>VWPW01020921.1:74121-354803 GCA_013389825.1 Crypturellus undulatus
GGGCCGCGCCGGGCGGGGGGGTCGGGCCCGGGCCCGGGGCCACAGCGAGGCCGTCGGGCGCTCCGGCCAGCGGGGCGAAACCTCCTTGTGGAGCGGAGGGGAGGGGAGGGCTTCAGTTCCTGAACGGTAAAAATAACGAATTGTGCAGCATTCCCCTCCCCCCGCACTTTTTTTTTTTAAATTATAACAGAGGAGCTTTTATCCCATTCTGTTGCTCTGTCATACGCAGTCAAGACCATATAAATATAAGGGGTACATGCAAGAGTAAGGGGAGCTTGTCTTGGTGCAACCTTGTCTGTGTATAAGCTGCTGGGGGCTCAGTGATGATTTTTACTGCTGCTGGTCCTGTGCAAACAGCTGTATTTACTCCCGCTGGCTCCGTTCCCATAAATCACTTTGGAGCATAATGGCTCCAGCCACAAAGATGGTGTTTCCAGCCTAGGTTGGTGACGATAGCCCCGAAGGTTGACAAATGCTTCTGTTTTAGCAGGTGTTTGCCTGAAATGTGAAAAGGTCTCTGTCATGATGCAAATACTGCAAACTGCTGCCTTTTTTTTTTTCCCTGCCTTGTGTTCAAAAGGCTATTACTCACTTGAAGGAGCTGTGGCTTGCTTAGTAATTGCAGAACTGATTAGAAACTCTGGCTGTTGATTCTTGTTGTTTTCAAATACAGTGAACAAGGAAAAGAGATTAAAAATTAGTCATTTTTATTAATGAAGACATTGGCAGCATTGATTTTAAAGAAAATCTGGGAGTTCAAAGACAGAGGGCTTTGGCAGTAACAGTATCAACTTGGCAGACTGCAAGTCTAGGCAACTAAAAGATTTCTGTTTATTTCCTCATGTTTGCACAGGCTTTGGGGGTTGGAGTTTTTAAGCTTAGATAGTAATTGCATTATCTTTTGAAATTCCACGTAGTTTTCTAACCAAATACTGAAGACTTTATTTCTTTGTTTGTTGTTTAATAGCATTGCGCATCATAGAGTTGTTTGTTGCTTTTGGTGAGAGAGATGATCAAACTGGCCTCTTTCCTTGTGAATCACTTTTCTTGAGTGACTGAAAAGCAAACAAATCAGATATAACAAAATGCTGCCGGAGAGGAGTGTAGCTGCTGGAGGGAGCCAGGAATGGAAACTTTTAAAGTGCTTCAGAAGGAAAAGGCTGACGAGGAACCTACAAGTTGAATTACTGAGTGAATAACTGTGTTGTTAAATCATGGTCGAGATGTCATATCTCTGAAAAATTTCAGAGAAGATGTGACATGCCTTAAATTCAGACCCTGCCAAGCAAAAGGCTTGTCGTCACTTGAGCTCTGTGCAGAGCTATAACTTGATGCTTCTATTTTGAGTCCTGTGTGTTCCCAAGCAAGTGCAAGGCTGAGTCTGTGGGGTGGGACTTGGGCTTGCTCTGCCGAGCCTGTTGGAATTGTGTTCGGCCCAGTGTGGCGATGCAGGCATTGAGTCAGAGCTTCTCATCAGCTGCTAGCAGGTTAACTCTGTATCACTAACCCTGCTCTCCTTCAGGGTCAGAGTTACTTGGAGGCTGGTTTCTTCATTTTGGCTGAAGCTGTTGCAGTGAGGATAAGCCTTTTATGTGGGATGTTAATCCCAAGAATAGAATGTGGAAAGATAATACTGTAGTTTGCTCTTTGAGATATTTACCAGGAGTTTATGCAAATCCCTGGGTTACTATGGTGGGTGATTTTAGTCTGGAAACTTGAAGTAGCAATTCCAGATGATTGTGCTCACTCTTGGGGTGCAGCACACCAAGGTGATATGGTGGATTTTATATATATACACACTCTGCTAAGCTCTAACTTTGTTGCTTTGCCTACTTAATAAGGTTATTTCTCCCTGCTCTCCTCCCTCTTCTCCCCGCCAACAAGGTGTCAGTACACAGATGTCTTTTTTTCCAAAATCAGTCCTGTAGAATCATGCATTCTTATAATAGACCTGAATTTGGTTTAGGATGTCTGTATGAATAGCTAGCTCCCATTTGTTTTTCTAGTGCCAAGTTAAGAAGGATGTTGTCTTCACCATTCGAAAGAGGATGTTGTTTAACTGATCATCGTTGTAACATTTGTATCTTCTTTATTTGTTTTGCATAGTGACCCTTTAATATGTGATAGCAAAAGGCAGGAAAAATACACTAGTCAAACAGTAACTATTCAAAATACTGTAAAGCAGTGTTCAGTAGTGAGACTTTGGAACTGCAGTAGCTCTAGATAAATAGGTAATAATGTCTTTAGGACACAGAGGAAGAGAGAAGCTACAGCCGTATATAGTAGTATTTTCCAGGATGAAGCATTTGATCCGTAATATTTTATGACAACCCCTTTGTCAGTAAGCTAATGTGCGCATAAGGGCTGGGTTTATTCTGGCATTTTCAATGTACTTTTTTCTCATAGTTGAGTGCAGTTTAGTTTTTCATCATTCCAGGTGTGATGAGGATGTAGCTCTCTGTGTATGCAGTATTGTGCAAATCTGCACAGCTCATCTGTCATATAAGACTGTAATAAATTGGGCTTTTCTTTTACTTTTCAGTTACAAAGGTCCCCTGTTAGACGATGGAGCGCTGACCCAGGCAGTCTCTCGTGGAGCCAGTTCCCCTGAATTCACCAAACTCTGTGCTTGGTTGGTATCTGAGTTACGGCTTTTCTGTAAATTAGAGGAAAATGTGCAGGCAACTAACAGTAAGTATCCACAGCTGTAGCACAAATCTGCAGTTAATGTGTGTTCTTGCATGCCATAAAGATTCAGGCTGACGGAACTGCTAAATCTGTTGTACCAGGGAGTGTTGTCTGCACACTGTCAGATCTTGCATATTTTCCACCTTAGTGTTCACTTGCTTAACAAGCACCCAGTCGAGGCTGAATTAACAATGAGAATCAAATGATCTTTCTCCTGAATTAGCTTTTTCTTTTAACTGTTCAACCACAGAGTTTAAAAGTTCCCAGGTGGGTTTTAGGAAACATTATTTTTGTTAGATCATGAGAATACTTTTTTTTTAATGATCTGCATGAAATATTGATGTATGGAATATTTACCATTCAAAGAAATAGTGTGACTATTGTCTTTTCTATTATTAACTTCTTTATCTCCATTGTCACTATGTATTTTTTCTTCTTTAAGAAATGCCCTGTGGGAAAGAGCTTGAAAATGTCTGTTTCCATTTTGATGGAGGAATCAATCCCTAAATTCTCAAAAATATTATTTTCGGTCAACTACCTGAACCATTTTACAGATTAAATTATCAAATTGTTTTGATAACTTCTGAATTTCTAGCACAGTAACGCTTGATGCATTGAGTTTAACTTTCAGTTTATTTAGTGTCCAAACTTACTATTTATTTAATACCCTTTCTCCTCAACATCTGTTTGGCCACTCTTTCTTTCTGTAGCCATTACTCAGGGCTTCAAGAACATCCTAGATAAACCTGATAGTGGTTAATTAACATATATTTAATTCCTGTAGAATTAGTGATATCATTAATACCACTTTTTATTGTAGAAGTTGCCAGTTTTTGGGGAAGGCCATCAAAATGAAAAACATCATGGCCCCAAGTAGACTGTGCTGTGTTTCTGAGAAAACCAAAGAATGCATTTGGCTTTCATTAAAAGCTGCAGTTTAATGTTAAATAGTAACTGGAGTGAAGCATTATTTACTATTAAACAAAGCAAAATCATTCTAAGCACAGCCAAAGAGATGTACATTAGCTGTGATTTTTTTTTTTTTTTTTGAGGTCCAAATGAAGCAGAAGAGTTTCAACTCGAAGTGAGTGGGTTACTGGCTGAAATGAACTGTCCATATGCATCACTAACATCAGGAGACGTGACAAAACGCCTTCATAATCAGAAAAACTGTCTCTTGCTGCTCAGTAAGTGAAAAGGGTGCTTGAAAGCAAACTTGCTGCTATGCAGAGCATCATGCTACTGTTTCTTGCACTTGATACTGCAGAATATAATATGAGGTGTTTCATATCGCACTGTATAAAAAGTGGTTATGGGGAATTGTTAATAGTTTTTGTTTTATGTAATGCAGTGTCAGAATATCATACTTTTGGGTCTCAGACTCACCAGTTGTTCCTTAGTCACTATATGATGGAATATATTCTGAAAATTAACCTTTTCACTAGTAAAATGCCTGTCCTGTTTATTCTCAAAAGGAGCTTCAAAGAGGAAATGATTCAAAAATTTCTAATGTGATTTAGCCCCACACTTTATTCAAAGAGGTCATAAAAATGACCAATAATATCAGGTGTTTTATTCCAACTCTAGTTCTTTCGATCATCTAGTGAATACCTTCAGTATTGCTTTCTGCACTTTAAAAAGAAATGAGCAGTAGCATTTTCCATCCATCGTCTCTGAATATTTTTATTTGTTTTAGTCTATTTAGGAAATGTAAGGGTAGAATAAATTATGCTTAATTTGGAAAAGTGTACAATGTTGATTTATGTAAAAAAAAAAAAAAAAAAAAAAAAGGATAAGTGTCACATTTAGGAATTCTAATGATTGTCTGATCTTGAAGTCAGCATAAATTCCTGTTTCATTTGCTTCCTCACTGTGTAATGCTCAGCTGCTGCTGGTTCCCTAATTCTTCAAAGCAGAAGAAGTATGTATTTCTGCTCTCAACTGAGATGTTGAAATATAGGAAATTACTGGAATTGGAATATTTCTTACAAATGGATAGATTGTAGAAGTAAGGCTTAATGTGAAATTGATTTGATAGTGTGATCTCTGATATAGTGAGGTTATGATCACATTTAAAGTATTTTCTAGTGTAAACACACTTGCCTTTCAGGTTATTCTTCCTTAGATGAAACATTTAATAAATTTGGCTTTTGTGACAGCTTGTATGATATAAGTTTTATAAATATAAGGCTGTGTTCAGAACTTGAATTCTGGTGTCCCCTGTGACAGGAATATTGTGTTTAGTGTCAAGTGTGGAATTGAAAATGATGCCAAACTCCTTAGTGTGTAGCACTATAGCAATATCTGAAGTTTTTGCATAGCTTCCAATAATTACATTAACTAATTAGGTATTCTGCCATATGAGAGCCCTTGGAAGAACAGAGAATAACATTCTGTAAGTGAATGCCAGGATATTTTGTATTTTCTAAAACAGTGCTGATAATGTCAACTGGAAGATGTAGCAGTATTGCTGGGAGGAGTAAAGCATTAAGTGAGCATAAATAGATAGGACTACCTTGAATCAGTAGACTCCATTGTTAAGTACTGGCATCTGCAAAAAGGAAAAGTACAGTAAAGTTTCAGACTGGTTCGGAAAAGGTTTGCAGAATAATAACTATCTGGAAAATAATTGTCTTATGGTAGCGGACTTAAAATTTCCGGTCTTGGTCAGAGGAGACCTGACAGGATTCTTGAAACAGAAGTTTCTGCTACTGATTTCTTTTTAACTTTCAATTAGTTATACCATATTCGAACCTCCTTGAAGTTGAGACAAACCTGTATAAACCACACAAACTTAACTACTGAAACAAGTTACAAAGTACATTTACGCATCTTAAGAATTTCGTAAATTAAATATGTTCTGTGGCCTTAGTAGCAGACGCTGAATGAAATTGTAGAGGTGGTTAAAATGCTTTGTACCGATCTTAATCTTTTGCTCTATCCCAGTTTTAGCTGTAATAAGGTTGACTGGAACAATGCCACATGCTACTCCCTCCTCACAGGCCTCTCTGTCAGAGAGGTGTTATGGTCACCGAGTATGATTAAAATGAAGTGTGTTCTTAAACATGTTTATTTTTTCAACTGAAACTTCAGGTAGTGAAAACTGCAAGCAGTGGCTGTGCACTAAATCTGTATCACCATAACCTACACTATAATTCTGGAGCTGTGGATACAGATTCCTAGGGAAGCAGTAAAGAATTTCCAGAATTTCAATTTTCTTTATTCGTTTCCTTCCTTCTTTCACCAGAACATGAACAGTCCTTGAATGTCTAGCTTAAAGTGCATGTCTTCAGTGCCTCATCCTGCTTACTTTCATGTTCCTAGTCTCCTGTCTTTGCTGGGCAAAGCCTGAAGGAAAAGAGTTTGGCACCGTAATGCCTGTTGAAATCATGGGGTTGTTATCCAGGCTTTAACGGGTCATACTAAACCTTTCCCCTGACTGTTGCGTTTCTAGCTTTGGATTGATTAATTACTAGAAACATGACATGTCTTTGGATACCAAAATTATCAAAATTATATTCCTAGCTCTTTCTAAAACATTCGGTTTGCACATTTGTTGGTTGTAAGCACTTGAATTCTCTCACTGGTTCTAAAATATTTAACTTTGTTGTATCTGATGCTGAAATCTAATTTTTCTTACCCCAGCATACCTCATCTCAGAACTGGAAGCTGCGAGAATGCTGTGTGTGAATGCCCCTCCTAAAAAAGCACAGGAAGGAGGTGGCAGTGAAGTCTTTCAGGAGCTAAAAGGCATATGTATTGCTTTAGGCATGTCCAAGCCTCCAGCCAACATAACGATGTTCCAGTTCTTCAGTGGAATTGAAAAAAAAGTAAGATCCAAAGGAGCAAAAGTAGAGTATTTGCAATATGACTGTTTTAATGAAAAACAGCTTTGCTGCCAAGGGCGAGATCTGCGTCTTGTGAAACTCCAGTGTTTGAAATGTGAAGGAGACTTAACAGAGTTCCCTGAGTGTACTTGAGAGGCTGAATTTTGAAAATGATTTTAAAGGCTTTTTCCACGCCAAGGCATGAGGTCAGGGACTGCTGCTGTCATTGCCTTAAAGGGTGATGTATTCCTTACACTGCCCTAAGTTTTAATGTCATCACCTGTTGCAGGAGACTGGGAAAATACTGGACTTAAGTCTCAGGAACAGCATTGAGGAGAAGTATATTCTAAGCAATACTTGCACCAAAACAAGCTTTTTTTTTTTAATGACTTAAAAAAAATCTTTAGGTTAAAAGATATTCTAATAAAATATAATTAATGCTTTTACATAAGACTTGTCAGTTCTTGAGGGTCCAGGTATTTTCATGTTTCTTTATGTGAATGCATTTTCCAGATTGTGTTGTGGGTTTTTGTTTTTTTATATATTTATTTTTATTTTCCCAAAGCTTTTTGTATGTGTAATTTTTATAAAACAGAAAAAAAAAAGTGGAATAGGTTATACAGTGCACAGATCAAAGTGCGGGACAAAAGTGTTTAAGTGTTTAGGAAGTATAGGGTTTTTTTGGAGGGAAGTAAACAGTAGTGAGCTTTTGCTATTGGAAGAGGCTTCATAAAAATACAGAAGATAAAATAGATTCTAATCTTTTTAGTGTAGGAATTCTCTTATGTGCTATTCTTTAATTGACTTTCTTCTTAACATATTCTTGCTTTAAAGACAAAGTTGCAATATTTTTAACATTAATTTAATATCACTGATTTTGAGATCTCATTGATTTATATCCATAGATTGTGTCATTGAAAAAAATGAATTGTTATAGCCTAATTAGCTACATCAGGAATTTCTAACATGCAGAGTTTTTAGAAATCGTGTGTCTGTGATGCTTACAGTCCAAGCACTTCAGATATTGGTAGTATTTGAAAAAGACTTTTTTTTAATGAAATATTAGTCAGATGTTAAATAAAACACATCAGAAACAGCGTTTAGCTAAATGTAAAAAATTTATACCTTACACCTAGTTTTTACACTTGACTTGTAAGATATTGTTAAAAGATCACCTTAAAGCTTCCTTTGTTTTAAAAGAGAATTTTTATATTACAGTATTCTTTTGGTCTAACAGATAATAATCAAGCTACTATTTCCTTCTGTTATATGTACTAAAGGTTGAAGTAGGATCTTTGTAGAATTGACTTTCTTAATGATCCACAACACTTATATTAAATATGTATCTATATATACACATGCACTTACTGATTTTTAAATGACTTCTACTTCTGCTATTATAACAATACCTGTTTTTTAAAACTATGGGTTGAAATTGACTGGGCTAAGCACTTTCTGGAAAATGGTCCCTGCATGTGTTAAGTTAACTGTTAGAATGAAAACTCTAAATTGAAGGATGTGGGAAAGTGCTGTTCTGTAGATTGAAACAATTTTTGTTTGATTCAAGTCCTAATCCATGCTATGCTGTTATTTCCTAATGAAGCCATTAGTGATTTTGTGATAGGAAAGATAACCAAATAGTTGTGCCCAAACTCTTCAAATCCAAATGAAATTTAAATCCCCTTTCTGAAGACTTTTGGTTTTGATTGTAAAGAGTGGTCCTTTTCTGAGTCTATCATGTTCTAAGTAGTCTTAATATAGCTCTTTTGATAGGAGCTTTTCTGAATTAGAAAGATGAAATATAGTGGACTCTCTTTATCCTCAAGGGAAGTTTTCCATGAGGTACACCTCCAATTTTAATTTTAGATTTCACCTATAATTTTTAAATGTTTTTAGCCAACCTTACTAGAAATATAAAAGTAGTTGCTTTGCAAAAGATAGGTGATTGATTCCCTTTCCCAAAGGGAACATGCTGATATTGGAATCTCCTCTGTTATGCCATCCAGTCCTCTCCTGTAAATTTAACCTTGAAAAGCTGTTTTTTAGATAATGCTTATATTTTATATGCATCTCCTAACAGCTGAAGGAAACCCTAGCGAAGGTTCCACCTAATCATGTTGGAAAGCCTTTATTGAAGAAACAGCTGGGACCAGCTCACTGGGTAAGTAATGGCAGGTGTTAGAGCCCGTTTCCCTTATTTGAGCAAATAAAGTGCTAATCTTGATTGTGGGGAATATTACAAAATGATTTTAGTCTCATCATTTTTTTTTTAAGTGGAAAGACAATTCCTCCCAGTATTTCTACATATATGATGCAGTAAATGTTCAGTGACTTAGACTGGATCTTAGGTTTCCTTTGACAAACATTAGATTTCCATAAATCCATATGCAGAGGCTGGGACAAATTTTTCTGAAGTAAAGGAGAAAGTTAATTTTACAGCAGTGACAGAGCTGTTCTGCTGCCCTGAATCTTTGTGCAATGATTTAAGGCTTCCTCTCCTGTCCCTTGCTATTATGGGATGTATGACCTAGCCATGCTGAGATAGGGCAATATCCCCTCCCGTGCCTTCTTTCCAAAGAACTTGGCTTCCTCCCATCACTTCCTCTTCTTAAAAGTACTCTAGGTACTTTTACTGGTGTATCTCTTTGTCTTTAGTTTGCTTGATTTTAGGAAAGCAGGGACTTGGATGCGTGTCCTTCAGTCTCCTTTAGCTTGTGCCTTCTGGTACTGTTTCATTTTTGCCTCTGCCTTTGTGGGTGTTGAGAAGTGCATCTGCAGTGTGTGCAGCCTTTATATCCCTCACAGGCAATGGGCAGTTGTGCCCGCTAGAGACAGTACAAGGGTGGATGTGAAGATAAGGCTCTTTGAAGCCTTCATGAAAATAGTGTCAGCAGACGTATTGCTGGGAGCCCAGTTAACAAGGTGGATCCCTTAAGTGTGGTCTTAGCCCTGCAAAGTATCTGCGTGTCTGATCTTCTTCTACCCACACAACTTGCTGTCTTAAGTAGAAACAGTTTAGTCTAATCTATATTTATGCTTACCAATTTTTGTTTCAGGAAAAGATCGAAGCAATTAATCAAGCCATAGTCAATGAATATGAAGTCCGAAGAAAGCTATTAGTTAAACGTTTGGATGTAACGGTGCAGTCCTTTGGCTGGTCGGATAGAGCTAAGGTAAAAACAACTTTCTGTGAAGTACTGTGTTGGCTTATCACTGTGCTTTATGATAAATATCTCTGGAAACCTACTTCATTTCACCTTCTATAAGTAAGAAATCAGAGGAGTTACCTGGTTTTTGGTTTGACTACGTAAGATGATTATGGAATTTTATTTTAAATTGATCTGCTGGGACTGAAAAACAGCATGTAAAATGAGGAGATGAACTGTTTGTCACTAGCGACTGAAACCAAAATCTACAATTACTAGCAACCTCTTATCGTTTTCCGACTAATCTAACCTTTAGCCCTCAGAGCACCATAATGTGAATCTTTCAAGTGCTGTGTTTGTGTGATGGTAGGAAAACAACTTCCTGTTGACCATCTCGTAACTTACTTTGTGCTGTCCACAGTGCTCAAATTCCTTAGCCCAAGCTGTATGTGCAAGCACAGCTCCACAGATGCGTATGAGAAAAGCTGCTTGGGCACAGCTTGTTCTCTTACCTCATAGACGGGATAATATTTCATTATGTACTACTTGTCTTTGAACTGTGCAAGTGGCTGTGACATGATTTTGTTCTCTCTGAATATAAATTACGTGATTATTCTGCTTTTTAAAATAATTACATGGTTTCCGTACGTACATTTTATAGCGAAAAAGGAATGAACATTTTAAACGTAGTATTAGGATATCTGGTAACCTGGTACGTAATATACATAATGTCTAGCGCTAAACCAGATCTGCCACAGTGCTAGTTAGATGCTGCTGGCAGTGTTTGAGGAATTTAGTCATGAAAAGTGACACGTGATTTTTCAAGTGTTTTTTTTCTTTAACTGATTAATTTAAAAAGCAATTATATTTTAATAAAATGTCCCCCCTCCCCTTTCTTAGATTATCAGCTAAAAAGGGATGCTGTCACTGATCTGCTGGTGTCTTTTCTCTTGAACCTGGCATTCTTTGGATTTTTCAGTAGAAAATGACACAAGAACTGTCTGATTCTTCAAGAGTAGTGATTGAAAATAGGGAAAGGTATTTAGATTTATGGTAAAAAATGCTTATATGTCAAATGCCAGGAAAAATATACTTCTTTGGTGGATACTGTTACTTTTCATGTCATTAGTCAGGGTCAACTATTGAAGTGCATGTTTTCATTAATTCTGAATATGCTCTGTTTTGCCTCTAATTCTAAGCATAAATTTTTTGGTTCTAAACATTTATCCCTGGATGACATTGGAAGTGCATACTCTCAACAGTCCCAGCTTTCTGCCTGAAGGCGAAAAATGGGGTTTAAAGATTTTAAATTTGCTCCAAAGATTTTTGCAGTGTCAAGACACTTCTGGCAAACCCAGTTTGCCTGTTCTCAGTATTCCCACTGCAGCACTCCAACTGTGCCCACAAGACTCTTGCCCTTCTGTATGTCCTATTATCTTTTGCCTAACTGCATGCCATGTTCAACTTTGATGCCTTTTGGCATTAACCATACTTGCTTTTCCAAACTCCTCAGCAGGATAACAGCAGCTGACCACTCACCGCAGAAACCAGTGCTACCAACCCTGAGCTAATACAAGTTATATGTAATTTTAGTCAGAGAAGGAGAGATTGCTTGCAAAGCGAAGTTGCCTTTTGAGCAAAGAGGACCTCGCTTCTGGCTTTGACTTTGCAGGATATGAGCCAAGGGACAGAATTAGAATAAGTGCTTGAGAGTTTTGGTTCTACCTGTGCTCCTGGGTGGTTTGCCTGCGTGAAGAAGCTGTCCAAGTGAAGAATGTGAGAGTAACACTGTTTTTTCTCATGCTACAGTGTTGGAGCTGATGGTGATGCCAGTGTATCCAAAATGAGTGTGGCTCCATGGTTGATTTGTGTGTGCACAGAGGCCTGCTAGAGCCTGCATACAAACATGTGTCATTTTACTGTCTCTCAGATATTAGTGGGAATTCATGTAGCTAATGGGACACTCGCATTCTGTTTTAGCCTGCAAAATAGTTTCATAATCTTGAAACTGTCAGAAGATTGATATCAATTCAGTCTGAATAATCTTTCCTATCTTAAGAAATTAATGTGGCTAGTGCTAGTCTTGCTACAGTGCTTTTTAAAGTCGGTCATTCTCATCAATCTTATTTTTTGTTCTATTTGGAGTGATGCCTGGTTCTTCCACATACCGTTGCTTTTCTGTTACTCTAGTTAACTGGGTTATGTTTTTCTTTCTGCCAACAGAGTCAAACAGAGAAACTGGCTAAAGTCTACCAGCCAAAACGTGCCCTCTTATCTACTAAGTGCACTATTTCCACTGCAAATCTCCTGGCAGCTCGGCAGGATCTGTCAAAGATTATGAGAACAAGCAGTGGGTCCATCCGAGAAAAGACTGCCTGTGCCATTAATAAGGTACTTTTGGTGGCGTATAGCTAACATTTCTTGTTCTATTGTGAATATTTAAGTAATTTGCTTTCAGCTCTTAAACGACACTTTCATTCCCTTAAGAACAATAATGTTTTGAGTAGAATGGTAAATAATACTTTAAAAAGTGTGGATTTAAATGAATAATGGGCCCTCAAAAATGCATGCAATGAACTTGGAAGTTCAGTAGCTGCGTACTGAAGTCTGTGTTTGTGCTTTTCTGTGTTTCTAGTGCTATTTGTATAAGGACTGTTCTCCCTTTGCAGGTGCTAATGGGCAGAGTGCCTGACAGAGGAGGAAGGCCCAATGAAATCGAACCTCCACCTCCGGAGATGCCGCCATGGCAGAAGAGACCGGAGGCTGGTCCACAACAAGGTGGCGGCAGGGGAGGAAGAGGGGGTTACGAATCCTCGTATGGAGGGCGAGGGGGTTACGACCACGGCGGTCACGACCGAGGAGGGAGAGGAGGCTACGACTCGTATGGAGGGCGAGGAGGTCATGAACAAGGAAGCCACGATCGAGGCGGGCGAGGAGGACGTGGTGGCTACGATCATGGGGGCAGGGGAAGAGGAAACAAGCTCCAAGGAGGCTGGACAGACGGAGGTGGTGGCTACCAGGATGGCAGCTACAGGGAGAGCAACTACAGAGATGCAGGTTTCCAAGCGGGTGGCTACCATGGTGGTGGCGGTGGTGGCGGTGGCTACCAAGGAGGAGGCTATGGTGGCTACCAGTCTTCGTACACGGGAAGTGGCTACCAAGGGGGTGGTGGCTGCCAGCAGGACAACAGATACCAAGATGGAGGGTCCCACAGCGACCGAGGGGGCGGGCGCGGGGGCGGGAGAGGCGGCCGTGGGGGCCGCGGGGGGCGTGGAGGCCAAGGAGGAGGCTGGGGAGGCCGAGGCGGGCAGAGCTACAACCAAGGGGGGCAGTTTGAGCAGCACTTCCAGCATGGGGGTTACCAGTATAATCAGTCTGGCTTCGGACAAGGAAGACACTTCACGAGCTGAGGCTACTAAAAATTGTTGCTTCAGCAGAGCTCAAATAATAGAAACCTGTTTTCAGAGACCTGGCTTAATGCTTCTTGAATCAGTACGGGTTTGTACGTGGCAGGATCTGTTTGGGTGGGATGTTTGGCTTTGAGTAGGCCTACAGAAACCTGCAGTTTCTTCTTTTTATTATCTGACCGAACTAAATGCATCATTCTTCTCCAGTGCACTTCACCTAAGCATAAGCTAGTAGCCCTGCTTTTTAGATGTTGGACTGATTTTCCCCTGCTCAGAATGCTCCTGTTCTGAAACTACCTGCTGCGCTTGCCTTCCACTTCAGTTAGGGAAATAACAAGATCTGTCTGGTCAAATTTAAATACTGTTATACACAGCGGAATTTCTGCATTCTTCCCCCTAGACACTATTTGGTTATATTCTGAAAGCACTTCTGAATATTGCTTTTGGCTTGCTGGCCTGTCATTTCAGTCAAGAAAATGTAACACACATGCACAGGAAATTCCCTCTAGCAAACAGGTTTGCTACCTATTATATGAGCTCTACTGTAGATGCCATGTTCAGTAGCCTTATTTCCACTAGACAAAGTTCTACCACCTGCTCAACTCTGGAGACCGACCGCTGCCAAAACCTGCAAAGATCATTTAAAACTAAGCTAAATTGTGAACTGATAGTGTATGTAGGCCTGTAGTTAGGTGTAGCAATTCAAACTGACCTGCATCCATCCAAAACAAGTTGCTCCTCCTCCAAACTTTATTTTTACTTGAAGTCAGCTAGAAGAAATGACAAACTGAAACCTATTTTATTTGCAAGTTAATACCACTGGCTCAGCAAATCCAGGGCAATTTGTTTTGGGGGTTGTCTTTTTTTTAAAGAAATGCACTACGGCCTGGGAAGATTAGTTCCTGCCTGGAGGAAGCCCTTTTATTATTGCTGCAGAAAACAAAGCCTGGCTGAGTTTGATGTTCTAATGTTTTTGGGGTTTTTTCTTTACTGAAAGCCACGTAATGCTTCTTGCTGGGTTTTTGTGTACATAAACATTGTCAATCTGTGAAAGAAAATGGCTGAAGGTGTGCTGTTGTATAAAAGGTGAGCAATAAAAGTATCTGTATGTTCTCTTTGCCTTGGTTCCTTTTCTTTCTTGAAAAGGAGTAGAAGCTGGGAGCCTGTAGGGGCTTCTGGCCACTTCATCTACCTTAGATTTAAAATATTTTACAAGCTCTAATTATTGCAGATGGGCTGTGAGTTCTTCCCCTCTAGAAGCTCTCAGAAGAGGTCTGGAAGATGCATTTTGACTTGCTCGGAGCTGTTTGGGCTTAATACTGATGTACGTGGGTGTGTGACTGCTTCTGCAGGAGCTCGGACTGAATTTGGGGTCTTGATAAAGAGAGATGGGGCTGCGCA
This sequence comes from Crypturellus undulatus, assembly GCA_013389825.1. Classification (NCBI taxonomy): domain Eukaryota; kingdom Metazoa; phylum Chordata; class Aves; order Tinamiformes; family Tinamidae; genus Crypturellus; species Crypturellus undulatus. The sequence continues at coordinate 88,591 of VWPW01020921.1, forward strand.
GCCTCCTTGAGGGGCACTGGAAGCTGTTCACGGACAGGATCTGCTGTGTGGTGGTTGTTCCATGATACAGGGAACTGCTCAAAATTAAACTGATCGAATGGTGCATTTTGGGAAAGGTGGTGGCAGGGAACGGGCCCGATGAGTTGGAGCGGCCTAGGCTTGGCCTGTGGAGTAAGCAGCTTCTGGGCGCAGGCTTGGTGTAAACTTGAAATGTTTCAGTTTTGCAAAACCAAAACGGGAGCTTTTTTTGCTTACACCATTTCTCACCGTTGAGGTAAGAAAGGGACAATGAAAAAATGGGAAGATACTTGGTGCAGTGGCCTCGGTCAGCGGTTGCGAGAGGGGCAGGTCAGGAAAGCTCTGCTTCCCGGGCCTGGCTCTGAGAGCCGGGGCAGCCGTGTGCAGGCCGACACCGTAGACCGTGCCCCGTGCTAGGCCATGGCTCTTGGTGTGTGTCCGGCCACCACTTCTTTTTCCCCCAAACTTCCTTAGCGCTTGCTCCTCGGTGACATTCCTGATTCTCTCCCATTTCCCCTCAAGCCGAAGGCAGGAGCGCACGGGAGGAATTGCCCTTCATCTTGTGCAACTCTCCTGTGCTCTGGGGCAGCACCGCAGTCTCCGTGGGCTCTCCGTGTTCAGCTCTCCCCCAGGTGGGGCTCCCCTGGGCTACGTGAACACAGGGTGCTGCTTTGGGGTCCTCTCCTGGTACTGAGCCTCTGGAACGTGGAGGTTCCTGGTGCTGCGCTTGGAGCCACTGCGGAGGCTGAGCCGAGCGCAGGCCCCGCTACTCGGCATCTCCCAGCAGCCGAGCACGGATGGTGCAGGCAGGAGTCGTTCCCAGGCTCACGGAAAGAGCCTGTGCGTCTGGAGGACCCGTGCCACGCCGTCCTCGTCGGGGTTCAAGCTAAGCATGTAAATATAACGGATCAAGGTTGCTGAGAACTTATTTCGTAACACGATCAACTTGGAAAATCTTTGGTTAATTTCTTCTGGCCACTAGGTGCTGCTGGTGATTCACCGACCGGAGGTGAAGGTAACGCGTAGGAAGCGCCTGTGAAACCAAGTTAAACTATGAACTTTCATCTGGAAAAGGGTGTCCTTGTTTCACAAAGGTATGGATGGCTTCTAGTGTTAGTCAGTGAGATGCTCCAAAGAAGACCTCACCCGTATGAAGGAGTAACATGCTGAGCATTTGCAGGTGACTGGTTTGATTTTTTTTTTTTTTTTTTGTAAAAATTACTAGATTTTTTTTTAAATTAAAAGATTTATTTTTATAATGGGGACAATCCTGGACTGATAAAGGCAGCGTTTGGTAACGGTGAAGAGCCATTTCTGTGACAGGAACAGCTTTAAGTTGTTACCTGCAGCTCTTCCTCATGTTGCTCCTCGCGGCCCAGAGGCTGCGGTTTGTAGTCGGGGTGTCTGGGTGCCGCAGGCCTGACCCACGTCGCGGGGAGGGAAGGCGAGCTGCGCTCTCCCCGCTCCGGGGAGCTGCTCTGCCGCCGCCTTCAGGCGCCGAACTCATTTTCGGTGCTAGAGCTGCCAGGTTCTGCCTGATGGTGCCTTCAGCTGCAGAAGATGTTCCCAGCTCTGCGCGCTCCCGTGACGAGGTGAAATGAAGATGCTGGCGGGGGGAAGCAGGGCTTCCCTTTCCCCTTGTTTCAGGTAGCTTTCACTCCCCCTAAAGGTGCTGCTTGCCCTCCCTTTTCCAGGTCTTGGAGTTAAGTTGAGCCCCATTTTATTGTTTCTTGAAGGGGGGAAGTTTCTTATTAAAAGAAAAACAAAAACAAAATCCCAGAAAACAGGCTTTACTCTTCCAACAGGAAAGGAAACACTTTGCCTCCGCCAGCTGTTGTTGTTTTCCCTTGCTGTGCTATTGTTTCCTCCCAGTGTGCTGTGACTCCTTTGTTTTCCTGAGAAAACAAACTCTGTGTATGTGGAGAGAGCAGCCTCAATTAATGGAGGCAAACAGCCTCTCTGCTATTGTCTGTGTCGGGCTTTGATATTTTGATATTATTCTGCAAATGCTATTCCCACTGTGCTGGAAGGAATCGCTAAGAGGGAGTTTGGAGGCTGGAGAGGGGTTGTAGAGCTTATTGGGCTTGTGGTGGATGGGATATTCTTGCTGGATTTAGATGTACATTGTGATACCAAGCAGAACTCGAGATCAAGAATGGAAAAAGTAAGGAGGCATTTTTATACAGTGCACCAAAAAGTTATTCATTTAAACCATGGTCATTCTTGGTCTTTGTTCCACAAGTTTTAGGCATCTTGTTCTTCCCCCTCCCCTCCCCAAACTTGTTGAAGTTCTAAGGACTTCTTTTTCATTGCCTTTCTGTTCCACGGTAATCCTCCTGTATCTTGTCACTGGGCATTAAAAAAAAAGGGGGGGGGCGGGGAAAGCAGTGGCGTAGAGTCTGGATGCAAACTTGCTTCCCACATCAGATGTGTTACTGCATCATTTGCAAACAGCACAATGTGTTCCCAGCGTGGTCACAGGTAGGTTTTTCTTGCAGGTCTAGGGGGCAGATAAAAATTTACTTCAAATTTACTCTGTAGACCATAACCATGGCAGGACTGGTTTAGCATAGCACACTAGTTCAAGCATTAGACGCTCCTCATATTTTCAGCTATGGTGCCAGCTTTGTCAGCAAAGGCCTGAAGGGGCAGCGAATTGATGCAGAGAGGCACCTCCTCCCCGGTCTACCTCCTTGTCCTGTGCGGAACAGTCATGCGCGAGGGGCTTTCAGCAGGCATCACTTACCCTAGGAAGCCCTTTTGCTTGTAACTCCCCCGGGTGTTCATCATCCTTGGCACTGGTTTTGACTGAAAATCCTTAGCTCACTTGCTGGATTCCTCTGCTTTCCAGATGCTGCTGTTTGCATCTGAATTGAAGTGTGAAGTGCCCCAAAACGCTGGGCTGGAGGTGCCGCTGGCCTAACTGGAGGCAAGAGGGAACTGGGAAGAGGTGAAGTAAGACAGGTTCTTTGGCAGGTAATTGTGAGAAGTGCCTGGACAGCTTGAAAATCCCCATCTCATGGGGGCGTTCCCCAGAGGGGTTGTGCATGTAAAATAAATAAAAATGAAGCTGTGCTGAATTAGGGAAAGTTGAGAGGAATCTCACTAAGACCTGGTGTTTGGAGTGTCCACAAAACCTGTGTGCGAGTTCTTGGGGTACTCGTCATCAGTTCAGCTGCCTGTTCATTTAGTGGAGGCCTGTCACGCAGAAGCTCCCATCACACATGATTTGTGTTTAGTTCTGCTGTACTTAAGGCTGATGCCACTGCTGAAGATGTCAGGCTGTGATCCTGCCGCCTCTGTGAACTTCTGATAGGCCTTGGCAAGAGGAACGCTACGAAAATATCTATGTATATGTGTTTTCATAAAGTTCTGAGCGTGATTTGGCCGTCCCAAACAAGCCAGCTGTTGATAAACTGCAGGGCTGCTTTATCGGCCGCCTCGTGTTCCCTTTGGCTCGGCCCACGTCAGCGGGGCCGTTGCAGGGCAGCGCACTGACGCGCATGAGCTTCACTTTGCTCCGCTCCGTGTGTGCTCTCCGAACGCCAACACTCCTGTTTGCTTCCGTCGTGCCTTGTTACGGGGATGCAGACTGACAAAGCGAGTGCTATTGGCAGCTGCAAACGCTGCCTTCTACGCTCTTCCGTGGAATAAAAGTAGCACCTCTAATGGCTTAGCAAACAATGTTAAAAGGGAAAAATATTTTTCTCTCCTGTTTACTTTGTGCTTTTTGGAGCTCCAAGTGCTGTCAGTGTCATTGTTTCCCTTTTATTGTCCTGTAATTTCCCTTCTTGCCCACGTGGGTCTTTCCCACAACAGAGGAGAGAAAAACAAGTTCAAAAAATAGGAAAACACTATTGTAAAACCAAAGAGAGAGAGAGTCTGCCTGTGTTGCGGGCAGGTGGAAGGTCATAACTCGTTTTCACACATAAAGCAGAGATGAAGGTGATAAGGACTCTTTAAACTTTCCGGCTTTGGCTTAACTCATGGAAAAAGCAGGCTCTTTGGCTAAATTTTGTACTGCCCCAGCAGTAGCCTTTTGCTGATAGCTTTTCTGTCTCCTAGGACCAGATTATCAGCAGCTGTAAACACCCATTTAGAGTTCAGCACATGGAATTTCCAATGATTTTTTTTTTTGCCTGTGAGAAGTACGTTGGCTGCGGTGCTTATTTTGAAAACCCAATCCTGCAAATCAGTGCTGATAACTCATGAGCTTACTCCAAAGTCGCATCTGTTTCTCCAGTGTCCCCGGGTGGGCCGACGCTGTTAAGACTCTCTTGAGGAGTTCTTGGACCAATTTCCTGTGCTCTGCAGTGGCCCATCAGTTAGCTGGCTGATCCTGAGTAAAACAAACTTTTGTTATTTGTTTTTGGCTATAATGATCACAAAACAAGAAGTTCTCATCTCTCCTGCCTCTGTCTCTCTCAAATCTGCATTCAACTCTTATTTCTTCCTTCTTTCTTTCCTTCCCTCCTTCCTTCTTCCTTCCTCCTTGTTCTGCTCAATCTCCATTGGGATCCTTTCCCGTTCCTGAAGTCACGTAGACTGGAAGTGCAGAGACTTCCGTGGTTCTTCCCAGGGTTGGCCCCATTTTTCTGTTTTTTTTTTGTTGTTTTTTTTTTTCCTCGCTGATTTTGTGTCCAGGATCCTTCACATGCAGCTATTTCCCATACAGATGCCTGGGACTTTTGGAACTAGCGTCCCCAGCTGCAACGATCCTCATTTGGCTGTGTAGGTTGTCTCGGACAGCAACTTCCAGGCTCCCTGTGAGGAAAACTTTGGGCTATGTTTTCATTTGGGCTCTCCCAGGGAAAGCTGCTCTCAATGGAAGCAGCAGCAGCCAGTTTGCTTCTTTCTTAAAAAAAAGCAAAATTTTAGGCATCAGCTGTCCCTAAACTTGCTCTTTGAATCAGTTTTTTCTTCTGTATTAAGAAGGAAAAGCTCTACCTTTCCCAATGAGGATAATCCAGACTTTGGGCTAGCTCTGCTCAACAAGCAAGTGCTGTGCCCTCATTGCTTGCAGACTTAGCTGCCACAGGAAGACTCCTCTGAGAAGATAGCAGGGATCTAGGAATATGCTTCTTTCTTTTAAATCCCAAAGCTGAGAAAGACCCCAGAGAGGGGTGGGGTAGGGCAGGACATTGCAGGGACCTAAAGCAGAAGGGAGCACTGCAGTTCCAACTCCCACCCTGTAAGGGAGTTGGATGCTCCCTTGACTCTTTGCAAAGCCCTGAGGCACAAGGCAAGCCAGGCAGCAAGGCTGAAATTCCCTTGTCTGTAACAGAGGGCTCTCTACAGATCTGCAGAAGCACAAAAAGTCCTAGTGGGTTTGGCTCAAATAGCCAAATTATCTCCCATAGCGTTGATCCAAGCACTTGCATTTCTCACTCTTGTTGCTCGTATCCTTTGGCATTTGCAGGTCGGGCTGCAAATCAGGCTTGGCATAGCCTCCCTTCTTTCCACTGCATTTTTAAAAGCTTAATATTTAAAATCAAGATCCTTAAAAGATTGTGCGGACTGGAAGCCTGACACAGGGGAAGATGGATGTCGTGCCAGCATCACGCCAGCATCAGTCGGGATTGTTTCTTACTCTTGATGCTTCCATAATCTGGAGTACTTGACGCTATAACTTCTCCTGCACACTCTGCTGAAAGAGCTCCCCGTCTAGCAGGCAGAATCTCACCAGCAGCAGGAGAGGCGTATTGCGCAGTCGGGAGCTGTGATGACTGATGTTTTGTCTCTTGCAAAGTCAGGGGAGTCAAACAAGGAAGGCTGTGCTCTTCCCAGATTGGAATGCTAAAGCTGTCTTTGTTAGACATGGAAGAGTCTTGGTCCCATTCAGAAAGGACTTCTTTCCCTCCGTGTTTTGTAGTCGATGTATTTGTCTTTCATGGATTCAGGCTTCCTCCAAGGTGAAGAGCTCATCTTGGGCCGACTTCTTACAGCGATTGCTTGGCCTTGTCAGCTTCTCCCACTCTCACCCGTTCCCAGTGGTGGAACGAGGAGATCAGCATGCTGCTGGAAACTGCCTGCTAATGCATTTTGCTTGAGTTGTTACGACAAGACCTTTCCTTGAGGAGTGTAGTATCCTGCTTGGAATGATCAACCATGTGCACATACTTGATCTACAACTTCACTGCAGCTAATGTTAAGGTAGAAATGACCACAGATCCCAGACATGTAAAAGAGATATTGAATGAAACCTTTAAAGTGAATTGAGACTTAAGCAGCCTCATTGCTGCAGAAATGTCCTCCAGAAAGCGGGTGCTGCACCTGTAGGCAATACCTCTTTCTTGCCTAAATCTTAGTGTAATTCCTTGTGAGAGAGAACCTGGAATAATGTGTCCTTGAAAAGGCCTTCCTTGGAAGAACTCTGAGCAACAGCCTTCCAGGCAATTTGGTCAAGAAGTGTGTAAATATGTTTCCGGATAGGTAATGGGTAAGTTTATGTGCTAGAAACATGCTTGACCAGCAAAAAAAATAGACATGGTCTGTGAATCCGATAGAAATAGGGAAGCGGGAGCCTCTCGGATTGAGAGGTACAGCTACCTTTTCACAATCCATATGAAAGGGACTGAGGTCTTCAGAGTAAACACTGGTAAAGCTCTTATTTGATGGTGAGAATGAAGTTACACATGAACATTTCATTTAATAAGTGTTGAAAGGCTTATCTCAACAAATCCATCACCAGCCTGGATCATACCCAACTTTCTCTACTCTCCTTACCACATCATTTTCATTGTGCACAAGCCATGCACTCGCACAGTAGCTGTGCAGTCACTGGGTTGTGGCCTGTCATCTGACCCAGCACAAGGAATAAAGACCAGATTTTTTAGCTAATGTCTGTACTTTGCCCACATCAGTAAGAGGGAAGAATGTTCTGGCGCTCATCCTGCTTGGAAATCAATGTTCCAGGGCTTATTTCTCTGAGGTTAGAGTAGCAAGAGCACTTTCTCTTCTTTTGGCCCAGATGTAGCTTTCCAGCCCAACTTGTAAGAGAGGAAACCTGCAGGATTGAGCAGGCAGCATGTAGGTGGCAGCACAACTTACAGTCAAGTAACCACAGAGGGCTGCAATGCCAAGGGGGTCACTTCTGGTTAGGGCAGACCATGGAACTAACCTTTGATCTTAGGGGTTTGACAGCCATTGTAGGGAGCAGCGGCGTGGATTTTATAGGAAATCCTATATCCAACTTGCTTTAAGATTGAGTGCTCCTTGCATATACCATATTTTGGCACAGGGCTTTGGAGGGAAGAGTATGTCTACGCCAGGTAAGAACACACCTCTCACGTTGGTGTTTTGTTCTGCCAGAGTGAACCTGGTCTTCTTCTAGATGAAGGCTGTGCTCATTAGGTACTTAATGCTTCTGAGAAATCCCACCTCCAACCTGCACTGCAACTCAGGTATTAGATCCTACCTTGGCAACCCTGTGATTTGAAGGCTACTTAGTGTCATATTTTAATCTAAATGTGAAATTTGCAAACCTGGAAAGAATGTTAAGTAACACACACATGTAAAACTAAGATGTTTATTACATGCTATTTTTACCATAATCAGTGCTTGCAGAGAGGATGACTCTCCGCTGCTCTATAAGCCAGACACAGGCATGATGGCTTGGAGTTCCTTCAGGCTCAGACACGTGCTGCGTGTTTGAAGGGGCCCAGTGAGTGACCTGATATCAAGGTGCTGAACATCAATACACCTACTGTGGCAATGTAAACGTGGCCAAAGTTCAGACACTCAGGTGTGCACGGAATTGCAGCGTAGAGGATTTTGTGAAAGGTTCTTGTTCGAGATTTAGTCAACGTAACATACCTACTCCTTTCCTTAAAAGAGACATTGTGAATGTCTGAAAAAGCAGTGTTGTCAATTGATTTAGGTACTTGGCTTCTGTCCTTGCCATTGTTGTCACTGGCAGACACACTGAAATGATGAAGTATATTTAGAAGAGGTCAAATATATCCTCACTGGCGTGTAGAGGAAGTTTCTACAAAAGTCATCATGCAAGAGAAAACACTGAGTGCGGAGATCTGTTCTGCTCTGTCCATGCAATGTGAAGCCAGATGGCTTATTCATGTGAGAAAATAAATAGTGCACTTCAACACCTATCAGCTAAAAAAAAAACAGGTCAGTGGTTGAATTCATAAGCATGAGGCACAGGAAAACATCCCATAGCCAAATGTGGTCTCTAATAGTCCATCAGCTCTTGCTGTATGGCAGTTGTCAGCTTCGTTTTTCTTTGTTTCAAGGTGCGCAATCAGCTATCCTGTAACCAAAGAAAAATAGGTACTTATATTCTAGGAAAAAATAGTCAACAAAAGTACAAAGCCTTGGAAACATAATTTTTATGTCTGAGAGCAATGGAAATCTGACCAGTACCCTGCTCTAGCTTGAGTGTGTGTAATTATATTATTTATAGTATAAAAGTGTTAGTTCTACTGAAACCAACATTGAGCCCTGAACTATGTACTGCAAGTCTGCAACAGGACAGATTTTGGCCAGATATCTAGCAGGCTGTTTTAATGATTCTCAAAAAGAAAAGTGTCCAAATTCTAAAAGCACCTATTAATAGCAAGAGCCAAAGTCCAATTTTGTTAAAGTAAATAAAAATAGATATGCCTTTTTTCTGAATAATGATCTTGTGCAAGAGAAAAAAAGAAAGGAATTTTTTAATGAAAAAGTGTCCTGAAATTCATTAAATAACCACATGAGATCTCTGACTTTAACACATTTGAAATGGTTCTGACTTCTTCTGCACCTCACCTCTGATTCTTGTGTTTCTGGCAGTGTTTCTATTCCATTGTGGTCCAGGACGTGCTGTGAGGCCTCGGTGTCTACGTCTACATCAGCCTGCGTGTTGGGCTTGTCGTTCTCCCATTTTGCAAAGCCTTTGTTCTTCCCAGCTTTGCCATGGAGCTTGGACTTCATTTTGGGGAACGTGTGGGATCCCGAATCGCTCCAGCCGGGCTCGTGCCACAGCGGCTCCGTCTGCGTCGCTTGGCTGGTGGTTGCCCTCTGCAGCCGCACCGAGATCTTCCGCGAGGAGCCAGTCACGAGAGTGATAGCTCTGCCATCCAGGTCCTGGTGTCCTGAGGCAACGCTGGGAAACTCGAATACTTCATCTTGTACTGAAAGAGAGGGTGCGAGTGTTTATTTTAAATAGTCCGTTTCAAGACCACTTCAAAAAAGATGACTTAAGTCTAGTTCCAGATCCTGATGTTCTTTTGGGAGTTCTGGTCGGGGAAAAAGAAGGGAGGGATTTAGGTGTTTAGAATAGATGCCTGCTATTCTGGACTAGTTCTGCAAGACCTAGTAGTTAAAGCTCTTTCAGGAGCAAGTCTTACGTAGCATTGTACATCAAGAGCATGACGGTTTATAGATGGTTTACAGGCACCACTAGGGTACATAGAAGAGAAGGCAGCAGAATCACTTTGCAGCAGCAAGCACTGCAGTAATTTTATTTCCTTTCATTATCATTTTATTTCAGCTAGGATTGGGACACCAGTGTAGAGGACAGGGAGCCTCAGGCAGGAGACTAAGACTAGCGTTGCTCACCACAGAAAGAGATGCAGTTACAGCACTGAACAGCACAAGCCCTGGTGTTTTTGGAAGTGCATGGGCTACTCTGGGTGTTGGTATAAACTGGATCCCCCAAATGGCATGAACTATAAGCAAAGGGCTGTTCTCACCTGGAGGCAGAGATGGGCTGCTGGGCAGAGAGCCGTGGCTGCTGCCCACCGAGGTTCCTCTGGAGAACCTCCTGCACGCGAGCACCAGCAGGTCTCTGCACTGCTTGTGGCAGTTGGCGCCGCAGTCTGTAACGAGAGGTATCGTCGAGGCACCATGCACGATGGCACAGCTGCCTGCGCAACGCTGCACATACACTCATCCCTAGGCATGCTGATTTGAAGAGTGACTACGGTACTCCTGTTATCTGTAAAACGGGGTGGGTGATGGAAGATGGATGCCCTAAATGCACTCCCTGATGTGGCTGGAGTAAAGCTCTTGCTTGCCAGGGCTAGCGTCTCCCATCACTTGGGGATCACGCCACCCAGACGGCTTTATGGCATTACCCACAGCACCAGGGTAAGCAGCAGAGCTGGACGGGTGCCCTCCCCTGCTAGCACAGCATCGAGATGGGAAAGGGAAGATGACCGCTCAGAGGGAGAAGTCACCCCTGAGCAGTGCAGCAGACAAGGCAGCTGGCACTGAGGACAGGCACAAACTATGCTCACTGATCAGCTTCAGAACTGAGAGAGAAGCCCAGCTCTTACTTCCCAAGCACCACTGCCCATAATTTTGCCTCTTTGAAGCCACTTTAGCTCCCTCTCCACCAGGCTGCTGTCACAAGCAACGCTGCCTGCTGGGCAGAGCTCAACTTTCAATCTCATGTTGAGTTTATAGGGCTGCTGTGAAAAAATTCTGCTTTTCTTCCTCCATCCTACCAGGAAAGATGCAGACTACAGCTAGCCGCTTTATAGCTGCTTAGATGACAACAACTGGGAAGAGCTGGATCACACATATTAGCTTGGCCGTGGATGTCTCTCCCACCCTCCTCCCAGGGAGTAACACTCCTGGGTGGGAGAGGGAGACAGGAATATAGTATATCCTGAAAGCCCATGTCTTCACCTTTCTGGCATAGTTAAAAACTGCGAAGTTCGGTGGGACTGAAGAAAAAGCCTTTGCCTACAAATGACTGAGATGCCCTGCAGTAAACACTCCCCTGTTAATAAGGGAGCTGCAACTAGTGTGGAAGTCCACGTACAAGTTATCATCTCTCCTACAGCAGTCACTGGTCATGGGCAGTACCAAGTAGAGGAGCAAAATCTGGCTGAACAAACGCCCTTCAGTAAAACACATTATTGACTTATATCTGCTAAGGGCCACCACCCGTAGTTTGAAAATCCATGCAGTATTCATTTACCTTTGCATTTGTAGCCTTGTTTGATTATGCCCCAGAGCTGCAAAGAGAGACAAAAGATTGTCAAGGAGTCAGAAAAGAAAACCGTGAGGAAAACAGGGTCACGGTGAGGAAGTACTGATGGCTACAACAGCACAAACAGGATACAACTGCTCTTAACATCCTTCCTGTTGGCCATACCTCCCGCTCTAGTTGTGGCAAGCCTTGCATGGCTTCCCCCTTGTTTCTGTCATCTACAGAAGCTCCAGAGGAGGAGGGACACAGAGGATACTGGCTTCCACAGTGGGCAAAACATTGCATGGAATTTATGGAGAGCAGCACAGAGCGCTCCGCCTCCCGGCGCAGCGTTGCCTGCATGTGGGGAGCGGGGATTGCCGGTGTATACCCAGTCTTCATACACTTGAGGGCCTTCAAGTAAGGCAGGATAAAACACTGCTGAGGGTAAAAATGAGGATTGTGGTTCCTATGGGGGGCCACCAGCACCCCGACCTATGGCAAGCCCACTTAGAGGCAGTAATTTAAATCATAAAGGGAGAAAGACAGAGGAGGGACAGTTTTGCTAGACTTAGTATTAAAGGAAAAAGATGGGGCACTGCAGTGTTTCGGCAAAGGCTGAAAATGTAAAAGCCATGGCAGCAGCTCCAAACAGGAGCCAGCAGGAAGCAGGAGTGTGGCAGAAAGCGCTTTTATTGAGCCCGGATGCGTCGGAAACATTAATGGGGTCGGAGGTGGGTGAGCACATCCAGACAGTTCAAACTGCACATGGCTCCTCAGCCTATTTTAAGAACTCTTGTGCAGTGTGTTGGGTAATGATTTGGTGGTTAAAGAGGTGTCCAAAAGGGAGAGCAAGAGAACACACAGAAGACAGATGAAAGAGGAAAGAAAGCAGAAAAGGAAGATGGAGGGGAAAAATGGAAAGAAACAATTTGCAAGGGAAGCCAGAGGTTTGGAGAAAGCAAAACAGATTAGAGAAGGTAGAAGAAAGATGAATACAAGAACAGAAGTGGCAACAGTAGAAGATGGAGCTATCAAATGCCTGATTCTTGTTCTTTTTTTTCTGTTATTTATTGCTGTATATGCACACAGTGAATTGGAGTGGTCAGGCAGCAGCACCGGAGCCCCCGCACCTCTCAGAAGAGGAGCTGCAGGGCTGTCATTGCTCAACTTGGAGTAATTTTCCCAGCTCCCTCTGCCAGACTCACCTTAAGCGATTCTGATTCTTATTTCTGTCATCTAAGCTCTAAATTGTCTTCACTGAAGAGCATTTTCTCAGCTGCGCATCTCCATACCCTGCTCTTGCTCAGATTTGGCACCCTTAGCATGGTTGCATGCAGCAGAGAAAGTATAGCTCAAGAACCACCTAAAGCCTTGACCCCACCTGATACTAGCTTGAGTCAGCTCCATGGTAAGAGCATCTGCACAAATTCAGATTATAAAACTCAAAGAGATTGCAGGTCATTGATTCTGACACTCAACACAACTCAAGTCATAGCAGAAAACTTTGACATATCAATTCTGCACTGCCTAATGGCTTTACATTTTAGTTTGACCTTTGAAGTTCATATCATTTTAATAATAGATACCTCACTGGATCCTGCTGACATGCCGCTGCCATTTCCATCATCCTGCTGCACTGCTAGTGCACATCATTTTGCCCGTGAATCACTGCATTGGTTAGAAATTAAGATGCCACCTGTGGCTGAACAGCCCTGAAATTTAGAAGACCGCAATTTTTTGTAGCTGCTTCATGTCCTGTCAATCCAGCTCATCCATGGAACAGTGCCAACATATCCAGTGAGTTCACAGGAAAAAACGACCTTGTTTCCATTTCCTGTACAACTCCTTGCTCATTTTTATCCTTGCACTGGATGTAATCAGAGAGATAGCAGAAATTCAGAAGCAGCCAATTAGCGAGCAGATGCAGAAGCAGCGGATATCAGTAGGCTCTGCAGGTCCAGCTTCGCTGTGGAAGCCTTCCAAAAATGAACTAAGTGTCACGAATGCAGTGACGTCTTCTGAGGCCACGGGCAGCCTGAAACAATAGGCTCAGGCAAATTATCTCCATTACCCCATTAGTATGCTGGAGCTGTCACCCCAAGAGCCCAGGAGTGTGTTTCTGAATCAGGATTAACTCTGTCACAGACCAGCTTTTTGCCATTTTAACGGAAATAGGTGAAATTCCTTCTTTTTTAAAAAACAAAACATGGACTTCATTAACAATTGCTATCGTGGAGAAAATGCAGAGGAAGGAACACAAGAATCAGAGCAACTCAGATGTGCAGCGGAAGTGACGAGTAAAGGATGGGAAGATGTATAAAGGTAGAAACTGGTGATCGGAAAGCAGGACTGCCCTTTGCACTGAAATAGCACTATTATTGCTCGTTGCATCCATCCAAGTATTACTTAGCAGTGACTAGCCCCATAAAACACAAGCTGATGATTCTACCATTGTTATTATCGCCAGATCTGCACTGGACAGCAAGGGCTGCATTCTGAATGTATACACTCTATAGGGGCCCCAGGTAAGGACAGCACAGTGGCCTCGTCCCCAAGGGAGCCTGGCACTGCTCGTCTTTGCTCTAGTTCTCCACACGCAGACACTGGCTTTCAGCAGGCTGCCCTTCACACTAAAGCTCATTCCAAATCATAATCACGCCTTTCCCTTTACTACACCTGCTTTGCAGCAAGATGGATGGCAGGGTTTGCGAGCAACACAAAAGTTTACAAAACCCATGGTTTGCCAGCTCTGCATAGGGGACTCCAATAAATGGCATCTGGTAATTTAGGAGTGAGAGAAAAAGCAAATAAAAAATAATTTAAAAAATGCTCCTGTTACAGAAAGCCTGGAGGCATTTTTGATTTTTCTTGACTAAATTAGGAGGTCTGTTAATTCAATAGAAAAAAGATTAAGGCTGGTATAGACATTGCAGAATTATGACCATAACTATGTTGCCATGTACCATTTCCTGAGAAAAAACTGCATTTGCTTCATCTACACCCTCTGTTCCAGACACCCATTTTCCCTTGAGTTTGTTTACATGAGAAACCAAGCCAAAAGAAAGAACTTGAGATAAATCAAGTAAGGCTGTTCATACAATTTTTAATATCCTTTGTCTAACATAATTCTATTTTTTTCCCTGAAGAAAAGTCATCCCAATGGCAGAATTCAGGAACCACAGGAATAAAACCAGGCTAGCAGATACAACATGAGTAAATGCTTTCTGCCTCTGAAGGCAAGGACATATTTGGCCAGGCTGAATATAAAGTGGAGACATTTCATTCTGTCTACATTAAAGTATATATAAAAAAAAATGTGTGCGAGATAAATATACTAGCACTAAAAACATACTTACAAATCCTGCACAGTGCTCACAGAAAGTTGGCTTAAGATAGGTCATCTCTTGAAAGTTATGAATAAATCCCGGTCCCATTTTACACTGGAACTGTGATTTAGCCCTCAGAAAGTAAGCCATCATTTCCTCTTTGCTTATGAGACCATCTCTGTTAGGGAGAAGGAAAAAAAAAAAAAAAGCAGAGAATATCTGTCAGTGCTCAAAACACTGAACACTTCAGGATTTTCCATTGCTAAAAGCATCCAGCACATAAAACGTATTTGTAACACCAACAGGCCTCACTGCGGTGCCACTGAAAGCCAGGGTGAAGGCTGAAGTTCCCACAAACATCCCCAGTGCTGGCAGCAGCAATGCACTAGTCACCCTTAAATAGTAAGTTGCTGTCCAAACTTATTTCTTCAGGGTATCCAGACACTCCTTTCTCTCTCCATAATAAAAGTTTCCTCTCTTTACCACATAAACAACATATGGTAAATATTTGTGGAAAAATAACAAATAAATATCTGTTATTTTATACAAATAATAGGCCAATCTTATTTTTAAGGACTTTACTCATAATAGTTTGAGCTGATGAACAGTAAGACACTGCACAAACATGCTGCAATCACCTCTAAACCAGTCAGTCTTTGGAAGTGCAATATTCCCAACAAGTCTCAGAAAGCCCAAGGCAAACCAGGAGTGAAGCCCTGGAACATCCTGCAGCTACTGAGCAGAAAAGAATTGGTGATAATTTCCTTATGGTGTGAAATTAATCACTTCATGTGGTAAGATGGGGAAGTGCCATCTCCATAGCAAGCGCCCGCTACAAGCCAAACCAACGTTGCAAGGAAGGTCCTGCTCAGCTCAACCACAATCTTGGTGCATTGCCAACCGAGAACATACTGAGGGCAGCTGTGAAGTCAAAACATTGCAAGAGTTTCTCTGTTTGAGAGTTTCTCACTGCTAGGGACAGAAATGTTTTCATTAAAATGGAATTTGAGACCGGTCCCAGCTGACCAGCATTAAGCATTCAGTATCACAGATCTTTACCAGCATTAGCACAATGTTTGCATTCAGATATTCTAATGTTTCTTTAGATTCACCAAAATAGGAAACCAAAAGAAGAGAGTGTGTGTTCAGAGGCCTAACTGAGCACCTAAATGTCATATTACAATACGCTGTCCCTATGATATTTACGTCTTCACTTTCTACTCAAACAGTTCAAGTGATTATGTCCCCGGCTAACTATAAAAAGAGGAAAAAAAAATCCCGAACTTACTGGTCTTTGTCCAGCACACAGAAGGAGTCCAAAAAAGGGAAGTTGGCAGCTATACTTTCAAAGTCTTCCTGAGATATATAGCCATCGTGGTCATGATCATAGTTCCTAAAGACGGACTGAAAAAACAGAAGGAAATGATTGTCCTAATATCCGGCCTTTCCACTTCCCTGAATCTACACGAGCTCCAACTTTTATGTAATTGTAAGGCTGAAATGTCCAGCATCACTGGACAGATCCTCCAGCAGTCAGACCCTCTGCTTTACTGTTTTGTTCTTTCAAGTATTACTTGGTATTTCAGCGTGCGTATTTACTGAATTGTAGGAAAAATCATGACTAATTTTTAAAGAAAACTTCCTCTCAAGATTCACCTAGCAAAGGTCTTCCACACCTCCTCAGACATAGTTATTCTCCCTGCCTTTTTTCCTTCTTTTCTTAGAAATATCACTAAAATTATTCCCCATTAGACATATTTCCTTTCTTTCATATTAAGTATGCTTTTTGATACAAATAATACAAAATATTAAAAAGAAATAAAACAATAACCCATAAACAGCTATGTTCCCACTTCTATATTTCAGATGTTTTGGGCTTCATTTTCCTTTTATCTGGTCACCTCCCCTCTGCCACTGTACTGTTTCAATCCGATTTTTTCACTAGTGCTTTGACATCCAGATCACAAGCACTTCATATCTAAAAACTACTCCCTCTTATCAACCCTTGTCTCAATATACCACTGCGTTAACACAGACATGGGATCAAATTTAAAAGGTTGCATAAATTAATGCAAGCCCTCCTTAGGTGCTAAGGAATCGGTATATTCAGTCTAACACTAAATTTAGGATGGAAAAACCTGCATGCCAGAGTCAATATGACCAGCTGAAATATATATACTGAAGCACAAACTTTCTCAATAGATTACAATTCGGATACTAAAGGCAAGAATTCCATATTCTGATTCCTATTTTAATGAGAATGTGATGAAGCCAATTTAAAAAACACATCAAAGGAGCTATAACTGGGTATTGACAGACCTCAAAAATACATTGTCAGGAAGGAATCAATACACAAGCCCAAATATTATTCCAAATCTTTGGCAATAAAACCAAAACTGCACAGCACAAGTCAAAGCAGCACCTAAATGCTAAAGCCTGGCAAAGCAAAGACGGTTGTACGGAGTACTGAGGGTCTCTTGGTAAGCTGTATCCATCACAGTCCAAGCGCATTTTAATTTTGCCAGACCTAAGATTGTATGTCCGGAGCTAGGCCAGAATTGTGGTAGAGGGGACTGCTTTTCCCTCACCCAAAGAAACAAGGACACCCCTCACCCACCACATTCTGGAAAAGACTAAGGAATTGCAACAGCTTCTGTTTCAAGCAGGCTATCAGAAACATTTTCGGATGTGCAGTGATTTTTATCAAAATACATGGCACTAGCAAGACCAATACTGGAACAGTATGTACAGTTCTGACCTCCAACATTAAAATAAAAAAATCAAGCTAAAGAAAAAAAAAAGAGTACGTGCAAAAAGTAAACCACAAAATATATTTGAAGTCTGAGTGAAGGAACCGAGTACCTATGTTAAGTGACCTTAATAAGATAATCCCAATTAATGGCTTATAACACAGGAGAGGCCAGAACCTAATAGTTCCCTCCAAACTTTATTAATTTGTAAAAACCAGAAGCAAATCTTGCTTTATTGCCTACAACACTGTTTCATTTCCTCTGCATGCTGCTCTTATCTCTCAAAATCCCCTACACATCCACACAACAGAGTTCAGTCTCTCCAAAGCAGCAGAGCAGTGTTGGTTTTGTTTGTATTACCTTGCACGTCCCCCTCCAGATCTAAGCTGGAAGATCACAGCTAAAATTCTCAGTATTAATGTACCCTAACAAACCTACCCCCTTCCCACCAAGGTAAGTGGCAAAACTGCCATTGACTCCAGCGGGTGCAAAGGAAGGCTCTAATGGGGCAGTGGGATCAGCTGGTGGGTGCCAGACCAGCTGTGAGTCACCTGCAAGACAGACAGAGCACCTGCCCTGGGCTGGCTGCACCTTTACCTAACATACGATCACCTTAGGAAAGGTGCCTGCAGTGAATGGCTTGTCTGTGTCTGTGTGTGTTGTTAGATAATCAGTTCCTATTAAAAAAATAAATCCATTTACAGCATACTGTACTCTGTGGTAGACTTGGTCACTAAACACTCAGATCTTTTGACAGCCAATCAGCACAGTGCCCCACTTGGTAGAAGGGAGGGTTTCCAGACACCTTCTCTGAACCTAGCAACATGTGACTCCTTGTTTCTGAATATTTTTGTCTCAAGCTGCTTGTTACCAGGCATGGATTGGTTGGCTAGAGCTCTGTCAACTTTGCCTTTTCATTTTATAATTGCAAATTAAATCCATTGAACAGCAGCCAAGCTTTAGATGGTCCTGAATGTTTCTCCTTTGCATCTGGAAATCTATCTCTCTGATTACATAACTAAAATATAAATCATTTGGAAAGTAGAAGTTCCAATTTGTTATCAGATAACTGAAATTCATCTCAGTTCTAAAATCTCTTGAAAAACTCAAATAAAATGATGATGATGATAATTTCAAAGCTGTTGTTCTCTTTGACCATTATATTCTTCCAAATACTTACGTCCACCAACTTCCTTATGTGCTTGTTAATGACAGTAGGGTCGGGTTTTGGTACCACTCCAGATGCCCACTCCAGTGGCACTACTGGTTTGTTTGGGGTTGTTGGGGAGGTAGGCTGCTGAGAGACAAACCAGAACACGATGATTTTCAGATCTGAATTATAAAATTGTATATTTAAGATGTGCTACATGGCAGAGCTACAACCACAAACTATTGGCATCTCCATGCTGCAAAAATGGGCTTAGCAAAACCTCAACCAAGGAGTGTCTGCCTCCGCTTAGTGCTTCAGCTGCTGTCACAGAGGCATCTTGCAGCTCTGACAGCACTGGGAGGTGAGAAGCAGAACAAGGGCTGGCTTTTCTCACTGTCATCTCCAGAGGGTTTAACAGGAGGCAGGCGCAGAAGAAGGAGAGTTTCTGAACACAACAGGAATCAGGAATCATTTAAGAAGATAAACACAGAAACCTGATTTTCCCCTTCCCACTGTAGTCCCCGGAGGAACTCACCATCATGAGACAACCAGCAACCCTGAGGCCATGTGCCCAGGAGCCCCGCGAGGGACTGAGGAGGCCTTCAGAGGTCGGTATCTCCCCCGGGTGCAGTACAAAGAGGTTGGCAGAATGTGGAAGCACGCCCAGACCGCACATGGGGATCCCACCAGTCTCCAGGCAAGATGTGCTACAACAACGTGTCAGGGAAAAGGCCAGTGCTGTAGTGGAACTAGACTTAAATCTTTCTGGGCAGGGACTGCAGCAAATTCACGAAACCAGGACACGGAGCTTCATCCATCCTGGCAGCCCGAGCAGAAACGGGCTAACCTTTGACTTTCTCTTCATAAAAGATGAGCCAGGCTATTTTATTTTGAAAATATCTTGGTCCTGACTAAATGGTAGCTGATGGCTCACTTGATGCACACAGTATGCAGCCTGACTCACTTTGTGTGACCGAGATGCTTTGGGAAAAGCTCTGGCATGCAGCTAGACTTGTTCAAGTAGAAAATAGAAGGCAAACCAGTTTCAGGTAAGGCTTCAAAAATCACCAGTCAGTATAAAAATACTGTGAAGGACCCTGGTATTTTCCTGTATCTCCCACTGCACATTTGGCAGTTGAAACAGTGTCAAGCAGAAAAAAAATCAGCATGATTACCACAGGGAAGCAAGGCAGCCCCCAGGCTCAGAAGGCCCCAGTACGAGCTGATGAGCAATAAATCTCAGACCCTCTATTAATTGATGTGAATTAATGGGACAGGAATTAAGCTATCTAAACAATTAATGGTTATCATTATGTATAACAAAGGTATTGTAGACTTTGATTTGGAGAGGAAAAATAGTCTCAAATCCTCTACCATATTTGGAAGAAAGAAACGTGCAGAATGTTGCTGGGTTGCTTGATTTGTTTGGTTTTTCCTTTTTCAATTTATCAGCACTGGTTTCTCAGTTCTGCAATGGTTCTTGACTCATCATATGAATCTGCACAGGTAAATTTAGGATGAAATCCCTGCATCCACAGAATTAAATTTTAGCATGAAATACAGTGGACCTGAACACACACCTCTATATGCTAAAAACATTCACAGAACTTCTTAATCCTAAAGCTAATATGCTACTGGACAGTGATGGACCCATTTGCTAGCATTTTTTTAGGTTCTAAAATATGCAGATATGTAGCCATCTTTTAAACACAGCACGTTGCATAACAACATGTAAGATGCCTATATTGGGCATTCTTACAGCTATGGGCAAACAGGAGATTTGATGCATTCCTTCTCTTGAAGAATTCTTAGACCAGATGGTCTCAAAATATCTGAGCACATCAGAGTGATGCTAGACTACTGAGTCCTCAGAGAAAGCTTTTAACTCCTCTTGACCCCAGTGCAGAAAGGCAGAAAGAGCTTCAATTCCCTGGAACATTCCTCCTTCTTCTGGGCTATTTAATTTGAAGCCTCATTTCATTTTATGTTTTTTTTTCTTTTTTTTTTGCCACGTTTCAATGAAAACTTCATGTTACTGTCACTCCAATAAGCACTGGGAAATAGAGAAATGTTTTAACAGTTCATTCCCTCAAAATAATTGTAGCTATTCTGACAAAATATTTCCTATATTCCTATATTTCCTCATATTCCTATAAGTCCTCCTAATTCGCAGCACAGGACGCTTTCCCTGCAGAGCACCCACATGGCAATTGTACAATAACAAATCGAAGAGTGGCTGTAGCTCTGTACGTGACACTGTCATGACTCCTTTGACCATTTCTTTTCCACATGCAAAAGCTCTACAAACTCTTTCCCCTCTAAAATGCCTTGTGTATTTTGGCACATCCACAGAGAGAAGCATGCCTTGAACAGCTGGGCGGCTGTCTATTCAGCTGCAGCTTTTTGCCCATTACAGTGCTACAACAGCCGAGTGTCACTGGTTATGCACTGATTACATTGCGGAAGTCTCCAACTGTTGACGGGTACCATTAAAGTTCAAAGCACTAGTCTATATTGCTTTTGTCCTTCTTAAAGCTAAGGCCAGAGAATAAAGCAACGTGTTTATTTTCCTCATGTACAAAAGCAGCCCATGTGTCCTTTCCCAACATAGAGCAACGCTGCAGTTACTGTTGGCAATCGTGGAAGCACAAGGGAGACAGAACAGCCACACTAAATGAGAACAGTTGTGGATCAACCATTCTCAGACTTTCACAGCGTAATATAAAATACAACAATGAAGCATTAGCTTTAGTTATTTCTCTTCACAAAAGGATAAGGTGCACATATTAAAAAAGAATACTATCTATGCTGATTTTTTTTAATATAGCTTGAGAGCCCACACAGTTAATATATACAGCTAATAATGAGGCTTATTAAAATAAATCTTTGGAGTTGGTGTTGTTGTCTATAACTGCACCAGCATCCAACAAATGAATCATCATACAATTGATAAAAACTTGTTACAGGCATTTTCATATAATGTGCAACTGTATTTTCCAGGACTTGCAGAGATTTTGTTGAAAAATAATACTGAAGATTGGCACATTTCACTGCTTCTTTTAATGCCCCTTAAGAGACTGGTGGATTGACGACTAGCTGGATGGCAGAGCTCAGAGGGTCGTGATAAATGGTGCCAATGGAGGCCTGTGACCAGTGGTGTCCCCCGGGGATCAGTACGGGGCCCAGGGCTGCTCAACTTGTTCATCAATGACTTGGACGAGGGCACAGAGTGCATCTTCAGCAAGTCTGCAGATGATACAAAACTGGGTGGAGTGGCCACTCAGAGCGAGGACAAGCTGGATGGCAGAGCTCAGAGGGTCGTGATAAATGGTGCCAATGGAGGCCTGTGACCAGTGGTGTCCCCCGGGGATCAGTACGGGGCCCAGGGCTGCTCAACTTGTTCATCAATGACTTGGACGAGGGCACAGAGTGCATCTTCAGCAAGTCTGCAGATGATACAAAACTGGGTGGAGTGGCCACTCAGAGGACTGTGCTGCCCTTCAGAGGGACCTGGACAGGCTGGAGAGTTGGGCAGAGAGGAATCTCATAAGGTTCAATAAGGACAAAGGCAGGTTCTGCACCTAGGGAGGAATAACCCCAGACACCAGTACAGACTAGAGGTTGACCTGCTTGAAAGAAGCTCCACAGAGAGCGATTTGGGAGTCCTGGTTGACAAGAAGCTATTCATGAGGTAGCAATGTGCCCTCATGGCCAAGAAGGCCATTGGGATCCTGCCCCTTTCCTCAGCTCTGGTGAGGCCGCACCTGGAGCACTGGGTGCAGTTCTGGGCCCCTCAGTACAAGAGGGACGTGGAGCTTCTAGAGAGGGTCCAGCGTAGAGCCATGAAGATGATTAAGGGACTGGAGCATCTATCTATCTTATGAGGAAAGACAAAGTGAGCTGCAACTGTCTAGCCTAGAGAATAGAAGACTGAGAGGAGATCTGATCAATATGTACAAGTTCCCGAGGGGAGAATGTAGACAGGATGGGGCCAAACTTTTCTCAGTGGTGGCCAATGACAGGACATAGAATAATGAGCATAAATTAAAACACAGGAGTTTAATCTCCTTACTGTGAGAGTAACAGAGCACTGGAACAGGCTGCCCAGAGAGGTTGTGGAGTCTCATTCTCTGGAATCTTCAAAACCCCCTGGACGCCACCCTGTGCCATGTGCTCTGGGTGTCCCTGCTGGAGCAGGGGGTTGGACTAGATGATCCCTAGAGGTCCCTTCCAACCTCAACCGTTCTGTGATTCTGTTAAGACCTATAATTTACTGTACACACATGTTAAAATGCTTTACGCAAACATGAATAAGACAACTTAAATGACATTCAGAAATGTCATTCTGAACTACTTTATATTTACCTAACTGAACTACTTTATATTTACCTAAACCCATGCAGACAAAATAAGTAATACATTAAGAGGCAGTAAAAGACGACCTACTGATTTGCAGGTCCTTGGTTCCAGCACCAGCGAGAGCTTGTAAATGTCGTCCTCAGTATGATAAAGATCCAGGGACAGCTGGGTACAAGAAAGAGGAAAAAACAGTAATATTTACCACATCAGTTGGGAAAAGATGGGGTGGTTAGTGCAGATACACCTCTCTCTGAAGCCAAACAGAGGTTTTGCTGCTTGGAGCTCAGGATACCTAGAGAAGCAGTTTGTAGCTTCCAGAAAAGCAGTTTTTTGCAGAGCTCCCATAACCCACGTTGCTGAGCCCACATCTGAGCCCAGCCACAGATGCACGGGAATTAGGAGCTGTCACACTCTGCATCGTGGCATGTCCTGTTAGAGGAGCTGCCTGTTGATCTTTGCAAAGGATCACAGAAGACTGTCCATGCACAAAATGCTTGGAGCAGCTCAACTATCCTGAGAGACCTCAGAGAACTGGGCCAGGGAATACACAGGCTGCAGGAAAAAAGGCTATAAAAGGGCTCAGTAACACACATATCATGGATACAAACGTAAATACTCCATTAAAAGCTGTTTAAAACTTGGTGAACTATTTGCAACAAAAGAACTTACTTCAGGTAGAGTTTAGAGGGGGTTATTCTGCAACTCCCCTTTTAGTGTGCTGAGTTGGGACATGTTACAAACAGGCCACCTAGTAAATCACCACAAAGAGATTTTAAGCAAATGCTGAATCACTACAATTTAAAATTCAAACTATTTAGCTTGGCTAGGTAGGTCTTATAGTCTGTTTCTATTTATGTGCTGACTGAATGGCTGCTCAGATTCATAGCTGAGGATGCAATCTGCAAAACTTATAATTCTAGCACAGTTCCTATTACTTATAAGTTTATTCTAGGCAGAGAATAGGCAGAGAAAGCTGGTACAGACTGCTTTTTCTTGACATAAACATGTGATTTGTAAATCATATGCCATTGCTACATGTTCTTTAATTATGTCAAGGCCCGGAAAGGAAATATTCTGTTGCTTTCTAATTCTCCTGATATGAATGTTGACAATTATACCTTAAAGTCTGTTAAGCATATGAGGAAAATACTAGGAGTAATTTACATTGAGTTCCATGGAGATTTTATGATTTCAGAATACTGCAGCTCTTCTACTTAGACAAGACCATGGACCTAAGTGCAGAGGTGGGAAGCCTCTTTGGAAATTGTCGGGCAAGAGCCAAGCAAGGCGCAGGCCCATGAGACACAGCCCAGGCTTGACCTTGCTGTTGATGTGGTCAAGGTCTCCAGCCATGAGCAGCAATCCCCTTTACTCCAGTCCAGCTTGGCCTATTCCCAGTCCCCTCTCACCAGGCAGGATAGATCCCCTTCCACCTTGTTTTTTTAAGTAGATGAAAGCTATTTCTTCCACATGCCCATGCTCTTCCCAGACTAGAGGATTTTTTTTTTGAGAAAAAAGAAGAGGGACAAATACAGCCAAAGTAAAACAAAATTGTTCTTTTTTTATTTTTACTTTGACAGCTGGGCTTTATCAGTGATGTGGACTCCTTGCTCAGTCTGATGGAGGAGAAAAATAATCAACACTGTGGCTAATGCCATGCAATGAGAGGAAGGGACTGTTGCATGTTTCCTGGGATCATGGCCCAATGCTAATTGGCTTTGCAGTAATTGACCTGATTTGAAGTCATCATCTACCTTGCAAATCCCCAATTAAGCTGTGATTGAGTTAAACAATGATTCACCACAGGCAGATAGAATTATCACTGACTAAATGACTTTGACGGAGTTATTTTTACAGGGACTGGAGTGTTGAATTAGCAATAAACTGGGCCACTGACATTATATGGTAGAACCACCTTTAGAAATAACCTTCATACGGGTAAAATTTTGTGTAACAGTAAGACAGAACTAGTGCCCTTTCCCCTGTCCTAAAAATAATGTAGATCCAGTAATTGCACTAATATTATTGATGTAAAAATAAGTCATTTATCAGATTGATTTGATCTGATATCAATTGATCATATTTATCAATTCTGCTGGGACTGGCAGCAGAATTCGTAGTTATGGTTTTAAAAGACTTTGCCCTGTTCCTGCTGAAGACTACAGTTCTGTTAGTGGGGAAGATGAGCAAGGCATGTACTGGGGGATCAAAATGCATTAGTATTTATTGAGCAGGTTTGTAGTTCCACACTGTGAGTTATTTGACCCTTTAATGAACAGAGGCTATAAGTTCATTAGGAACAGTATCAGTGCATAATTGAAGGACAAAATATTGTCTAGTACAGGAGTCCAAAATACTAACAAAAAAGTACAAGCATGACAACCAAGCAGCAGTTATATAAGCTTTCATATTTGAATTACGGTTTTGTATGCACAGATAAAATATAATATGAATTTTCCTAGGACAACTTTTGCAATGGGTGGTGCATTCCCTTCTAATTCAGTTTTCATCATTGTCCTAGTTTTCCAAGCATTTTTGGGGGAGGCAGAGGGGATCCAAAAAGGCATGATTTTTTTTTTTATTTAGAAATGAAACTGACTGAAGACAAGTTGGGGAGGGCGACTTTCAATTTGATTGCTTAGATATTTCTCACTCTCTTCACCAGACTGTAAAAATGACAGGGACTTTCCAGTTATTTGCATATACTCTCAGAACAGGTTAGTTGAGTAGCTCTTGAGACCTAAAAATAGTGGGGGGAAAACGGTGGCACCAACTGTGTTCAAAGGCAGTTGGTGTAAATACACTGTAGACTAACAAAAATGCTGGCAATCAATTCCAGTCTCTTCACAGTGATGAAATATTTTCCTAGTAGCACTTATTCATGTTGTGAAATGAAAAGACTGTGAAAATATGGCACAGGAGGTAATGAACTCCCTTAACTTGCTTTCCAAATATAATTTTTCTAATTAAGAAAATGTCAGTAGAGATAACATTCATCCCTGTTGCTCTGAAAAGCACATGCTTAGGTTCTCTTTATATCCTCTACTTCTTCGCTACAGGTTTCAGATGCCAAGTACAAAAGTGGGTGCAGAGTTAGTGGAGGTGAGACAAATCTGGCCAATAATTCACGGAAGGAGGAGAACCACCACAAATTAAGAAAAAGTGTGTGCTAAAAAGTCCATCTTTGCTAAAGGTGTTCGGCTCTCTAGGAGCTCAGTTATGCTGCATTCAGTTGAATTGCTCTTGTCTGCTTCACACACGACCAAGTTAAGGCCTGTAACACTTAAAGCTCTCGCTCGGCTTTCAAAGTCTCCCCTGCCGCAGCAAACCTGGTACTTGCCTCACTGCCCGTCAGCTAACACACCCTTCCTTTGCCTTAATTGCCATGCAAAATGCTGACTTGCTTCAGGTACTTGTTCAAAGTTAAAATGCTGTAAGTTAGCAACTGATTTTTATGCTGACCATAAGATTTTATGATGATTATAAGGTAGGAGTGGGGAGAAGCATCTATTCTGAGTTTTTGTTCAGATACCTAAAAAAAGAGGGATCCCCAACTTTACAAAGGGCTGATTACTGAGCAGCTACTACTGAAGCCAGAGAGATTCAAGTTCCCCTTTCCCCCACTCAGCATTTCGGTCTACATGCCTAACAGGACCTGAAACGCATCTGTAAGCCCCTTGTCCCTGAGGCCTGAAGTTTACTAACACACCACCAGCTTGTAAGCTGGCTGCCACTTCAACAGAGTCAACCTCATTTTCCAAACCCTTGGAAGATATCAGCCACTGCAGCAGAGGGGCTTCCACCGCCGAGGAAAGGAGGAGCAGGGCAAATTCCCATATCCCCTCTTAATGCACGAGATATACCCATTTTATCTTGTTGTTTTACCAGGTGTCTGACTAGCAAATGAGCATGCAGCAATTAAGCAAGTGCAGGCCAAGCTGTTAGCACAGACCAAGTGCAGTGTAAGGGCAACCAGTTCTGCACGGAGCCCAGAGAAGAGACTTCCGTGTTGACATCAGGACGATAAAAAAACGTACCAAAGCTTGCCAAGACAGAAGTGAGTTAATGGGGAAACAGAGGAAGTTCACAAATAGTTGGATCAGCTCATTCACACACCAAGGAAGAGCGCTGTGCACTTTAATACACATCTGCTAGTCTTGAAAGGAAGTTCCTCTACCTTACAGATCAGAAAACCTTTTAGAGAATATGTATTAAAGAGGGAGAACACCACAGTAAATTGAACAGTTAGTTCTCCTGTCTCTGACAAGTGGGGATGACTGTAGCAGCAAGGGAGGCTAAATGTGCACAAAGACCTTTTGCATGTAGCACGGTCAACTATTTTTAGTCTGCAATTCTTGTCGTCTTTGGGCTGCAATCCTAGCTTATTCTTTTCCCCTGCCTCTGACCCCAGCCTGTAATTTAAAACTTCCTAACTAACAGAAAGATAGACAGAAATGTTTCATCTACTGCATAAGTTCAGTAATACTATTTAAGAAGAGTAATGATGTTAACGAATGAATGTAATTTATTCATACGGTACAAATGAGGACAAAGTTTACAGACTGGAACAAAAAGGAGACTATTCATAGTCTCCATATATTCAATATTATGAGATGTACCGAAATCCAGGTCTGGGAGCTTTTTTTTATCCTTTCCAGGGATCACTGTATTAAATAAAAATCCCACACTAACAAATGTGCTTGACTCACAGCTGCGCTTCCGAAGACTACTGCGAGGACAGAATTACTGAGAGAAGGTTTTAGGATACCTAATACTGTCTTCAGCACAACTGATGAGACACCGCCCTGTTCACAATTCATGACCTATACCCCAACAACAGGAAAACACAGTGCAAGTTAATTTTAACCCACTGTCAGGTCTGCAATTAACACTGCAGCACACGGTTTCGCTTAGCTGGAATTAGATTGGCTCAACAGTAACTGTGGTCAGCAGAGTGGTACGAGGAATTAATACATGAGAGCACCATAAGTGAAAAAGCTCCTGTCTTTTGCTCAACTTCTTCTACTAATAAATGAAATATACCGAGTGAAATATTATATAAATACAAATAAAATCCCTAAAACTATGTGAGAAACAAAAAGAGGAAAATATAAAAGAAAAGACAGACAGGTAAATGATATGATGATGAATATGAACCTGCAAGGTCTTGGAAAAATCCAAAGAGTCCAACTCCCTCCAAAATACACCCAAAAGAGAGAAGAAGAGATACTGAAAGTGTCAGCAGCGGTTTAGCTTCCATCTCTCACTTCACATTGTCTAACTTCTGTCTTTTGGCCTCAGTGTCTTATTACTCAGTTCTTTAAAGTGTGAGGCTGCACTTCTCCATACTCAGAGCCAACCTTCTAAGATACATAAACTTTCAGAAAGGACCAGGGAAGAGAAAGGCACAAGAAAAGAAACCAACCCTTCATCCTTAATTAATTAAGCAAATCAGGAAGACAAAAATATCTGCCTTTACAGTCTAGCACTTCTAATTAAGGAGTTGTTGCAGTGGACACTACACAATCCCTTCTCCCTGCTGCCCCACTAATGGTCGTTAGGACTCGTTCTCAATTTGCTATACACAACAGGAGAAGGTTTTTCGTATTCCCTGTTCTCCATTTCAGTGAAGCCACAGGTCCATCCACCAATGGTAGCTCCAAGCTCAGAGTTATGTTCCTCATCCTCTGTAGTGCAGAACCCTGAGCTATTCTAGCATAAATCTATCAAGTACAACTTCTGCTTAATTTCTAGATATGCTTATCTTGGAGCTTTTAAAAGCAAAACATTAAAAAAAAAAAAAAAAAGGAGTTGTAACATTCCTGTCCACTAGCCCTCTGGTCAAGGCATTCACTTAGAATGAGACAGGGGTGGTCAAATCTGTGACTTGAACAAGGAGAAGCCAGAATTTACCTCCCATCTCCCCACTGAGTGAATGACAAAATATTGCCTATTCTGGATACATGTATTCAAATGTAGGCAAATTATTTTCCTAGCTTTGATCCGAGACTTTTTCTGCCATCTAAAAGAGGAAAGAAAACACTTCGGGGAAAAGCTTGGTCTCAAGAAGCTTCTACTGTCCATCAAAATAAGCAGAAACACTGGAAAAATTCTCAAACCTGTCCTAGTTACACACAGAACTTGCCTACTTGTAAGTTCATTTAAACCAAGAATCAGTGACTTTAAGTAAAATCTTTCTCTTTTGATCTGGGTTACAAAACTGAAATACAAAGTTAAAATAGCAAGAATAGAAACACCATAAAAATGATTACATATAAGATAGTCCCCAACATAACATGTTTTACGCTACTTAGATGAGTATGTGGCTTTCTTTCATCTTCTTGCAAGATAAACTGTTTTTGTAACAGACAGGTTTTTTCAGGTTTTACAGGTTCCCCCTTAATTTCAAGAAATGTTTTTTGCCCATTGGCAGATCAAATTGTGGTGCTGGGCAAATGGTGATCTTAGAACTACTTAAGAGTAGTTCTAAGCAGGCTAAGTTTCACCAGAAAAAAGATTTGGCTTATGAATTCAGTCAGCATGCCTGAATATATTTGAACATAATACGTATAGATTTGAACATCAAGAAAAACATAGTATGTATTAAAATGGCAGTCATTGCGTACATATTAAAAAAAGGGGAATTACATGGAATTCCTCCCACATTTTCAATTAGGACTTTAAAAGAAAACTAACCCCAAAACACATTACTTAGTAATTGACTAGCTCAAAACAGATTAGCAATTAATTTTATTTTATCAGCAAAACACTCTGTGTGCTATTTTTTTTCAGGTTTGAACAGGTTTTATTCAGAGTTCTTTGAAATCTCACTGTTCTTTGAATTGAAATGGGACATTCAAATCTACATCTCTAGTCTGTATATTCAAATTTCAACCCCCTCAAAATGTTGGCACTATCAAGGGAGAGGGAGATGGGAAAGAAGGCTGTTTAACAGCATAGGAGAATAGGTTTATTGAGTGGATAGGAAGACTACGATACTGAATTCAAAGCTTAGAGAAGAAAGAACAGGATTACACACAAGTAAGAATGTCACTTACATGACCACAGCAACATTTTATCACATCTTTGCATAGGAGACATAAACCTAAAATACCAAGTCAGAACATGGTTTTTACTTCTCTTAACAGCCTCCCCTTCTGTCATTCTTAAAAAATGTAATTGACACAATCCCTTTTCTGCTTTGGCATCCAGTCATCACATAATCCATTAATGAAACTCCCTTCAGCTTTAATTATATTTCATGTGAACTCATTGCTATTTTTCATCCTCTTCTTATTCTTCTACAAAATGGAGACACAAAGTGCATTTATTTTTGTATATATGTATGTATATGAAAACCCTGTTGACCCCGTATTGATGGCCCAGCTCTCTACTAACCCCCTATTCAACTTCTAAATAACTGAAGTGCATTAGAATTTGCACAATACTTACCGTTAGCAGGTTAATTAAATCCATATTAGGCTCTAAATGATGAGAGGCAGTTTGCAGGGAAACCAGTTCACTCAAGGTGATGGAAAGTTGCTGCATTTTCACTATATTTACTTTGTTGTCATCGATCCAGTCAGGAAAGATGACATGGACAGCAATCAAGTCTTTCAAGTGGACTCCTAAAATGGGAATTTTGAAGCCAACACAGTCAGCGAAAGCCTTGCGGTAGTTGCAGTAGTTTCCATTGGAAGAGACCAGCTCCGTCATTTCATTCCAGTCCTACAAACAGCCACAGAAGCAAGCCCCTGTGAGAACATTTCTTTAATCTGTTTTAAATGAATACAACCCATGTCAGAGTGATGGTGATGCTGATTTCCACCCCAGCAGAAGCAATCAAACAGAGGATCTCCACAAACTAAACTCTCTCTACCAGAAGAAGCCCTTTTGGGTCCTCTGCCAAGATCCCTCAGTTGTGCTGGTAAAACACCTGCACTGCAGAAGCCATCAGACCTCAATGCGGTGATGTTCTGAGTCATATATTTATATTCTGGAGTTCACCATACCTTTGTGACTTCTGAAGCCAGATGAGAATGAGTTTCCTTCAGGCGAGAAATAGAGCTGTGGCTTAGACCTCCCACAACTGCCATCAGTGTGTTGAAGTTCTGGAGATGAAGGAGCTTCTGCAGGAGAGATTAATCACACAAAGCTAAAGATCAAAGGAATGTATGGGGCAGGTGTCCAGTGCCACACAGCACAAGTTCAGGCAGACAACCTATCCCTGCCATCCAAACTATCACTGCTAAAACAGAAATGACTAGACCGGGGACATTACAGAATAATTCAGTGTTTCATTTTTTATTAACTAGCTTCTGTTGAACAAACTATTCACCAAGCAGGCAATAAAAACAATCATCAATTTCATTCAGTTTTCTTCAGTTGTCATCTGAATTATTGCTTTTCAGCAGAGGACAAAGACTCACATATGAGACTCACCTGTGCAACATTGATAAACTTTGTGATTACTTCTGCCCTTTGCTGAGGTGTTGGTTTGCTGAGAACCATGAGCTGGACCCACTTGGAGATACCATTAAATAAAGCAATAGATCTCTCCAAAGTGGGATTGTTCTCCAAGCAGCCGTGGATCACATAGCTTTGGTAGTCTGTAAACTAACAGAAGAAAGGCATTTTCGGTAAAGAACCATAGTGAAAAAAATCAAAGTGGAGCTTTTACTGTTTTTCCCTTTAAAAAGTCCTCTCATTTAAAAAGTGACTACCACTCAGATCCCATCAAAAATTCCTGCTGCATATCAGTTCTTTCTGAAATGTTTTAAGATGGTCATTCAAGTAAAAACAAATAAAAAACTTCAGTTTTTGTGTGTAAGTGGCATGGACAAGCACAAAAGACAGGACTATTACCTCCATGAAATCTTTCCTACAATTTACTCAATACTTACAACTTTTTAATCTACGTGGTTTTACTTCATGTTCTGCTGACATGATATTTTATTGAAATTCTCTAATGCCACAAACTCTAACCATGTTTATAACAGCTTTCTAATATTCTAACCACTGTTATGTAAAGAGTGAAATCTTGGCACCGCTGAAATCAACAGGAGCTTTGTCACTCTTCTTGGGAGCCTGAACTGCATCCCAAGAAGCTAGTTATGAAGCCTGTTTTTTTTTTCTCTCCTATTCAAAAAAAATCTGTAGTAGGAGGAGTGTAAGTTCTACTAAATCGTGCTCCTTTTGAGGTTACTGTTCAATTCTTGCGTATTCACAGATACAGTTCTACATGGGAAATATTTTTCAACTGTCCTTTAAAAATGTATTTTCAGAAATTTATTACAAAGCTTTAATTTGTATAGGGAGTTGCTAATAATCCCAGCCAATCTGGGTTTCTTTGGTCTTCCTAGCTGATCAAGAATTGCCTGCCACAGGAACCATAGGAAGCCACTTGAGCGCATACGCACTCAGATGCTCCTCTCAGAGCTGCAATGAACAGGTGGAGACTTCTGAAAGAGTTTTCCCCACCAGATCTACTTTGATTTTATTTGATTGAAATATTGGTTAAAAAGAGAGAAGGAAAAAACTCAATGCATTTCAGGAATGACAAAGCCTAGCAGGGGGGAAAAAAAGCACAGAAGGGGCACATGCATATATCTTAGATGAATGTTATTTGTTATGTTATAATGTTATATTATTTATATTGAGTTAATGCACATTTCCACTAATTCCATGTTCCATGCATATTACATGTATAACAAACACTTCTCATTTCTAAGAGAGCAAACATTACAAAGTGGCAGCTTCCAAGGCAGGTATCAGACACTGTTCCTTTATTTAATGCTAGAAGCGGGAAAAGCTGATTTTGCTTAACAGGTCCTACCTGAATCATATCAAGCCTCGGGCAAGGAGATGGGGGAAGGCAGCCCCTTTAGGCATTTCTAGTAAGTGACGAGAGCCACTGTAGGCTGCAATAGGAAGTCTTTGAAGGGCATAGACTAGTGACCAGCATTACTCACAGGGCCACAATAGCACCCTGTACCGAATGGGAGACAAACGGGATAGGTTGACTTCCATGTCCATCACAGTCTTCCTCACAGCTTAAAGTAAGAGCCAGATTCAAAGCATAGAAGTCTTGACATTTATGAAGCCACTTCAGGTAACAGGAAGGAAGCAGGGGAGGAAAAGACAACTTCCTCATAGTTCTTCTAAGATGGGAGTCTTTGGCTGCCACTGTTCTCTGTAAGCAGAGACCTGTCTAGCAAAATGGCCTCCTCGTCGTGAATTGCTACCAAGTTTCTCAAGATTTTTAAATCAGACCCTCTTTCCTTCATCCCTTCATTTCTCTTCATCAAAATCCATCTGGATTATTCATCAACCCTAAAAACACACTGCCATCAGCAACAAATTCTGGGACTTGTACAGTCAGAGGTGGGAATGATGGAGAGGCCAGTGAAAACTAAAGCAGCGCAAGAGAAGGCAGAATGGATCAGAGAGTCCCTCTGTGTCAGGAGCATCAGACTGATGGCAAAGGTAGAAACACACTGTCAAGGAAACAGGGAGTATGGGAGCGCAGGGGATCACGCAAAGGCATCACCTCTGATCACCCCGAGGAGATCACCTGTCCAGAAAGGAGACCGGTTGTGCAGTCTCTGTCTTGGGCAGTTTTCAAGACCTGACTGCATAAAGCCCCAAGGATCCTGGTTTGATCTCAGAGCTGACTCTGGTTTGGGCAGAAGATTGGCCTAGAGACCTCATGAAGTCCCTTAAACCTGGATCTGATACTACGTTGGCAAATGAAAGGACAGTTTCCAAGGAACTGTATTGGACTTTGAATGGAGACTACTGAAGGGATTTATATACATCGGTCTTTTCAGAAATTATTTGATGCAAAGACTCCAGTGTTTCCAGAAATAACTATTTTCCTTAAGGGGAAAAAAAAAAGCACCTGAAGAATCTGAGGTATTAGTTTGAACAAAACAATCCTAGTTCATGGCCACAGTAGCTATCTGCTGTATTCTTACCCTGAATTTATGCGCAAAGTTAATTTCTATGACTAAAATGGTCAGTCATAAAAAAGATCAAGGAAGTGCTGGCCCAGCCATGGCTATGGATGTCATACGGAGGATTATAGAGATTTATTACACTGAAATGTAGAGGGGAAAAAAAAAACTTCTGTTAAACCATACAAACACTCTCTTTAAGGACTGACTCTTATTTGCAAGTGAAAAAGTTGTAGCCTTCTTACAGAAATTCTTCTAAAAGATTTATGCTCCAAAAAAGTCAGATGTTCAGCTAGCTCAATGGGCTCCAGATGGTCAAACAGCAGGCAAGCTTTTCCTTTCTTGGAAATCCTTTTCCTCTGTGTAACTCTTCTCATCCAGTCATAGGAAGGACTGCAACAGAAAAAATAGGTACGATCCTCATTTCTGTGTGGGTGCAGCCCACAATTTGCACATAGCGTATAAAATTACCAGAAGACAGCAAGAATTATCTGATCTACAACATCCAGCACATTCCAAACACTCAGAGTAAGACATCCTGTTCAGGCACATTAATGAACGATGAAGGTTTCAGGGGTGCCCAAAGTGATACACAACAGCAGGTTTCTGTCAGAATCCAAGGACAAGGTACCCTTGTCTGCAGTATAGGAATTCATAATTCAAAAATGACTAGTGACTACATTTTGAGAAGAGGCCATATAACATTCTGATTTAAAAATAAAGACTTCAATAACATCAAGAATTTATTTTTACTCTGTAGAACCACAGCTCGTGAAATAAAGGAGCAACAAAAACACAGTGAGTCAACAGCTAACAAAACAATACCATTAGCGTGTGAATTAAAAAGCCAGTCATTTGCTTCCGGCCAGTAGCCTTGTCCCTACCCAAATACAGCACTTTATAGTGCAGGAAAATGTTTATTATTTTAAGATGTTATTATGTTAAAATGAAAATTAACAGCCAATATTCATGCAATTTTATTGGTATTTTTCTTGTTAAAAATCTTGCAACCTTCACTGAGATTAATAGTGCTGTCCTTCCAGGTCACTAAACAAATCTTTAAAGATTACTATGCATATTCTGCATTTAAAAGAAAAATCCACTGTATTAGGTGAGATACAAAGACCGGTCGGGTGATGCTAAAAAGGTAACCTTAATTTCAGGTGATGCAAGAAAGCTACAACTGAGAATGCTAGAGACTGTTCAGTTACATTGTATCATAGCTGTACACAGAAAATCATTAAAAAAGTAAGTAGGTTACAGATAGGAGAAAGAGAAATATCAAGCTTCCCTGTGGAAATGCAAGACCTACACAATGTGCCATTCACTGCCTTGACTGACATTCTGCACAAAAATTATTAATAATTAAAAAATTAATTGCTTAATTTGCATTAGCTTTGCCACAAAGCCAGGAAAATGATATCCTTCCCATTTTTATTAAAAAATAAACTACAGAAAATAAGAACCTTCTCCTTATTATGATACCAGCTAAATTTTATCAGTACAGCTAAAATTTCTTATTCTGGTAACTTAAAATTTAGAAGCAAATAGAATCTTTTCTATAATTGCTTGTTATTTTCTCAAGATCAACATGGTCCTCAATATTTTTTTGTTTTTACAAAATTTCAATTCTGTTGTTAAAGAGAATAGAAAGGAAGATGCTGAAGCTCATGACATCCTTACATGCTAGAGATATCAATGAGATGGATGTGATCCTCATATCCGAGCTGGCTGGCTACTTCTCGAAACTCTTCAGTCAACTGAATAAGCCCAAGATCCAAGTTAAATTCTGCAGGAAATTCCAGAATCCAGTATCTGAAATCCACAGACAGCAGTTCAGAAATGCTCTGGCAATCAGACACAGCATTCAGTGGCTGCATATATATGCTCACCTTCATGTTTCAATCGATAGGACTGATAAAAATTTCGGACCCCCTTGGCTTTAAGGCAGCAAAGGTGGATTACCAAATGTATCACTGCTGTAATTACCTGTGACACTCAGGGAAAGAGTCCACACTATAAAAATAGAAAGTCATGTACCCTGAAAGCCAAGGTTTCATCACCAACTCTCTCAGTGACTGAATCAACATGCTCATATAATTCCAAAACAGTCCAACTAATGAAAGGAAAAATGATGCCATGCAAAAGACACTTTAACTGTCTAATTTCTGTCAGTTAACTCACCATAGCAGAACACAGCAGCACACTTTTGAAATGCCAATTTAAACTGGTTGATTGGGAGAGGCACTTGTGCCCAACTCATGCACTCAGATGACACTTGCATTCTTGGAAACGTATCCCTTGCTTACTTAAAACACTCGCTGTGCTTGAGCAAGATTTTTCAATGAAAACCAAAGTGTGAATTTCAAGGCAAGTTCCACCACAATAGCCATGAAACAAGAACACTCCGCTGCTATTTTAAGGATGTGGGAGAAAAGGCTTTATCACTTCTGTTTTAAATATCCTCCTCTCTTTCTTTACATCAATATAACTTATTCCAGAAGAAAGGGTTATATTAGTTTAAAAACTTAAGTTTAAAAACTTTAAAAAACTTTTAACTTAATGTAGTTAAGTGTCCTAAAGGCTGGATGGCTCTACTTGAGCCATTGTTTTCAAAGCACATAAATTCCCTCTTCACTGTGGACTGGAGGCCATGCAAGAAAAAAAAAAAGAAAACTACCCCCATGGTTTAGTTTTAATCTTTATAAAAAGAGATTATAATGATTGTATTCACAGTAACATAAAAGCAAAATGCTAGAGGAATATAAGCATGCTTACCTCATGAAATAGCAGATTTTTAGTCTGAATTCATTACAGTTTTCCCCATTGGCATCTCTATACGTGGACTAGTTAAAGAAAACTTTGCGTGCTTTTAGTAATGTTGTTCTTATCCACAGCAGTGTCTGGTGTTTTAAAGGAAGCACATTAGTTTCTCAAGCACTAAACCAGCTGAAAAAAAAACAGTACTAAACGTTTCTTCTAGGGAACTACAATGTGCACTGATATTTCATTTATTGATTTATTTTCACAGCACCTTAGGTTATGTAGAGTATTTCGCAGTTGTCATTTTTTTTCTTTTTTTTGTCCTCACAATAATGCCTCTTTACTGTTCCTGAATATTCTGTTGGATAGTACAGACAACATTTGTGGTCACAGAAATTTTTAAGAGGCATGAATGACATTTAGGACATCACTTCATGACCACTGAAAATTCATAAGAGTCCAATGCCATCCTGCTATTAAACATTTTAATAAAATCCCTAGAAAGATTTTCCTGCTTCTTCAAAGCAAATTTGAAGTGTATCTCAGTAAACTTATGCATATGGACAATGTGCACAACAAAGAGCAGAAAGAAGCTTTGAGGTTGAAAAACCTCACTCCAAACCCTTGTTTGCAGCTAATTAATTATTATTATTATTGTTTGCAGCTAATTAATTATTATTATTATTTTATATATGTGGTCACAGAAATTATCAGCTTTTAACATTCTAATGTCAGTCTGTGACATGCCCTGAAAGGATATATGGACAAAAGTTTGCCGGCCAATTCTGTGGAAGGCAGGTACCACCGGTGCATTAAAAGAAAGGTTCTTGGCAAATGGCTGGAGCATTGATTTCCTTTGTCATCTGCAAAAAGAAATGAATGAATTAACGACATTTTTCATGACCAGTAAGTAGCTGGTTCATTCTCCATCAAATAGGCCAGAAACAAAAGCAAAGCACACGAATGCGCTTTCAGTGAAAACTGCTGTTACATTATAGTGCTAGGTACTTAAAGGAAAAGTTAGAGTAGACAGCAGGCCTTATCTAGAAAAAACACTCCATGGACTCCATTAAACTGCATGTTATACATAGATACTATGAGCAGATCAAGACATGCAGAAGGCATATGCAAAGAACCCAAGAGGTTTTAATTTTAATATATTTTTGTAAACTTATTATAGTAAGCATTACAATGCTTCATCATTTATAATGTATCTTTATCTCGAATCATGCCAAAAAAAAAAAAGATGTCACAAGGGAAAAATAAAGGTAATGGTAGTGGTAGAAAAAACCATAAACCTTCCTCCTTCAACAACTACATCTAACACCAAGACAGAAGATCAGAATTGTTCCAGTAATCACAAGTTATAAAAATTGTTTGCTAATTTTACTCCATCCAAAGACCAGCATAATGATTTATGCATGTATGCTTACAATATTTGTTTTATTGCAGTCTTACATTAACTATTAGATTATTAAAAAAAGGAATCTGCCTTGAGGAATTCAGTTTCAAATGAACACGCCATGTCTGTGCTGAGGGTCTGATCTCCAACTGCAGAACCGACTCTTGTGTCTTTGCAACGCAGCCTCTGAAACTATAGGAAGTTATTTCCTAGCTGGTTGTCTGACCATCACTGTTTCTCAATATCTTAAACCTTACATTTTCTTTTTTTTTATATAAATAGAAAAAAAATTAAAAAATAGTTGACATCCATGTATGAAATGAAAACCACATCCAGAATTCCGTTGTCAAGAGTGTCTGTATGGAAGGAAGGGGTATGATTTCCAAAAGATATGAAATACACGGTTCTACTATCTTTGATTAATATTTGGAACAGTTATGATAGTTGGCTAAAAAAAATGGCTATATGGGGATGCACCAGGCTCAGTGGCCAGATCTGCCCCTTAATTATTTAATCTCTATCAGATTTTACATACTTGTTTCTCTCTGAAAGAGGAAAAAACAAATTGATATCCAATTTAAATCAAAAGCTGATCTACATTTCAAGAGAATCTGAATGTACTTTGGGGAATTAGGCCCCAATTCAAAGCATTTAAGCACATCCATGAACTCAGCTGACTTCAACGTGACATATGTCAGACATGGTACATCACATTTTAATATGAGTAAAAAGATCATGTGAACCTTAAGTCATATTAGTGCCAATTATTGCATGATGATTTGGAAAACATTTCAGGGTAAGGACTGGTTAGAAAAAGAGCTGTGTAACTACTCAAGACAACAATCAATGCCAGCAATAAATTTATATTTCTTTTAAAGGTAATTTCTTGAATAATTCAACTAAACATTTCTCTTGATGAAGGCCAGATTTTTGAAAAACACTATATATTGAGAATTATCTGGAGAATAAAATAATTATTATGCTACACATATGATTAAAATCTTGGCCTACAAGATTCTGTGCCAGAGTGAACCATGGAAAATTTTGCGGAACAGAAATATTGTTTGCCAAAGGAAAGATCAGCTAAATGAGAGAATGGCAGGGGTTACATTATAAGATGAATTTCAAGAACATCAGCAAAGCAAAATATTGAAAAATCCTACCAAACATTTCAATACAAGAGTTCAGAAGATCATCTAATGTCGCAGCTTTCCCAAGTGTGGTTGACCCCATTGTCCTTTAATTGTTGTCAAAAAATAATAGGCATTTTCTCTGAGCACAAGAACCTTCTTCAGCTGCACGGCTTTATCACTTTATTGTTGGTTGCATTCTTAGCTGGCCTTCAGGGAAAATCTGTAGAAAGAAAGGACAGGAAACTATAATGATATGACTACAAGAAAGCATTATCAGGGTGCAATGTTTACAGCTCAGCTCATCTTTTCTATAAACTGTTTGTTTCCCACACAACGCAGAGCACATGAAAGATTGCCGAAGTCTTCAGTACTCAGACTTGTGTTTTTAAGTGTTGGTCAGTTGTTTGTCCACTAGCACAAAATAAATCTATAGCAAGGGTCATAAAACAGAAACCAGATGGTAAAAGAGGGCATGCATGTACAGTGACGCACATTTTGTTCAGGTCATTTTATTTACACTTGATAAGTCACATTTTGCTAATAATGCCGCATTGATGTTCAAAGCACAACAAACGCTTTTTTTTCCCCCCACTTGGGTTACTGGTTCATGGAAGATATATTTTATGGTAATGTTATTAATTGGCACAGGCCATATAAAACATTTAATAATGTTCATAGCTAATACTAAGCTTGCAGGAAAATTTTCAAAGGACTTTTTAAGATCTATTCCTACAGCGTTTTTTTTTTTTTTTTTTTTAATGTATCCTCCTTCAACAGCTGTACATTTGCAGAAAACTGAACACTTATGGAAACATTTAAACAGTATCAAACATCTACCGCCCATTTAATTATCCAATATTGATTTATTTGAAAGATGGAGAAAACAGTCCATTACGAATTTTCTGAACTACCTTTATGAGCTGTACATAAAGAAGACATCAATATTTTATTGCCAATTTGTGACTAAATCGCACTGCCATGACCCCTTAACTGGTGTTTGGAACGTGGCAAACTAAAAATACCTCCAGCACCTTTTCTACAAAAAAGCTAAGAGGAGAGCTGAAACAGCCCTTGACAGGAATTTGGGGAATTTTCTTTTTAATGTCAGTCATGCAAAGAACATCCTGCTTTAACCTATGTGCTGAGGCACAGCTCTTCAAACTGACTGTGTTGCAGACTTCATCCTCCAACCTGAGCCCTGATACGGGGGGTGTCCCTCCCTTTTCCCAAACCACGGTCCTCTCCCCAACGCCACGGTGCTCACGCGCCTCTGGCAGCTCACACCTACCGTGCGAGCAGGTGTATCCTGCCACAACTCCCACTGCCCCAGGAGAAAACGCTCTTCCTTTGGGTCAGGTCTACACCAGTGAGCAGACCACATTTCCAGGTGTGCACATGTCAACCCATATTTTACACAAGTGAGGTCTCTTTGCCCTCCAAACCTAGCACCTGCAAACTGGTCACTGCTGGCCTGTGCATCCCAGTGCCCACAAAAGTGTCCTGCATTGGTTAATTCCCTCTAGACCCAGCTTCAGAGTCCTGCAGGTTAATGCTGCTCTAGGCAGCAGCTGGGTTTTGCTTGGGGTACTTTCAATATACACCATTCAGCCAAAGATACTCTTCTTTTAAAGGGGCATCTACAGCCAGTTCTTTCCAGCCCTGTCCAACAGTGTCGAGACATGACAAACTTGCCTGAAGTCAGGGAACCAGGGCCCTGTGCTAAATGCGTGCAGCTCACTGAGCAGGTAGTTTTGGGTGGTCTGTGTGCTCAGTGTGCAGCAGCAGCAAACACACCAGGAGAGGCACAAGCTTCAAGCCTGGCCTCTGCAGGGCCTTACTCCAAACTGGAAGAAAACCCTTTCCCCCAGCCAAGTCCCATGGTGCAGACTCTCCTCTTGAAGGAACACGTCTGCTTTTCCAGCAATTGAATAGTGAATCCTATCTGCAATGAAGCAGTAGGAAAACTACTCCGTTCACCCAGCAGCCACAACACTCACCTTTAAGCAGGTGAAATTGGGTTCAGGGTGCTCCGTGGCCTCAAACTTGTGCTTGTCACCATATCAGAAAGTGTCCCAAGCCTGAACTGTTGTGTTAGGCTAGGCAGCTTCAACCCTTCCTGCTAAAACTGTGTCATCATGCAAAAGTGAAAGTTGTTTTGAGGAGACTAGAACAAGAAAAAAAAAAAAAAGAAAAAAAACACTGGGAGATTCATGACTCTGGTATGCTGGTTAGGCCACACCTGAGCCTGGGTTATTCTGGGTTCAATCCACGTTCTCAGGTATTTCAAGTAGAAAAAGTAGTGCATTTGTTTCATTTACCTGCTTTGAGTGTTAACCAGTAACAGGACAATGTTTTTCAAGATCACAGTTTTGCTAGAATTATGCTAGAATCCCACTTGAGGTGTATTTGCCTCATACAGTATATTGACCATGCCAGTGTCCTTCTCTCAGTGTTTAAGTTACTGCCTTGATTTTTCAGAGTCAGTATCTTCCAGCTGCAGATTTGTTTTTTCAAGAGGAGAAAAATAGTGGGCAATCAATCCCTCCATAAATTTCCTATCTGCTATTTCAAAATATTTAGTCAACTTTTAACAGAATTTAGAAAATATGTTGCAATTTCTGCCTATCCTTGAATATCTCCGAGCATGAAATGCAGACAGGGAAGGGATTTGCTCTTCCTTTTCAGTGCTTTTCAGTGCTTCTTTTCAGTTGGTATCAGAGTATTCTATATTTAGCATAAGATCACATCATCACTATCTTCTGCTGAGAACAGTGTGAAGTTAGTCGTCAACAACCA
Organism: Crypturellus undulatus; assembly: GCA_013389825.1. NCBI lineage: Eukaryota > Metazoa > Chordata > Aves > Tinamiformes > Tinamidae > Crypturellus > Crypturellus undulatus. Next base: position 130,161 of record VWPW01020921.1, read on the forward strand.
ACAACCCCTCTGAAAATTGCATGGCTCTTTTTTTATTACTATATGCCAGCTACTGAAGCAGGAGATACTTAGATCCTGATGCCATCAGGATCCAGTCCTCAAGGACAGCCCATCAGATGATCAAGAATGGATTTTATTCTCATAACGCTCCTAAAAGAAGGATGTATCATTTCCCGTTTATGGGGGAGGAACCGGCTGCACTGGCTAAGCCTGTGTATCAATGGCTGACCCAGAACCCAACCTAACATCTCTTAAGCGTGGACCCAACAGCTACAACTGTTAAGCAAATATCTGTGTGATTAAGCACTATTGTTCAATTAAAACAACAAATGTTTTGTCTGTGCTAGGCCATGATGGTATCAAATCACACCACCACATGTACAGAGAGATTCTTCAGGTCAGAAAAACCAAGAACAGAACTGTATGTTTTAGTTCCTTCCCAAGTAATGGGTCTGACCTGGAACAGTGCATGCCTTCCAGCCCTGTTACTATTCATGGTAAAAGAAGACATTCAGCTACCCAAAGAGAACAGAGAAAGTTTGGAATTTGGAAATCCTTTCAGTATCATAATGAATGCTTCACATATATGCTTAGTTTGCTTGTTACTATTTAGATTTGATATTAGTGCCACAATAAAATGACTGACTTCCCATGTCTCTAAAGAAAAAAAAAGGAAATTCAAACAGAGAGATTACTGATACAGAAGAAGAAAAAAGTAAAAGTAATTAAAGTACTAGGCTGAAAACTGTTGCTTACTCAAGACCCTGAACACGAGGGAACGAGGGAAAGTAAAGGGCAGCACTCACCTTCCAAATCAGAGCCCACACTGCTCTAGGCTGTGTTAGGGCACTCAGCAGCACTGGGACAGGGCAGTGTAATAAACAGAGTATGACATCTAGTTTCCCTTTCTGGTATATGCAAAAAAGCAGAAATGAGCATTTGGAGTTACGCTTCTAGCAAAACCATTAATACTACTTATGGCTCTGCTCACTGATGAAGATACACAGTGACACTGCTTAAGATATTACTATAAATAATAAACAAATAATTACGTTCCAGCCCATGTAAAAATTAAAAACTACTGAAACAAATGGGTACCACTAAAACATTGTGATTGCCACAGGCACATCAGGGCTTCCAAACTGAATCCCTGCCCCCAGGTGCTTCCAGTGAAATTCTGAAAAGTCTAATTGCCCTCAGTGGTATCAGAAGGAATCAGGCAGGCTATGTAAGAAAAACAAGAGCTAACTCAGTAAGATCACACGGTTTATTACTGAGGTAGTTGCACGCTACAAGGAAACTAAAAAATGTTTTTTTGCCTTGAGATGGAATTATAAACCTTGTCTGGTTAACAGATGCTATTAAGGACCCCCACTATTCATTCTCTGTTCTCCATCAGGCCACTCGGAACAGCAGACTCCACTGCACGTGGGGAAGGGAATTTGGAGGGCCAGTCAAGAATGGGGGGGATGCTGAGGCAGCAGATCAAGATAGGCCTTAGTGCTGCATCTTGATCTAAAGGCACCCCTTAGTTTAGGTAATAGATATAAATAATATTCCTGTAGACTGAGTCATGGTATCAAGTAAATCATGCTTTACTTACTTAATGATATTACCACTATGGGACACACACTATCTACTGGGAGAGAAAGCAGAATATCTGCAGTGATGTGCCTGAAATTTAGAAGTCTGTGGGCAGAACTACAAAGCACAGAAGCTGTTTCACATCTTTCCTCACCCCAACAGCCACATGCACATAGATAATTATTTTAAAGCAATGTTTTTACTTCATGTCCTCCAGCGGTGTTTTCTGCTTTGTATTTTGGAAGTCTTAAGATGGGTCTATTGTGAACTGTCTTGATACATCTATTTAAAGTGAGTGAATGGGCTGTGAGCTCTTGAGAAAGATGTGGTCAGCTGTAATACATTTTTTTTTTAAGAAACAGGATACTCCGTCAGCAAACTTGTGGTCTTATGCAAAAGCATCAAATGGTGGGCAGTATGCAGTCAACTTTTTTAACTTTGGCTGCTGTTGTAAGCAAACTCCCAAAATATCACTTTTACGGCTAGGGGGCTTCTAAGGGGAGGTCCACACCTACAAGTTATAGCAGCTTAGCTTAATATTATAATGTCAAGATAGCACAAATCCCTGTGTGGGCACTTTCACATTGGTTTCCAACACATATTGGTTACAGGTGCAAGCTCAATCAATGTCAGGTTTGAACAGGCTTAAATTTGACATGCAGAGTAGTATTTATTTAACTAATGGAATTTAAATAGTTTTTTAGCCAAACCATAGTAAATGCATGTATAGCATTTTCTCCATTAATTAAAAGTGGGCTATTTTCCTTCTATTTAAGATGAATAAATGGAGCCACACGTGAACAGTTTAGCTTTGGTGTAGAGGCACCTCTATGGGTCTCAGTTCATCCATAAACTTTTCAGACGCCCGTATGCGGGAGACTCATATGCTTTACAAGATTAGGACATTCCTGGGGGTTTTAGTAAGCCAGACCTCCCCTCTTCTCCCCCTCCTCCCAAGCCCACATCACATGTTGAGAAATGCTTGCACTGCTGCTGGAAGAAGAGCCCTGAATGTGAGCAGCTGGACAGAAAGGTAACCAGTTGCAGTATGAAGGTGGGGGGTGGGTGGAGTGGAAAAAAAATTAAAAAAGAGACTATTCAAGGAGAACATCTCTTACTATGTACCTTTTCCCTTATTCTGCCTTGCTCAATCAGCTAAAAGCTCTTCAGCACACAGCTTCTCTGCTGCTCTGAGTATGTAGTGGGGGCTTTCACATTTCTTTTGATCATTGTCCCCAGCTAATAAGAGTCCCAGATGGGACACGTAACTGCTGCACCTTGGCCTACACAGGTGCAACGGAGACATCTGTTTGGGCTAAAGTTAATGTCAGGAAGTGCCCTTCCTGAAGGCTTTCCCCTTTGAGTGGATAAATATTCCTTGTAGTTTGTCAGTACCCGTTTATTTATTACAGGACACACAACTCCATTTTTAGAAAATTCTGAGCAAGCGGCACGCTCAGGTTTCCCCAGCGTCTGTCACGACGAAGCTGCGCCGGGCAGGAAAGGGCAAGAAGGATGCGGGGCTTTCAGGCTGCCTGGTGCCACAGCTTCCGTCCCAGGCACCGCAGGGAGCATGACAGGCTGGCCAGAGGGTGACACACGTGCCCTACCAGAGATCCTTGTCTTGTGGAGTGGGGACACAGCACAAGAGGGAGATGGTGGCACAGCTCCGTGCGTGCGGCGCTTTCAAGACGTCACATACCATCCAGTTAACATAAGAGGGCACAGCTATACAAGATCTACGCGTACACTCTTCGTATAGCGACAGAGGTTAAATGAACTGAGTTTGAGGAAAGAAACCAAGTGAGTAAATGAACCCACTCATACATGCTACCAAGCCGTTAGTTCAGGGCCACGAAATACCTTTCAGAAGTTGATAAACTGGAGTATGGGGTACAACATATGCTGATCTGAGATAAGAGAAGCTTACAGAAATCATGAGGAATACTAATGAAGTGTCACATGATCCTTTTTTTTTTTTTAAGAAATCAGAACGTCACCTGACCAGGGCTGCTGAAACAGCATCCTGTTCAGCACTCAACCTCTTAATGTGAAATACAATCAGGAAGATCTTTGAGAGCCAGAAAAAGAAAGCAAACATTTTTCCTCACTTATAAACTTCCCAAAATAATGAGTAACTTGATAACTGTGATACTAAAAACAAAGATTTCATTCTCAATTGTAATTCCAGTGTTTTATGGAACTGGTTATCTTCCAAACTTCAGGTTTTCCCCATCCACTTCTGCTTCCTCACTTTACTGTGCTGGCATTTGTCTCTGTAACTGTAACTCCTGCTAATAATGGCAGTACAATCTCAAAATACATCCCTCAATTATTTCATATACTAAGATGATGACCTTTTACTTCCACTTTCCATGGGTCAGGGTAGTAAAATTTCACAGGAATCTATCAGGGAGGAAGATCTAAAGCAGAACTTAAGTCCACATTTAAACAGAGGCAAACATTCAGCCATACTTCTCAATAGTTTTGTCAGAAAATCACTTTGTTCTTTCCAGTTGAGCAAAACAGAATTACACACATTGAGCGTTTGATTAACATGTGCGACAGGGGGGGATCCAGCTCTTCCAAACCTCTTTGCCTTTCAGGCATGTTGGAGGTCTCCACCACCAAAATACAATCTGGGGAGAGGAGAACTAACTATGGTAAGAGCTCACCTAACGCTTTAAGCTAACCCTAGTCAGAAATCAAATCAAATCAATGCTCTGCCCTTACTTCTTACAAGCCATGCTAATGTCTTTAGGCAGAAGAAAAAGTTGAACATCATTCAAAGAACTCTTTCATGGGGTAACATACATCAAGTCAGGGAAAAAACAAAACCTATCAGCATATTTTCTTGACTGACCACACAGTTGAATGCCCTTAAGGATACTGGGCAGCCCAAAAGAAGGATCAGATGAAAAAGAAGCCATTTTTAGTTATGTTATAGAAAACATGGGGCAAGAATCAGCTCCTCAGTTCTAAAAGGCAATGACTCAGTATACTCTTTTTCTAGCTACTGTATGACAAAATATATATATTTTTTGTTTGCCATTGCCAAATATTTTCTCTTAAAGCCAAACTAGAAAAATATATTGGTTTATTAATTAGATTAGATTTATTATTAATTAGAATTGGAATTCTTGTACAGTAACACTATCCCAGAGTAGTGTCTTTTTTAAAGCTCTTATATTTCCCAAGATTCATGATAGTTCTGAGTCACTTATGTCCACCAAGTCCAGTTACATATAATCATAGAATGACTATGGTTAGAAAAGATCTTCAAGATCATCGAGTCCATAAGCCCTTCAACACCATGCCTGTTAAACCATGTCCTTAGGTACATACCACTTCTCAATCGATTTTAAGGCAAAGGAGGATTGTAAGTGTTTCTAACTTGTACTAAAAGTCTGTACTTTTGGTACAAAAGCTTTTGTATGATAAATCTGCGGCTTCCAAATCACTTTTCCCTTGGAAGAAGCCTTTTCACCAGATACACTTCTGTAATTTCAAGGTGTTTCCCACAGTAGAATAGCTGTTCACAGCACAATAGTTTCTCTGCCCACAGCAAGAGCCAGCTGCACTGCAAACATCTGCAGCACACATTATAGTAAACTCCCAGGAATTATAGACACATGATGCTTGTCGTGCATGGAAAGCTTTAGGTCCCTGTTAGTCAGATAAACAGGACAGAAGATTGCTAAGCATCCCAGAAAGTGCAACGTTAAAACACATCCCCTCTTCCCTTTTCTACCTCTGCACTCTGCTTGTACCAGGAGAAGATAAAATGATTATCTGTGGTCACAGGTATCACCGAAGGGAGACTTCAGCACCTACTACCTATTACCATTTCCAGCATCAGTAGCTCTATCAGATTTCTCACTCTTTCAGCTTTCTTGAGTTGTCAGAGCTGAAGAACAATGCAGTTACTTTACATCTGATAAAAGCAAATATATTGCCATGTGAAGAAAGGAGGAAAGATGTTTGTTGATATTTCCCTCTTCTGTACAGTACCCCTCTCCTCCCACCCCCAAATTCACATTTTATACCTGTCCTGATATGAGAAGAAGCCTCTTCTTGTAGAGAGAGCAGTTTTGCTGTGGACCTTTCCTCCTATGGCCACAATTAAAACATGGCTCAACTTCAGAAATATTTTTGACCCCTCATTTACAGCCTGGGAAGCACTTATCAGTGCAGTAAACTGAAGGCAGCAACTGGCAAAGCAATAAAGGCAGGAAGAGGCTTGCAGGAACTGAAGTAATGGGAGGCTGCATGTGTGACGGGGGGCAGGACAGGGTTAAAAGAACAGAAGGGCAGGACAGGACTTGGGCTCCTTCTCCTAATTTGGCTGCTATAGTGCATTTCTAGTAGACTCATCTGTACTTTTCCCTTTGATGGATGGATAAAGTAGTTCACATGTAACTGCTATTTCCGCACAGACGTGCTAATGGGTCTCAAACAGGGAGAGAGAGCAGGGAGCAGTTGCTAATGGTGAGCATCCCATCTCGCTCCCTGGTAGTGGCTTTCCAGCCACTGCCGGACTGATGCTCTTTAACAAAAGAACGCAGATTAAAAAGTTGTGCTAGACTACAGAGACACACAATGATGGTAGACAGCCATGCTGCGTGATGCTAGGAGCTCATGCAAATTGCTGTCTACTGCACACTGACATGAGTCAGGGACACCTGCCTGCGCAGGGCTATGGTTCTGCATCTGTACAAGTCTCCGATGGCTCATGGTTCACAAGCAAGAGGGCCTGCAGAGCAGCTGGGGGGATAAAAACATGACCTGGAGTCAGTGTTGGTCCAGGATCTTTCTTTGAGAAATTTTGTCAACAGATCCTGGACAGCAAAATAAATAAGCGTTTTTCCTTCCTTACATCTAGCTATTTTTGTGTAAGTTTCTCCTGGGAGGAATAGTGGAACAATGACAGGCTTCTGATTTCCCAGCTATGCAGAAAGTATACCTTAAGTGCAGGCATATAGTCTTTCTTAAAGCAATGTAGAGGTCTCCAACAAAGAGCAGACCAGAGAAAATACTATTTGCTCTAACTTTTCTTATTAGATTTTTTACTCATTTTCAGAGGTAACAAAGCACGTGTCAGTCTGCTAGCTACAACCTAATTCCTTACTAAGTAGTCTATGAAGAAACACACGCTGGGCAGTACAACTGCATGAGGACAGGCAGCAAACTTCTGAGACTGTTTATGAAACAACAGGAATTGACAGCACAGGATATGAAAGCAGTGTCACTGCACTTAATTCCTATATCCAAGCTTTTGGAACAGAATGAGTTTTATTAATAACCATGTACCTTCCTAACAATAAGGGAGTCTGCAGCCAACAGGTTAAATGCCTCCTTAGAAAAAAGAATAATAACAAGAGGTTTCTCATCAAAGACTCGAAACACAAACATAGTTTCATTTGAAGATATATATATATAAGAGTATACAAAACAGTGTGACAATTTTAAAAAGAGGAACGAGTCTGTGTGGTATAAGACTATCTGTCTTAATGAAAAAGAGGAAAATCATCCTACAGACTGTTTTAGTAATACATTAAGAAAGTTACTTTGATCTCTAGCTTGTTAAGATTATTGATTAGTTAAAGATTTCTTGTATGCAAAAATACCTAAGACAGCATTGCAGCTTTACTACTATCCCACTTCCACAACTCCAGAGCATGTTTTTACTCTAGGACTTGAGAAAAGCAAATCTTACCCAAAATAAGCAGTTAGGTTTGCAATACTCATTTTCTAACATACAATACTCTAATGCTGTAAAATTCACATATATGTAGCAAAAACTGTATTTCCTGCTATAAAAGAGCAGAAAATCTAAAAATGCTCACTTTATACAGATGCTACGCCTACTATATTGTGAAAGAGTTGCCATTACTGGGAAAGCAACTAAAGCAGCTGTAAGAGTTTAGAATCTCATCCTCTACCAACTTTCTCACTGACTGTTTTCTATCATCTGGGAATAACTCCTCCTAAAGGTAATTGGTAGCGTAACGTTTTCCCAGTGGTTCAGGCCACTTGCAGGCAATTATTAAATTAGTCCATGCCTATTTGCTTTGCATTTAGAGTGGAAACTGGTAATCTCAGCATATAATTATCAAATTTGAGGACTTGTCAGGATTTCTGGAAGGATTCTGTTTATCTCACCAGTTTAACCCCAGTAATAATTAGAAATTAAAAATAACCCTGTGGCTCTGTGATAAAGCTAATATGAAGGGGAAAAAGCTCAGGTTAGAAAAAGAGGCTTTGGGAAGATCTTGATTTAGAAGCTAGAGATTTTGGGGCTGTAATACAGGACAGCGTTCATCACTGAAAGGCTGATGCTGTTGAAGACAGGTTTTCAAAACAGCCTTTTCAAGCTTCTTCACAGGAATTAACTATATTTATATAAGCACTTGCGTATCAGATACCCGGGCTCAAGTCAGACATTACAGCAATTTCTAAACCAATACAGGTAAATCAGTGCAAGAATTCCCAAAGGAGCCGACTTCGAAATGCCAGCATTGAACAGCAAATTGCACTTTGCACACAGGTCCCAAAAGAGCTGTTCCTCAACACTTCAACCTAAAAACCTTCTCTCTTCCTTCGCTTCCAGACTGTGAGCTGAGAACTAGCTCCAAAGAAAGGTCCCAACGTGTCACTCTGTCTCTCTCTGGCGCCAGGGCCTGGCTGCTGGCCTGCAGCTCCTGCTCACCACCTCGTTCTTGCCTCATCGTGAGGGAAGCACTTGGAGTCTCTGGTCTCTCTCTTTCTAGTTTCATTATTAAGCCCCCCAAATGCCCATCCTCCCTGCTAAGCCCTTTTGGGATGCATACACCCAGGGATTCGTTTACCTCAGCTTTGTTAGACATGCTGTGGTCGCACCTAGCACATCAGCCCCATATGAAATAGGGGCAGGTCTTCATCCAAGACCTCTGAATGTTCCCTGAAGCTGCAAGAGATTGAGGATCATTTCTTTCCTTCAGCAGGACTGAAAATTGCCCCACTGCCCTGGCTCAGGTTACAGAGTGGATTTGCCTGCCCTGGTGCATCAATGATATTTCATACTAAATGAAAAAAAAAAAACAACTTTGAGGGCTAAAGGGAAAAAGCAAGCAAGATCAAAAATGGACAATCTAAGGGAGAAACGTTCACTCAAGAAGGAAAGAAAAAAAAAATCTAGCTGCTGCCCCACTGCCTGCTTCAGATAAAAATACCCTGACGGTCATTAGGGCAGGGCCTGGAAACCAAGGGTTTTAGGAAGGGTGGCAGCTGTGTCAGGAAGTGTGTGTTCATGAGCTTGGTGAAGCACGACATGAGTAAGTAAGCTGAAGCAGGCAAGCCGTTGTAACGCACATGAGATTATTATTAGTCTTTAAAGGAAGCTATTTCACGAGCAGCATGATAAGACTGGAATGTCATGGTTATTCCGATTGGGATGACAACAGTCACTCTGTATCCAGGGGGTACGGTGACTCAAGCCCCAGCTCAGCAAAGATAGGTGACGTAATCTGCCCCACTGACATCAAATCACTTGCACATATAAGCTGTTTTTCCTCCCTTCCACTAGCACACCCAGAAATTTCCAGGCAAGCTCCTGCTTCAAAGCCTGGGTCCTTACAAAATAAACAGAACTCATGTAAGCAGAAGGCATGTTATACAAACCAGCAACAAGACTATGGGTTAGACCTATATGTTGGTGGACTGACATGCTACCTTAGCCTACCAGGCAGGTAAAATGAATCTAGCAACAATGGATCTGAATAAAAGCCTGACTATAATAATGCTGGTTCCAATCAAGGAAATTCCAGTCGGTAAGAATACAGACTAAGCGGGAGAAGTGCTATGACTTTCTATAAAATATAGAAAACAACGGAACACAACAAGGAAAATACGCAATCTCAGGGCAAAGACCACTTCAGGGGCACGTTTAGCAAACATGCAGCTATATCCACTATCAGCCACAACTCACTCTGCTTGACCATGTCACATATGTTTTGGCTAACTGTTGGTCTCTTGGATTGATTTTGACACGGAAACCCATCAATCTGCTTCAGGTACGGTGAACAATATATATGTCTATCAAAAGGAATGGGAAATTCCTGTTCATCTGGCAGATTCTAGATGGGAACTCTTCTTGCACAGGAGTGCAATTCCTGCACTCCTGAATCTCTCACACAAGGCCACTGTTGCTTGATGAAACATCTTCATAGCAGAGATTGAAAGGAGAAGCAGTTTTAACAGTAGCAGGAAAAGTTGCATATGGAAATATACCGATATGCATAACATGTCATGTCAATATGTATTAGCTTCTGCTACACCAAGTTTGATATGACTTTTGTGGTAGACCAAAGCGGGCGTAAGTCTGTGCTGATTTTAGATGATACAGTTATTTTCTGTTTTTAAGAACTAAATATACAAAATATCTGAACAAGAATAGCTCAGTTTTGCACAGATTATTATGCCTGGCAGATTCTTCGGGTGCAGAAACGTTTTCCCCACTGCTGAGAAACTCCAGACCATTAATAGGAGAATACACATAAATCACAGGTGGGAGGATTCAGGGCAGAGAGAGGGTCAGACATTTCATCCCATTTGAATGCGGTCAGAGGACACAGCAGCAAGGGGAGGGGTGATTCAGAGAAGTGAGATAGCAGATGGCCACCAAAACAACCACAGTAACTCTCGGGGGACATTGTATTTTCTGCTGAGCTGTAAACATCAGCAGTGTGGGTTTTTCCACACCCCCATACTTTGATCCTGACCCCGTACGCACTTAGATGTGTGCTGAACTTTCTGATGGGAACACTCGTGAGTTCTGCTCATATGTATTTTCAGGTTTAGTTCTTGTATCTGAATTGGACTCCCCATGTCTGTTGATATTGCTAGTTACTTGTGCTGATGTTCTCTTACCTGTATCACAAAAGTTATCCACTACCCTAAGCCCTCTGACCTAGTAAGTATTGCACTGACCATTTACATGGAATAGAAAAACAGCAACGAAGAGCAATGAACGGCAAAATTGGAAGACCTGAGAATTTGTAGCAGCTTTTTTATTTAATCTAACCCTTAGGTATTGTACAGTACAACAGCTAATCCAAATACATTGCCTTTCCTGACAAGCACGTCTACTAAACTGATGACATAATGTTTGTATAATAAAACACAAGTATGTTAGTAGAAAGTCAGTTCTGTTTAAGTTGTTTGGGGTAGCTGCACATATATTCTGTAGCTAGGTGCAGACATCTTAAAGAAAATCATGTAAGTAACCCCTCGATATTTTTAAATAGGAGTTTCCCCTCTTTACTCTGGGATATCCTGGAAGTGGCTCCTGCACATAATGGCATTTTCAATCCCACACAGGAACTGGACAAACTGTGGTTACTCTTGGGCTCGATGTTTTCTTACAGAGCAGTAACATGCCCATTCAGAGAACTCTATGGCTGCCCTTATCATTTCCTTAGAGTAAAAGGAAAAGGATTTAACAGGAACCCTTTCAAACCTTCAGTGATACAGGCATGCACTGAACTTCATGTCTATACAGAACTGCCTCTCCTAGCGTAAACGTAACAGGCACTGCATTCGAGAAGCTGAGCACATGAGTTTCCACACGAGGAGGGGACTGAATTACAAAAGAACAGTGGTGCGGCCGGTGTGTCTTCTGCTCAAGTGTAACATCAACAGGTGCCACAGCGCAATCCCATGACTGGCACTGCAGGAACAGATGTTGCACTTGGGAGTTCACCAGAAAAGCCACAAAGTGAGCAGCGCCTGAAGACTGCAATGTTGTTTTCTCAAGGTACCACTGTCTGCATTTAACAGCTATTATCCCTAACAAAAGTTGGCTGGAGGTAATGATTAAAATAATGTCAGCCTTGAGAATCTTGTAAGGTTGTTGCTCAAGTTTTTGTTGTTTTGAGGACAGGCAATTTAAATGTCTAGGCATTAGTCTTGAATTTCATTTAGGGAAAGATATAGTAATGATTGCTGGAAGCTGTAGATGGAGCAGTGTTAACTTAAATTTTGCAGATCTAAGTGATGTTTTTTCTCCTTTCTTGTATATAACCTCGATAACCAGTGTATAGAGGCACAAGACTGGGCTCCTTTTCTTACTATGCATTTCTGAGACAGTTGGTGCTTTTAGACATCTTATGTTCCCTGAAGGTCAACTCGACTGTGCATTTATGCAATTTTTGCTATGTAATCATCACTAGTTCTCTTTTTTATTACACTCACTTCCCAGGAAGGCCTGAAAATAAATCGGTTTCACAAGATACAGCTATAGCAGAAGAGTACTCCAGCTGCTACAGAACTATATGGCTTTATACCCATCCTCTGCACCAGCTTGTGGTTGAGCTAAAGCAAGGGAAGAAGGTGCAGTGGGAATGGTCTGTGCTTCTATCCATTTTGGGGTAGATTTGGAGTTTAACTGAGATCAAAGCATGCGTCTGGCCTGGCAACTTGCTTAACAGAGAACATGCATTACATACGTAAAATATAATGTCTGGGAACAAGCGCACGGGGCCCCAGCGTTACTCAAAGTGAGGCCCCATAGCCCTGCTGCATTCACATCCCCACACCCCACTGGTCAAACCACAGCTGGAGACACTCGAGCCCCTGGTGCACATGCAGCAGCCCACCCGCCACAGCAACAGCAGGCAGGAAACTGGGCACATTTCTGGTTTTGTGAACAACAGAAACAGATTGACATTTTCCCACCGAATCTGCAGTTCACTGGCAAAGCCATAAACTAAAAGAGGAAAAAAATAGTTTTCAGGAAAGAATAAAGATTCTCTTTCCACGTGAGAAGTCTTTGAATCAGGATTATTCTATCCATCTTCAAAGAAAGGAGCATCTGATCCACTAAACCTGCCAGTATTTATTCTTCAGTCCGTTTTGAAATTTAGGCCTTTCGACTCGAGAGACACTTTTCTCACCAAGACCCCACTGCTCTTTGCCCCTTCCAACCTTCCCCAAAGCACCTGGCACCATTTAGCCCCTGGCACATCAAGCTCCATTACTCCTTCATTTGTTCCAGTTCCTAAGTCTTACTGCAAAAACAAGAACCAGTTCATCTCCACATAAATAATTGATTAAAAGTTCCTTTATATTCATATAGAGGAATGCTAAATTCTTCTGTTTTTCAGCAAAATTTCAGACTAAAATAGACAAAAATTATCAGTCAGGGAAATCAATCATTCATGAAGCAAAAACTTCAAAAATGCAAATATACAAAAATAAATTGAATTAAAAACCTGGAGATATTTAGAAGACTCTCTCTCTGCTTCTAGGGAGGATTTTCTGTTATTTTCACTATCTGTTTAGGTATTACTACCCAGAATCAATCAACTACCTAAGGTGAGTGCATCTTCACTGCTTCCCTCTGTTTCTGTTGCTACATTTTCCTTTCCCCAAAATCTCCTATTTGTTTCCAATCACAAGCAACTCTCTTTAGACCGACCACACTATTTTGATGGTCAATCCCTTACCACAGCACTTTTTAGCCAAATATCGTGATTTCTGTCTTCTTGACTACCTCTAATTGAAGCTCTACAGAGAAGGGAAGATACATTTACCATAAACAAACTCTCCACACCAGCATCTGAGTAAACAAGCACCATTTCCCCCCCTTGCTTGCATTAGGACAAAACACGGTACCTGTCTGGTTCCTGCAACAGCGAGAACAACGCTAACAGCAGGTCAGAAAAACACAGACATTCGGAGTCTGAATGACTGTTTATCAATGAGGTGACAAAAATACGCCTCACTCAAGTGTTTTCACAAGAGGTCTAAGATGAAAATAGGAAAGCAGCAGCAGTCTTAGAAAAAAAATAAAAACAAGGAAAATCACTTACTGTACTTGGTTCTTGGTTCTGCAGAGGTATTCAACACAAACATCACCCTTCCTTGTCCAGCTGCCAAGTGCTAGAGCATGAAATGAGCAGCTGTTTCCTTCAGGCTGGGGCTGTGTGTCTTAACTAGTCACATGCCCCTCCTGATAAACCTCGCTGCCGTGCCAGGAGGTCAGAATCTGAAGATCATTATTCCCCTTATTAGAAAATCCTTTTCATAACAGCAGCCTTTGCTGAAGCATTTGACAGGAGCGTGGCGCTATGTGTTCCCTAACTTACCCCCCCCCCTTTTTTTTTTCCTTTTTAAGGACAAACACCAAACAGTAGATAAGCCCTAATCAACAGTAAGGGCAGCACAAATGGAAAGTCAAACACATCCCCTGTTGATTACTCTGGTTTTGTTTCTAATTCCACCATTTGCTATGCTTAAATTTAGCCTTACCATCAGGCACAGGACAACTTAAAGCACCACTGCATTTATAGCGGTGTTTATGACCAGGCTATTCCACAGATCGTGCAAAATGCAAACAATCCCACTTGTGAGAATTAGCTGGATTTAAGGGCAAACATCACTACCCTTTGTGTTTTGACAAAATAGGAGCCTTATGTATGCAGGAGATAGATATTTTTCTAGTATCTAGTATTTTTGCAGCATGGTTATGAGGCTCCGTTGTGTCAGACACTGTCTAGTCCCACAGTGATAGCTCTTCTGGGCTGGGTTTAAATCAGTCTGAACAGAGAACAAAACGGAAAGCAAAAGTATCCTTATCCCCATGTTCCCAGATGCATAACAAAAGGAGAAACACGGAAGTGGAGAATTTAACAGATTCTGAGGGAATTTTCCAGGCAGACATGGAGCTGTACCCCAGTGAAATCCAGATGACACTCTGTCCCTCATTCCTTTAAGCTTAGCCACGTTTTTAAAGGCATTTAAAGACAAAGATATAGAGTCAGTGGGATTTTGGGGTGCAAAATCCGCTTTTCAGAGATGCTTAATTCCCATTGCATACACTACACTGAAACGCCAAGAGCAGTTTACTTTAAAGCAAAGCAACTCAGCATGCACAAAGGCAGTTGTTGTGTCCCAGTGACAGGAGCAGTAATAACGGACAGTATTTTATTGTTTTGCAAGCAAATAAAACAACACAAGATTGCACGGTCCCACTGGATTACAAAATGCATTATTGGGTACTACTTTAAAAACCAACCTGCGCTAACAGGGATTGCAACTGAGATGTGAACAAGCTAAAGGAAATGCTTGGACCCAGCTCCAGCTGAACCGCCTGTTAAATTTATTAAGTTGTATTATATATAGCTAGTACATTTGCCAGAAATCAATGAATGCCTGCAAATGGCAGAAGATGGTGGCTGCAGGGAAAAAAATAAAAAAGGGAAGAAAAAAAGGGGGTAATTCAGATCGCCTCCTTTGACCTTATCCAGCTATTGGTATTACATAAACCTGCACATGGTTATGAAACCAGGCAGCCATGAGCACTGCCAGTACAGCTCCCACAGGGCCTGAGGCAAGAAGGATGCCCTCATGCTCATATATCTCTCTGTGGGGCTCTCTTGCTACCACTAGGAACCTGCTGGATTTCCAGAAAAGTTTTTTTGGGGAGGAAAGAAACACTAAAAACCCAAACAATGCTGTCCCTCATAAGCCTGCCCACTGTGGGGGTACACAGCACATTGAGAGAGGTCCAGTCCCGTTTTGGAGGACGCGAGGGCCTTTGCTGACCATCCAGCCCTCGCCTCCACCTCCTGCACCTCAAAACTCCCAGCTCTTCCTCTGCAACGCTGGGGTTGGACGTGAGGTTTGCTCCTGGTTGCCCCCTGCATCCTTGTAATGCAGGTGAACAGCAAAGACGCTGTCATGAGGCGCTAGTTCAAGGTCTCTTCTGGAGAGATCACTCCTTGTCAACGCCCGGAGAACGGCCCCGCTGGGGCACCCGCCCCGCAGCAGCGCTGCTGCTCCCCGCCAGCCGTTGCGACCGTTAGAGCAGTTGGGGCACAGCGCGCCCCTCGTGGCCATTTCATGGGGCTGAAGCGCAGCGTGGACCCCGGACGGCCACAGGGGAGACCCAACCTCGCATCACCCGGCCCCACAGCTGCCCCTGCGGCTCGCGGTGCCTGCTGCAGCCCGGGGCATCGCGGCTGCGCCCACCGGGGCTCCCCGGCACCGGCAGAGGCGAGGGCAAGGGACGTGGCGCCCGAGGTAGGGCAAAGCTGGGCGCTGTCCCCTCTGCTCACGGTCGCTACTGGCTCATAGGGGTGCGGATTTGTGCTCGAAGCACTTGCACGTTATGATGCTGAGCACAGGGTTTGTGCTTGTAGGCAGGGCGAATAACTGATGCGGGAGGAGGAATGCTGCAGGGAGATTGGGTTCATGGCTAGGTAAACAGCAAATGTTTGCTGCAGATGTGCCGGGCCTTGTTTTATCCCAGCGGGCGATAGCGCTTGGCAGCGTGTCAGCAAGTCGCTCCTCTCAGCAGCGCTGGGACGCTGTAATGTGGCGGCTGCCTCAGAGCTCCCTGGAAACTTTGATCTGCAAAGATACGAGGAGGCCGGGCAGCGTGGGACCTGGTGCTGCTGGGACTCGTGAGCTGCCGAGGAAGTAGTAAAGGACAAGTAAAGGAGGCAGGAAAAGCTGTGGATTTGAACTGAGACATAAAACGCTGAAAAGTGATGGCTTAGCAGACATGGTGGTGATGGGTTTATGTTTGGACTTGATGATCTTGAAGGTATTTTCCAACTGTAATGATTCTGTGATTCTAAGAAGTGAGTTGATTTCAGTTTAGGACACTGGTGGGATAGCAGTTTCAAAGAGAAACTTTAATCTGCCCCTGAAGACTCGAGCTGGAGGCTGCTGCAGAGCCAGGATCCAGGCCCAAGGTGAGCTGCCCCCAGCCATGGCTGTAAAAATCAGGTCTGGCCAAGAGAAGGGAGAGAGTCAGCACTGCACCTCGGGGCACGGCCCATTGACCAGTGAGCTACCTGTGATAAATGCTGTTTTCTTTCGCCGGACATACTTTCATCTGAGGCCAAGGACAACAGAACTTTATATGCATCTTTAAGAAGAAAGGTGCCAAAGTCTCTTTACAGGCTTCACTGCAAAAGAACATGATCTCTACCGATAATTTGTTTTTAAGAGAGAGCCATGTGTTCTAATTTACCCTGTCCACAAATACCTTAAGATCGCTTGTACATTTTTTGATTATGCAATGTCAATAACAGTCTTTTACGTTTATCTTTATGTGTTTATCATTGACTAAATACTCATAGTACCTGGGGCCATTTCAAACAGGACACTGAATAGTTAGAGTCATCATGCTCTGCACTGAATAGCTGACTATTTTTATTTGGAAGTCATGCTCTGCATAGAGATGTAACTTGGTAGTAGTGACTGAATGGCAATATTCCATCACCAACTTGAGATATGATCTGTGAAAAGAAAAGGAGCCTTTGTACTTTCTGAAATGAGTAGAGAAATAAATGATTTTATGTGGTTAAGTTCAGATTGCCATAAACTTTGATTGTGGTTTATGTGGGAAAAAGCTTCTCAGTAGCTCAAGCAGGATGGTCAAATTTAAGTCATCATGAAACAGAACAGAGAAATAATTAGGATATAATTTCTGAAAATATGAGTTCATATTTGGAATTTTTTTTTAAGGGGAGGAGTTCTTTCTTTTTTCAAAAATACCCTTTGCAATACAGAAAAGGATAAGGTAGCAAAGATAGTGAATAAAGTGTTGTGTTCCTTCTATCAGATAACATCTCTGGATGACAAAACTTTGCTATTTTTTACACAACAGCACATTAGCTTCTCTTCGCGTTGAGAAAACAACTCAAGACTTAACAGCAAAGGCTATATTTTTCTCTGTGGACACCAGTGCCTCAAACAAACACAGATTTCTCGGATATGTTACAAGAAATATTGAATAGTAATACAACAAAAAATATGGTTAGTGCAGAATGGTGATATGGAGAGGCACATAAACTTTCAAAATTTAACGCTAGGCAAATAGTATGGATAGCTTTTAAAAACACCTCAGAGAATTCAAAAATGGAAAAGTTATTCTATCCTTTTGATTCAGTTTGAGGTGAGGAAGTCATTTGCTGCGTAAGCAGAACCAAAACCTCTCCTTACTGAATATATTAAAAACATAACTTGATTTTAACTATTGTTACTCTTTCCTTTTTTAGATGTATTTGACTATCTCATGTTTATGTGTCATTTAATTAATTGTAGGTGCATTCTTTAATATATTGAGTATTGAAAAAGAGCCTAATGCAGGATCAGTGCTTTGGTACTGTGCGAAAATTTTGGAATATTCTGTGAACTGCTGGCAATTACAGAGTATGTTTTGTGGGTTGCAGAAAAAAATGTCTTTTTTTCTATTAATGTGTTCTTCCAGAGTTTGTGTAAAAGGAAGTAAGGCTCTCACTTGATACGAACAGACCCTCAAGGGTTAGGTTATGTTATGGAAACAGCGCCTCAAGGGTTAGGTTATGCTATGGAAAGTCTGCATCATTCTATCTTTTTTCTTCAACGTCCCCAGTATAATTTGGCTGTATCTTTTAGAACATGTGGAATCCATGTTTAACGAACAGTGCCTGGCTTGCTGATACACGTCAGTGCCTCAGATGTTATAGAGCCCTCACTATCACCACGAGTGAATGAAAGCAGAACGTGGAACCTGCCCTATGCAGGGTGTAGCACCCAAGTGCCATTTAACAGGTTTGCTATAAATTCAACAGGTCTCACACTAAGCTGCCAGCTGAAGGATACTGAAGGACAGAATGGAAAATAAATTTTACTGAAAATACTTCATGTAGGGCTTCTGGCTTTACAATACATTGAATTGGTCCAAAACTGTTAAAAGCCTTGCAAAGCTAAGGAAATTCCACATTGTTGAACATAGTACTTGGGGCTCTAGGGGGCACAGCAGTACTGCAAATGCTGTGATGCTGTGGGTCACTCCCCTTTTGACACTGAGGGTACCTCCAATAGTCATGTTACAGCAGAGAGATCAAGGACTGAGAAGGAATTCTTTTTTGTTGGCCTAGTAAAGCTTGAGCCCAATTGTAAGCTGTTGCCCAGTATTTTCACTTGCCCAGTAGAGGTGTGGGTATTTGCCACTGTGATTGCTGACTTCTCTGAGGATTGAGCTGCACTGCCCATGGTTCACCCTCACAGAGCGCCGCACATCCTGCTCGAGAGCAGCTCCTACCTTGCCCATCTTTGCAACACTTTCAGATGCCTTGGTGAGCACAAGATCATGTCCACTAAGCTCTCAGGTTTTTCCTAAGCACTTGAGTTGCACAGAGGAAAAAGTAGAATCAGTATGTCTGGATTGGGGGGTGTAGTGGTGTGAAAAAGGCAGTGCTAGTTGTGACTTGGCTTCTGTAGTGTTGGGGTTTTTTTTTTGAAATACCTTTGATCCTCAGATTTAAAAAGAGGGTGACGATGAATAATGGGCTTTTTTTTTTTTTAGCAAATGCTGAATTTCACTGCAGAAATAATAATTAACCCCCCTAAAACCAACTTAAAAAACAAACCTACAGAAATACCTTCCCTCCAAAACCTACCAGAGTCCTTCCTTATATGAACATATATAAGAACTTCTAATCGGTTAGCTGTTTTTATTAAACTAAAGTGCTTTCTACTTCAGTTTATTTTCCTTAGTGCATTTTTTCACAGAAGTTGCAATTCTTGTTTTCCTATGAATCCTGTTGCAAGACATGTTTGTAAGTAGAAACACCTGGTGTAAAGCCTACAGTACAGATTGAGCACTAATTGGCTGTTGTTGCAGCGACGAAGCTGTGCTGGAAAATGAGCTCTTAAGTCATATAAAGACTCTTGGTATTATTTAATTACTTCATATCAGGTAATGTGTTTGGAAGGCAATGTGTGGGCCAATAAATTTGCCTTTGAGCCAATGTATTGTCTTCAAGCATGGAATTACATCAAAATATCTCTTGGTGGTTGGCCAAGGTGGCTGGTTAGACTGGGATCAGAAGTTCTTTATATGCCTTGGAAAAGGCCAGCAAGTGGCCAACAGTGTTCAGCATGAGGCATTTAGGTTTCAAGTTACTCAAGCCTTTCAGCAAACTCTTCTCATTTAATAAGCTCTTAATTATTTGATGATGAGCTTGCTTGCTCCGTATGAGTTCATCCATGACGGTTCTCATTCTGTACTCTATATTCCATTTTTATGGAAGCAGCAGGGATTCATGAAGCTGGTCCGAAGCAACCGACAGTTAAATGCAAATGTATTTCTGATATCTTCAGTTATTTCAAAGGAATTTGGGTTGTGCTCTTCTTTCAAAAACAAAGAGAAAATTTATTTTGTAATCCTTGAAATAGCTAGCCCAGAGTTAGATAGGTGAACATCAGTTCTTCCACACTATGAATACTGAAGAGCAGTGACATTACCTTTGTTGAGAGATTAGTGAAATTGTGCCATGAAGTCCTGGCAGGTGGTAAAAAGACCTCTTCTGTTGCAAATTATGTTCCTGATTGATTGTTTAAAAAAAAAAAAAAAAAAAAGTCCTTCACTGACTTTTGCTAACTAGGTTGAATAACTGTATACCACAAGTTGAATATACTAGTTTCATAAGCAGAACTTGAAGACTGCTTACTCCTACACTTCTTGTTCTAATTAGAACATCACTAAGCACAAATGCAAATCTGTCATAAAACATACTGTCTCCACTGCTACCTAGCTTGTTGTGAAGTTTGATATTTCTTAAGAGACTCGACTATTTAGAAGAGACTTGTGTTCCGGGCTTCTCCCAACCATCCTCCTTGTGGATGTACTGCCGGCAGGAATGGGGCATTGCTGCAATGCTGTTTATTCTGTACCGCTCAGACTTGTTGTCTTCTCAATAGCAAGGGTGAGTTTGACTCAATCAGCAGTTCCTTTACCACTAAAAGTTTCAGCCAGTATGTTTGTTTCCTCAGCTAATCAAAACAAGTTATGGTACTTTTTTTTCTAAGAGCTCTTTACTGCAACCTCTCTCAGATGTGAAGTGGAACATTAGGTGCACAAGTAGTTTTTAAGCCATCGACTTTCTGGTTTTCAATCTGTTTTTCTGTTTTACAGAAAGCTGATGGCTTTCTGGGATTTTGTGTATTATTTTACTTGTCTCCTTGTCTCTCCTGTTTTAAGTTCAACTGTTGAGCTATGGCTTGTATAACCACCTCTGAGTATGCTTTTCACTCAAATCCACACCAGAGAGAATGTTATTCTGTGACTTTTGTAAAATATCACTTCTGAAAACTTTTCACTTCTCTGCGTAGCAATAACACGTGTTACTTCTCTCAGTTACTGTAATTTTACCCATTCCCCTCATTGGAATAAACTTGCTTCCTTCCTATACACTTAATTGACTGAGCTACAGTGTAAATTGCTGAAGCAAGGTATTTTGAAATGGGCCACTTAAATTCTGAATATAGACTATCTCTGTTATTTTACAATGAAATAACTAAAGTTGTCAATTACAGACATTTTCTTTACATTGCAGCTAGAAATAGAATTAAAAATAAAAAGTAAACAAACAAAAAATCACCAGGATCAGATTAGCAATAGGAAAGCTATTTAAAAGTTTACTGCCCGCAAAAATTCTGCACTATAGTCCTAATATGCTTTTGTCTGTGAATATAGTTCCTAGAATACTTGCAGAAAATGAGCAAAGACTGTATAAGCAAGGTTGAAGTCAGTGTTTGTTGGACTGTGTTTTATGTTGAATTTGTGTTTGAAATAGGTACCTATGTAAGCAGTACCTGCACTGGTATGCACAGGCAACCCATCTCACTTTGCAGATTTTGCAGTGCATATTTTGTTAATACTTACAGCATAAGTAATAATACTACACTTAATATTCTTGCAGTGTCCATGGCATTCATCCTATTGCTTTGTAAATGAGGAAACTAAGGTAGAGAAACTTTATGGCCAATCTAGATCTACACTCTCTAGGAGAGTTAGAGCATGGTTTTGCATAACCTTTCTGGCACCCAGTCTTTGTCATGGCAGCCACAGAACTAAACTTTGTTTGACTTCATTCTTCTTCTCGAGGAACATTGGGACATATCACAGGAGGCTGAGCACTTTTACTATGCAGAGGTGACATTTTGTACAACACTAATCTGAATGAGTGCTTGGACATAGTGTTTCTGGGTTTCTGCCAGTCAGCTATTTCCAAAAGTTTTCCCAATGCAATATTGTTGAAATCCATCATCAGTGATGCATAATGTTTACCAGAAGGGGCCTTGCATTCCCTCTTCCCTCCATGTCTTGTTCAGATTGAGCGTAATGTAGGATTGTAACTATTTTTTTTTGTGAATCCCTGTATTATCCAGGTCAGAGAGTATTCTCATGACTAAAGTACAAGCCATATATGAGTGTTTGCATTATACATGAGAAGTAAAAAATGTTTTATTAATTTTGAAGTATATGTTGTCAGCACTACTGCCACAGTGGTGCTTGGTTTGTCAAATCAGTCTCCTCAATGAGAACAGCATGAGCTGATACTGAGTCCTGAGTGTTACACTGCAGTAATACCCAGAGGTGGAACAGCTGAGTGCCGTCCATTAACAGTGACTGTACAAGGGTGGAAAGGACAGAGTCAAGTAAAGAACAGAAAACAAACCGGTTCCTTCCTTCTCCCTAGAAAGAACATAAACAATTTTGTAAGTGATTTTTGTCAAAATGTTAAAAAATAATGCTTGGCTCCCTGGTAATCAGCAGTAAACTTTAAGTGTGTACTTAGACTGGAGGCCTGGAGCAAAAGTGTGAGCGTGGCAGGATTAGTAGGCAGTCTCTGCTAAGCCCAGCATGTGCATGTGTACGAGTCAAGCTGTGCTCAGTCTGAGCCCTGCGCAGTGCACGCAATCGGCCTGGGGTCCCACAGACTTATTGTGGGAAGAGTGAATTTGCACGTGGTTGAATCTGGGCCTTTCTCTGTTGCTGATATTCCAAAGTCATGTCTCTTAATGGTCTAAGACAGTATACTGGTTTCTTATCTTTTTTTTTCTTTTTATTATTATTATTAAAAGAGAATTATTCACCCTCCTAGTCTAAATATAATTGAGTGATGCTCTGCATCCAGAGTTAAGTATAGGCTGTGTTGCAGTATAAAACCACAGCATATGATGGCAGTATGCATGTTTCTTCTTTCAAGAAAAAAAGCCCAGACTAGCTGCAGCCACGTGGAAGGCCAGGTAGTTTGGAAGAATCCCCCAGTTATTACTGAAGATTTCCAAGATAATTATGGTACAGCAGTAACCAAAAATAGCAACAAAATACTTTGTGATATTGTGTTGAAAAAAATAAAGCATGTTATCTTATAAAGGATTCTAAGAATGCTAGGATGATCTGAACAGATATATCTGAACACATTTTTATTTCTGTCTAAAATGACCTGCATCTTTATAATGTAAAATCTTTCATGACTTAACTAGCGGGACAGACTAGTGCCAGACTTGCTTTACCAAACACAAAATTCACTGCAGACTGAGTTACTGTGCGTATGACTGATGATTGAATCCTGTTGATAGAGCAGACTGTATAAATCCATTGTTTCTGATCCTTGCCAAGAAGGTGTCATGGGACTCATGTCTCTTGGTCTTTCTTTCCTGAGGTTCAAATAGCAAGTATTTTTAAATTGAATTTGTATGTTCAGGTGTGTGATAAGAAGAAATTTGATACTATTACTTTTGCTCAGTCCCTACATTTAGTTACTACTGTTAAAATGTCCCATCTAACAGTTGCTCTTTATTTTGTAGCACAGTTTGCACATGACCTTGTCAGAGATGACAGCATCGAAGACAAAAAGACAGCCCTCACTGTAGCCAGAAAACTGAGCTGTAAAGTACTTTTTTTGTTCATTCTTGCTTATGTAATTCTCCAGTCCAATAGGAAAACATCCAGAGTAAAGTTAATAGGTTTTGTGGTATATCCCTCAGGGAGACAAAATCCATTTTCCATACATTGACCTTAACCTCTGTTCAGTAAGCCAGTATATAGTTGATGCTCATGTAACTCCATTTGAGTTGAGGGATTTCTGTCAACTTGAACAATTTCCACTGTATTTGGTCTCCATTTGCTTATAGAATATCATGATCTTTTCCTTAAACTATCTTGAAATAATATATGCATATATTCTTCTAAGCAGGAAAGTTTGAGTTGGGTCCAGAAGGAGTGGTAAAAATTGGTGTGCTGTGTTTGATGTCAGACTAGATGATCTAATGACTCTGACTGGCTTTAAATTTTATCAACCCATTGAAATAGTTTGCTTGAAATCAGTGGGACTATTCATATGCTTAAATTTAAACACCTGTATAAACTTTTCCACGAGTCAGGATGTGAGTCAGCACAGTCAGTTTTTTTTTTTAATACTAGCAAATAAATAATTTTCCAGCACTGACATTTTTTTTGTCATAAGCATTGTCCTGCTGCCCTTTCTACAACTATCTTGATGCTGTCCAAAACTGAACTTTGATTTCTTAATGCGTTTTGGCTGGGGTTTGTTTTCTGTTCCCTTTCCCCCAATTCTGCTTGTTGAGTGAGATGGTAAAATAAACTGTACATGTGTCCTCAAAAATCCTACTTTGACTGTGTCCAGACAGACACAGGGTACTTCTAAGTCCCTACTGGCTTCTGTCGTTACTGTTAGCGGACTTGACTGTGATTCGGAGAACAAAGCTCCTTTTTAAGACCCTCTGATAGTGGGATAGGGGCTTAGGGAGAAATTAAGGAACTTAAACCAGAGCAACTGCATGAGTAATAATAAATCCTACTAAATCTGCGACAGCTTTGCATAGAGGCGTGCCATAGTTTGTCACCCAAAGTGCATTATTCCTTAAATCATATGATTTCTCTTTAAGCCCATCTGAGCTTTCCGGGAGCCAGAAACCAAGGCTGCCAGGGAGTGACAGTTGACTGAAATATGTTATGAAGCTAGTGCCTTATACCTCCTGGCAAAATAACAGCAGAGTAAGAAGTTTCACTTCACTGTGATATATCAAGTTCTCCTATTTATTTTTTTAGGAGACTTAATCCCAACTCTGTTAGTACTTGTTCACACTCAAAAATGTTCATATGCTGTGTACTTGTTCACATGCTGAGAATCCCATGTACCACAGTGAGTTAGGGGTTGTCTTCTGAGTTTAGTCCCTATCATATTTGATTTTGATGCTTATTTTGACTGCTATTGTTAGCAGGGAGAGTTGGGTGTACCAGCACAATAGGTTTATACACAGAGGGCATCTTCCCTTAGAGATATCACCACCACTGCTCGTATCTTCATTAGGAGAGTAGGAGAAAGAGTGAGTGATCTAAGTGTCCCTGCTTGTGCAGGGATGTTGGACTAGATGATTTCCAAAGGTCCCTTCCAATTTCAACCATTCTGTGATTCTGTTAAGAGTAGTTAGACCATAGCATGTAGCAGGGGGGCACTTTTATGAAGTGGAGGGGTGTGAAAGTGAAGATACAACCATTTATATCTTCAAGGCAAAATTGCATTTTCAAGCTTTGAACTCATGAACTTTTGAACAAAAAGAGAATTCTTCTAGTTTTGAAACAAATCATTTCATATACACACCTTAAAACCACTATTTTGGCAATTATGTGACTGTATTAGACTGCTTTTTTTTTTTTTTTTCCAACTAGGGACACTAACTGTCACAGTTGCGAAGAAAAGCTTGAAAACATTGGCCGTAAGATCTCAAAGGGGCAAAGACAGAAAACACATATTATTTCTAAGCCAGTGTGTTTCTCAGCCAATCTTACTTCTTCAGAGCAGCACTGAACGTTTTGAGCACCACATGCTGCACTGCCAGTGCATTCATTATTCCAGATTCTGAGTTGCTTTGATCTGGTCCTAGGTGCTGAAATGAGAGAAGGGATTGAAGATGAGCTTCAAACTGCTGTCACGTTCCCCATACAACAGACTGTGAGAAACTCAGGATAGTGAGTAGGCAGTGGAGTAAGCCCTTATTTTTGGAAGGCAAATTCTGCTCTAAATGATGTGTGTGATTCTCTGTCTGCAGTGGGTTTGCATCTGTGCCTGTCATCCACACTTCTTCTCTTAATTCTCTTTTGCTAAAGATTTACATTTATTAAGAGTATTCATTAGGCTACTTCTAAATGTATTATATTCCTCACAGATAAATGTGAAACTGCTTCTGTCCATTATTTTTTCCACTTTTTGCCACTTAATTCCATGATTTGCAAATAATCATTGGGCATCTAGAGGATGGTCTCTATTTTGTAACATGCATGCAGTGATATATCTGTCTTTGAAATAACTTTCTGCTGAGTGTTGCAGATCAGAGTAATGCTGAAGATGGAGTGTTTGCTGCTCAGCTGCACTCCACTAGCTATGCTGCTGACATCTCATGGAGATGATTGCTTTCTTTAGTAGCAGAAATTGTGTCACTTCTTTGGTTGGATGAATGTTTGTGCTTTGATTTGTCTCTCTTCCTCACCTCTATGCTACAAGTTGTACAAAAGCTTACTGGTATAACAGCTTAATGATAATTTTTTTTTTAAGAACCCTTAAAATTCATCTCAGATTTCATGATTTCTACTCTGTCTTTGTGTAGGTGAATCTCTTAATGAAGTTGACAGCAGGACTTTTGTGAGTTAGAATAAACTATACTAGAACTGAAATTGTAGTCTAAAGAGATTTCTCTTGAAAGTATCTGTAGAGGCTCCAACTTTAACTCTCAGTTCAAGTGATTCATACCACATAAACAAGAGCAGCCTAATAACCTATTGGAAGTGAGGAACTGTAAAGAATTTAGTACCTGGAAATTTAAGCACCTGTATAAACCAAGAGAAAGCCTGTTCCTTTCTCTGAGCTGTGACTAACATCTGTTTCACTGGAATTGCTGCTTGGCACCTCCCAAGATCAGATTTACAGCTGACCACTGCTGTTTACAATTGTCCTATCGCAGCTTTTCACCTACATGAGTGTCTGCAGACATCCTGCCTTGCTATCTTCACAATAACAGACTATAAACATAATAGCATCCTACGGGGATACAGCAGAATAACAACTCACCACACTTCCTTTTTACTCACCAGCAACGCTTTACAATAAACCACTAATCCTAATGAAAAATCTGAATAACAGATGAATAATCTGAATAGCATCTCCGCAGAAGTAATAACCCAAGTGAAACTAGTACAAAGGTTATTCTCATTTCCATTTCAAAGAAGGTGAAAATCCCATCCTTCTACACACACTTGGGGATGGACTATGAATCTAGTGCTATACAGTCTCTATCCATTGGCCTTCAAATCACAGCAGCATTTGCTTTGTTAGAAGAGCAGAGGAGCTGTTTGAAATTGAAGAAAACATAAGTTTAAAATAATTTCTCCTCTTTCCCTATTAGAAGTCTGTCTTGTTGATGGTAATTCAGTTAACTGATATGATGTATGGGCTGGTAATATACTGTCATGACAGTATATTTCTGTGTATACCACCTGAAAACAGATTAGAAAATTCTACTCTCATTTTGCTGTCAGTTTAAATTAGACCTCAGATTCACAACTACCCGGTTTTGCAGTGCAAAAATGCATCAAATTGTATATACATACAATTTGACATTATATATTACATATACATTTATATACACATACAACTGTGTATATATACTTGTATGCACACCCACACAATTATGTGCCACAGTAAAATCTAAAACTATAGAAACTTTCATGTGCTTTCATTCTGGATAAATTCCTATCTTCAAATATACTTCACATGATATATTTGATTGATTTAAAACATTTAATTCTCACAACATTCTAATTATACGTTTTATATATATGCCTTAATATGTTTATATAATCTAAAGTAACACATCCTTTATATAATACATATATGTCTGTCTCTCCCTTCCTCTCCCTCCTCCCAATACATTTAATCTAACATAACATTAACTGCGTTACTCTTCTTTGGGCCAGATAGATAGTTTCCATCAACATTTCTTCAGTACTTCATCACAGATTATACACTGAGCAAGACACAGGTGAGGAAAGGAACAAAATTATTTTGTGAATAATTAAAATTAATTTGTGAATTTTGTGAAGTCTTTGTGAAAGACTTCTGTTGCTTAAGAAAAGCTATGAAGAAGCTGTAATTGAATTTAGCTTTCCCTGAAGTAGCTTTATCATAAAAATCAGGTACAATTTCTTCTGCAATGGTCATTGTTTTCATGTACTAGTCTGACCACATTTGGAAAGACATTAAGATTGCAGCAAGTAGAAATACCGAAAGAAGCCACTTACCTTAATCTGACAGGTATCTGCCTTTCAACATGCTCATTTTTCCAGGATTTCACCTTTCCCCATGGTGTTGAGAGGCTGAGGTTATCTTCTGTGCGGCCGTGCTGCTGGCAGTGCCCTGGAGAGCGGGGCAGGACGGTGCTCGGGTGGCTCCCGCCGCTTCACTGAGGCTGGGGCTCTTCTGAGCTCAATTAGTTCTAGATTGTTTGGCTAAATGGCAGCCACACTTCCTTCTATTCTTTCCCAACTTAGTTTTCCTGCCTCCAGTGGTGCTTTTTCCTTTTCTTTGGGCTATAAATAGGCCTGCCACAACACAGTGTATAGCAGTAAGGAAGGCAGGAAATGCATTTAAACAAAGGAAAGATCTTGGAGGAGGGGGGTTTTGCTCTCCCCTCTCTTAAATATAAATCAAAGAATTTGCTAAAGATTGCTCTGCAGGCACGGCTTGCTCACATGAAGAGAGTGCTTGTTCTGAAATGCTACAGGATGCTGGCTTTTGTAATCTGTGAAAAAATGAGAACATGTAGTAGCACGGGGCCTTTTGACCTTAGCTGCTTCAGTAATTATCACTCTGCTTAAGTGTTTAAATTTGATTAAAGCTTTGAAAAGCATGTGAGTGTCTGGAGAGTTGAAACGAAAGTTTTCTTTGGCTTTAAAAGGCGAGAGATGGCTAGCATGTGTTTTTGGATGGCAGAAATATGTCTTTCAGGAGGTACAGATCTTGCATGCTTGCTTTAGTTTTAAATCATTTTTTTTCTTTAAAAGACACCCATCGTTTCATCAAACTAGTTTTTAATCGGTGAAAATTACCCTACAGACTCAGCCCAGAGGCTAAGAGCTTGGAAATGTTTAAGTAAACAAAACGCATTTTCATAGAGGGAAACTGCTTTACATATATTCTGTCAGGAATGCTGTGCAGCTGTAGCTGTTGAATAGCAACTGTGTTAGATTCCTCAAATCCATTTATTTGATACAAAAAAAAATGCTTTTGATTAGCTTTGGGTCAGATTTCTGAACAGGAGCTTTTCAATTTTAATTATTTTTCAATTTACCGTGTTTTTGTAATATTTGTTAAGCATGCAAAGCCCTGCTAAGCTTTTGTCTTAAAAAAAAGCCCAACCATTTTCAAAGCATGATCAATTAAGATGATAATATGTACGCATATTTACCCGACTGTGTTTTCCATATTCTCACATTTTCTGCTGTATGAGGCCCGAGTAATGGTACATGCCTTTCTTTCAATTTATACAAACTAGGAAAATAGCTGTAAAGATTGTGATGCATGTCCTGAAATGAGTGGTTATTCTAAGGGAAAAGTGCAGACATAAGAGATGTGTTGCTAGCTACAAGACTGTTTTTCTCTTCTATTTGAGATTTGTGGGCAAGACTTATGCGGATCAACAGCGCTAAAAGTGATGGGAATTAAGGATCTGTGGCATTTGAAGAATTTGGAAAATTTTAAACCCTTTGTTTCATACATATTATGTAGGCAACAGCCATAACTGTTTGCTAGTATGGTGTCTCAAAAATGATTTTGCAAACTTCTGTAGTTCTAGGTAGACAAGATGCCAGAGGAGCTTACATAAAATTAAACAACATCTTCAGGAAAGTTCCTGCCTTGTTGAGAACTTTACAAAGAGCCTGTTTCCCATGACACAAATGTGATTACTTATGAAAGACACAAGGACATACAAGTGGTGGGTGAATAAATATTTTTGTAGATTTCTTGAAAATGAATAAATTCCAAGGTTTTCCTTGAAAGTATAAAAAAAATTAAAAATTCTGGAATATTGATCAACTATAAAAGCCTTTCATTGAGTAGTATAAAAATCAGTAATCAAACACTAGCTTAACAACTGTGAAGAGGTTATTTTAAAAATATAATGATCTGACTCAGATGAAGTTGCAATACTTAGGCTATTTTATCCTTTAAACAGTCTGTTAATAAGTGATACTAAACACTTAGGAAGATGTGGTCTTAATTTGCAGATCATGTAGCACAAATAGGAAAAATGTCTATATAATGGTTCATATTCAATAGTGGATCAAATAGTGTCTCTAAGTGGAGCACTGAACCAATCTTAATAGGGACTTTCTCTTGGAGGTGACTGAGGGTGAATTTCCCTAGTCTCTCTAGAGACTTGCTCTCTAGCAAGTCTCTGCAGTCTCTCTAGCTCTTTCAGACTTCAGACCAAGGCTGAGGGACTGTCAATGGGTAAAAGTTGATTTAATTTATTGTTGGGAGGTAAGAGCTGGGAATATGGCTAACAAACAGTTTTGCAAAGTTGTTCTCCATAATGTAAGAGCACTGCAATGCAAAGCTGCTTAGCAATTGTTTACTTGAGCAAACCTTTATTCAAACGCAGTTAACTTTAAATCTCCTCAGTGAGTTGCCTGTGGTTACAGACTTACTTAAATTTGCATCAACGTGTTCTGTGGGCTGTGGTGCAGTTACCACCAGGCGCTGCCAGAGCCCAATTTGCTCGTGCTGCTTTTGCTGATGCCCTTGCTTTCCGAGACACACGCTTTTCTGTGTCAGTC
The DNA here is from genome assembly GCA_013389825.1 of Crypturellus undulatus. Classification (NCBI taxonomy): domain Eukaryota; kingdom Metazoa; phylum Chordata; class Aves; order Tinamiformes; family Tinamidae; genus Crypturellus; species Crypturellus undulatus. The sequence continues at coordinate 160,426 of VWPW01020921.1, forward strand.
AAAATAACTGCAACTGTTAAAAAGTATGTTAAAAATAGATGGCACTGCTGAAGCAAGATTTCCCTTCTCTGGCACCTGACTGGATGCTTGGAAGAAATTTTCATCCACACTGCAAGCTTTTTCAATCCCACTTTATCTTTGCAATCTTGAGGGAAGAGCCTTTGTTGAGAGGCCTGTGAGAGATGCTGCAGGCTTCCACAGCAGAGCTTCTTTTGGGGATCGAATAGCTGGTGCAGCCACAAGAGAGCTGGGAATTGGGTGAGTTGTGAGGACGGATGCTTGTAAAATCCAATGACATTTTTCTCTGTCAAAGCAGAAGAGTCGTATTTTGTCTGACAATCCCATTTTCACTTGTTGGTCTTGCTCACCAGACTCTAGCATAACTACTGGCTGTAGTAGCAGCTGTGGAGTAGCACTGTGGTACGCTTACCCCGCTGGGAGGTTTTCAGTCCCTTGGAATTCAAAGCATCTTGTCTTAACAGCTCATTTACACTCTGCCTCCAAAATACATGCATGTGTGCCTGTGTTAAGGATGTCAACAACACCCCCAGCCTATTCCTGTAGAGAAAATCATGACTTCTTCTCTAAAGGAAGCTTGGAGCTATTGCAAGGAAGCATGAGAATGCCACTGCTTTGTGCTGGACTGCTCATATGGGCTCTGCACAGATCATTTTAATTTGTACCAGTGAATCAGCTTCTAAAATAATAGGCTGAAATTATCTGTGCTGTCTCCTCTGCTTTTATCCTTTTATGCTCTTTCCACTGGCATCAGTGGAAATGTGTTTGACATGAGGCCCTATTCCTTGTGAGCAGGGCAGCCTGATCTAGTTTTTCATAAGTTATTCAATAGTTTGAATTTGTTAGAGGGTTGTTCCTGACCCTCTTTCCCGCTCAGTCATTTCCTTGCCCTCTACATTTCATTGGATTGCCCCATATGTTGCAAGTAGTCATGTAACTTTCCCTAGTAAAGGTGTATGGAGCAGGAAACAATAAATAGTTTTTTTTGTCCTGTGGCTCGTCTTTAGGCTGCCTGACTTATGGCTGTGGAAATCACTTGTCTCAGAAGTACCGGGTGAATCACAAGGACACATGATAACTCTCTTGATTTCTGAATGTGTTGAACAGATTGCCAGATGGTGTCTCTGGACTGCAGCGCAGGCTGCGGGTCAGGTCCCCAACTTCTACAAATTGGTGCTGCTTTATCAACCCGAGTGCAGCAACACCTATTAGAGCTGTCTGGAGAAGGCAGCCCTTTGGTTTTAGTGGATCTGTGCCTGTTCAGGAGAGCTGAGGAGCTGTGAGTTTAAGAAGCTTTCTAATTATAGCTTACGTTCAGTGTATAGAAAATGTAGTGCATAGAAAATGTATTGTTTCCCTCTCACCACTCAGGCAAACCATTAAAACCTAAAAATATCCCAACAGATTTGCTCCCTACAGCTGTGGGCGAAGCTGGAGAACAGTTCGCTGTGATCTTAAAAAAATTAGGGGGAAACCGCAGGTCAGACTCAAGCTGTGAGTCAACATACACATAAAAGATAATGTGCTGATCATCTGCCCCATGTGTTTGGAATCTCACGAGGTTAGCACAGTTGCTTCTGTAATCCCTCATGATGTAAACTGTGTGTTTTAGCTAGGTTATGGAAGGGGTACATGAATAACAGTATAATTTATTTTTAATGTTCTTCCTTACCAGAATGTGTCTTTTTCTCAGCCTTCTTTGTATTTTGAACAAACAACCTGCATTAAACCTGATGGCTGTGTAATAGTGAAGTCTAATTTAAAGTTCTATTTACAAAATGTTGAAGATTTTAATGCCTAAAACTTCTGTTGATCCTTATCTCTTCCCTGTGATTGATTTCTATACAAACAGCCAGGAGTTTAAAGTTTTCAGGGAGGTGATGACAGCAGGAAACATTATCTCTGTGGTATTGATGAGGAAATGCAGTTACCTTGCCAAAGGTCTCACAGGAAATGATACTTTTATCAGGAAGGTTTATTATGCTTTTCCTTACATTTTACTTTTCTCCTTCTCAGTCACATCCTTGCTTTCATATTCAAGGTTCTTTTCATTCTACTTCTGTCCTGCCTGGTGTGCTCAGCTCACTTCAGCAGAGTTCATTTTTGCCTTCAGCCAGCTCAAGCTTTCATTTTATGTTCCCACTTCCAAAATTTTCATGCAAGCACCCTCGTGCTTCCTCTCAGACCTGTGAGAGGCTGTTCTGGGCCGCTGCAATGTCACCTCACTATTCTGCAAAATTCTCCTTTGGCCCCCCACCCCCCAAAAATGCCAACAGTGCTGCTGCAGTTGATTTGTTCCAGGAAGGTGGAAGGAGCTATTTAAAATTTCAGCAGGTTCCTGACCTGTCAAACCTTGTCTCTGACAAGTTCTTTTCTTGGCAAGCCTGTGCTGCCCATCTTGGTGGGTGGCTTCTCTGCTTTCCTGGCTTCTCAGAATCCAGGGTCAGAAATCCCCATTCCTGGTGCATCTCTTATTGCTCTGGGCGGCTACTGCTGTCACTATTGATATCTCAGTATTTCTTTGTATACAGACCTTTTGCCACACCTGGTACAATAAGGGACTGATTTTTGGCTCCTTCCCATGCACTCAAAAGCAGTAATGGCTAGAAGATCTGAGGCTCTATAGTCCTGCACTTTGGCTTTCATTCCTTGGCCTTTAGATGCTCAGTATCTGTCTATCTCAAAACACCCACTTTTCTACGCTTATGTTTATTTTAAAGTAATTTTTTTTGCATTGAAATTTCCAAGAAAAAAAATGAGAAAACATATAGCGGAGATAAAATTGTTTCCTCCTTTGCATGTAATATACTAATAAAAGAACACTAATGTGTTGTTCATGTAATACAGCTGTACCAGAAGGACTTCCCTACTGCATTCTGTAGTCTGGGCAGACACCTATGTAAATAAGCATGTGCAGAAAGAAACATCATGGAGATTAATGTGTGTCAATTTAAAACTAAAAAGAAATGGTAACATTTAATGGAAGAATCTGAAACCCCAAATGCTGCAAGTGCAGGCACTTTCCAAATTCTTGCAAATATTGTCATCTCTTTTTCAAGGAAATTTATTTACCTCTCAAAGCCAGATGTAGATTGAGGGGGGAAAAATCATTAGAAATGGTTGAAGTCCATCTGCTTTTTGTTAAGTTGACAGAGTTAGGTTCTCATTTACACCACTTTCCCCCTGTTACACTTCATTGACCAAGATGAGGTATTCTTTTTGTTAACATTATTGTGAGCTTCTTCTTCTGTTGTTTCCTTTGCCAGTATTTCAAAGACCTTGCATTTGCGAGCCAAACTTTTCTGAATTTCAAGGTCTCTGCATTCCTGTGTCTGCCAGGTCAGGGGAGAAGTTGAGTTTGGCTGTCGCAAAGGAAACTCATTACCCTCAACCTTTTGAAGGCACTGCAGTCCAAGCCTCTACGCTGCCATTTGAAGTAGGGCAGTGGGTATAAATGGCCTCTTCTGGTGCATCTGCAGCAACACAGCTCTCTGCTGGAGTCTCAGCCGACCTGCCAAAGGTGTCTTCTTCCTCTGCTGGAGCAATACGTTGAGTGTCATAACTTACACTTGCACGGGGACTCCTTTCTGGCACTTGCTGTGCAAAGGCGGTAACTGATTTGCCTTGCCCTGGTGTGACACCTCTTCACTGCCAAATCTCTTGTCGCACCTGTGCTGAGAGCAGCTGCCTGGCACAGTGTCCCAGGATCTTGCTTAGAGGAGGAGGAAGCGTTGCTCCTCCATGGTTCCTGCCAAGTGCCCTGTTACCGTGTCACCTCCTGGCTGCCGGCAACAGGAGCTTGCAGAGGCTCTGGCGGACAGGAATAGCAGCCTGCTCAGCACAACTCCGGAACCGGGAGGTTTCTCCAGTGACTTCTAAGGGACGAGGATTACACTGTGTCTTACCTGTTTCACTGGGTTAAGAAGGGGTGTGCGTTCGTTTTTCCTGGGTTCCTAGGAATAGTTCCACTGCTGTGAACGCCTTCCCTAGTGCTTGACTTGCCATGTAGGAGAGAGCTTTACATGAGCCAGACCAGCTGCTCACAGCCTGGGGTAGGAATTTGGTTGTGCAGGGGGATTAAATGGTTTATTTTCCATCCATCAAGAAGATCCTCAGAGCTAATCAGCTGGGCTTCTTAGGTGACAGCTTTTACCTTAGGCTAGTGCCTCTTTTAAAAATAACCGTCTTTGGCCTCTGAGTGCTCTGCAGGAACGGTTGAGCTCGTGGCACGTCGTCCTTCAGCGTTTGGGCTCAGACCTTTCAGTCACTGCCATCAGCTCTTATGCACTGTTCTTATGCATCTGAGGCTTCACGTTTCACATTTGGCACCAGACTACCATTGCAGAAATACAGATTGTGTCCCCCTGGGGCTATTTACACTGTTTTCCTCTTGGATTTGCAGAATTTGTCATCATTTCTGAAACTTGCAGGGGGTTGGCACTTCAGGGGCTGTGCTGACCTCTAGTGACAGAGGCTGGAGAAAAAGTAGCTTTGCGCTTAAAACGTGTTGAAAGAGCAAGCTCGCTCATAGCTCTCCTCTTTCTTGTTTCCTGTAGTTTTCATTCCAGACAAATTCTAAGGACTTAATCTCTCCTAGTGGATTTTCAGGCCTTTCTGATATTTGCTCATATTTTTGTGCAGTTTTCATACAGTTATTAGCAATTTTCTCCCACTGCATTAGATCTCTTTCAATGATTTTTTTAAGTATTTCCTTCCTTGAAGATTTTTATATACATATATCTATATATATATATAAGTGTTAGAAAATTAGTGTGGTTCTTTCTATCTTGTAACCAGAATTACTCCCTATTTGAGCCCACTGAAACCAATGGAGTTTCACCAAAATCAGAGGAGAAAATGGTAATACAGTTATGTTAACAGATATTGGTAATTATGCATGTATAGAAGACTGAAGAAAAGGGATTATACTGGAAAATATAGGAGAACTGCAAATAAAAGCATAAGGGAGTTACAGTGAGAGAGAGCTGCTGCAGCAACTTTTTGGCCTACTCACTCTATAGGCTGATAGGACCCAGTGGTTTTTGCCCTTGAGTTTTTGTATGGTGCCGAGTCTCCTGGAAATGTTTTACATCAGGTATTTAGAGAGGGGAAATGCCATACCTATAGTGTTAGATTTTTGTGGTCTATCGATCTTCCTTGCAGTGCAGGATTGGTAGCTACTGCATAATTATAACTGCGTTGTTAGGTCTGCTCAGTGTGGCCAAAGTAAGTGCTTTTAGCAAATACCCAAACATAAAATAAATTTTACTCGGTGAAATAAGAGCCAGTTTGTCTGAAAACAATTATAGCTGCCTTCAGGTGGAATAACCCAATACCCAAACTTTTACCAGATGCAAAAATACTGGCATGGATTAATATGTATGTCTGTATGCACCTGTGTATTAATGCCTTCAATAGTAGAAAACAAACAAACAAACAACAAAAAAACCCCCTCTCCTTACCTGCTTTGTCTTATACTTGGAAAACTAAAAAGTGAGCTAACATTGTAGTGAGTAGTATAGTTAATTCCTGTTTTTGTTTGTTTGTTTGCTTTAAGGGTATTTTTTTCTTTTTCTTTAGCCTTTGAAAAGTGATATCTAAATATGAACAAATGTGACTGCAGCTTCATACAGTTCACTGTTGTGCAGATCAAAGGATTTCCCTTTCCTTTCTAGTTTTATTTTTGAAACTTCCTTATTCCACATTTGCTACTCAGCTCAGTTTGTTGCTGCAGACCTGAGAAAAATACATTCACTGCTGAAAGCATGTTTGAAATGTCTTGCTTCTATTAAAAGAAGGAAAATATACATGTTTCCTCATTCCTCTTGATAGTTTGGGGAAGAATCCCAAGTTGGTGTGGGGCTGCTGTGGGCTTCTATTTCGGTGAGGAAAGAGACTGCTGTGAGATACTGACTGATATTTATGACGGATGTTATCGGTTTACTTCGGCGGAAGATTTGTTGGAGTGCTGGATAGTGGTTATCAGTAACACTGCATGCCGAACCTGCATTTAGACACTGCACGCTGCTCCGGGGAGGCCAGTAGCAGGGAACAGGAAGGAATGGGTGCATGGGATGCTGAGGGTTTGGGCCATGGGCAAATCATAGGGGGATGTGGAGGGAGCCTGAACTCTGAAACTGGACATGGGCTCGTCCATGGGCCGGAGTGTGGGGGGAGGTGGCCAGTGTCCCTGCAAGGACACTCTCCATTATCTTGGAAAGGTCACGGGGATCAGGAGAGGTCCTTGAGGACTGGGAGAAAGGATATGTCACCCTATCTGCAAAAAGGGGAAGCAGGAAGAGCCGGGGAACTAACGGCCCATCAGCCTCACCCACATCCCTGGCAACCTGCTGGAGTAATGAATCCTGGATACTATTTCCAGACATGTGAAGGACAGGAAGGTGATCAGCATGGCATTGCAGAGGGGAAATTGTGCTTAACCAGCCTGGTTGATAGCGTTCTGTGATGAGATGCCTAGCAGTGAAGGGACTAGAGCATCTATCTTATGAGGTGAGGGCGAGAGAGCTGGGACGGTTCAGGCTGGAAAAGTAAAGGCTCACATGGGATCTCAGTGTTTTTTGCAAGTATCTGCTGAGGGAGTTTGTAAATGTTTATAAATAACGGAAGAGCGAGGGGTCAGACTCTTCTCAGTGGTGTCCTATTGTAGGACAAGAAGCCACAGGCACAAGCTTAAACATGGGAAGTTCCGTCTGAACATAAGATCACTGCTGCACTGGGAAGGTGGTTGAACACGGCGCAGGTTGTCCGGCGAGGCTATGGCATCTCTACTTGGGGAGACGCTCAAAGCCAGGCAGACGCAGTCGCGGGCAGCGTGCTGCAGCCGACCCCACTGCGCAGGTGCTTGGAGCAGAGCATCTCCAGAGGTCCCCGCCAAGGCCAGCGGTGCTGCGGGTGCGCGCCCAGCGGCACCGTGGGGAGAGCATGATGTGGGGAAGGGCAGCAGAGGGACCGGGAGCAGGGACTGCCTTGGGGCAGGAGCAGGGCTGGCGCTGCCTGCAGCAGCGTGGGCACTGAGAGCAGAGCCCGCCGATTAAGCGGCAGGGACCATTCGGATGGCAGCAAAGTTAAATTCAGTGTTAGCTGGAAACAGGCCGTCTGCTGCTGCGGATCTTGGAGCAAGTCCTACTCACCCTTCCGGGCAGCTTCCTACTGGTTGTGAAGTGACAGAAATGAAACTTTTAATGTGAAAGAAATATAAAAAAAATCTGCTTAGCTGTACTCAAAACTTTCCTGCCAGGGACATTCTTCATTAAACACACATGGTGGGATTTTTTTTTTTTTTTTTTTTTAAGAGCTTGACACAGCCTTTGCTCTGCTCCCACTGGAATCTGTGGAAGTGCCACAGGTTTTGGTGGGAGCAGAGCTAAATCAAAATGGAGTGCTTTGGAAAATCCAGCCCGGAATGGATCCTGGCAGCAGGACTAGATAGGGATTGGAGGTGATGCTGAAATTGTCACGTAGAAATTTTCCATGCTGGCTAGTAAAATGCTCTCCTTTCCCTCAGTTCAGAGCTAATGGAAAGTAGTTTATAGTGAAACATAGCTTGAAGGGAAAGTCAGCATAGAAAGAAAGAATAGCCTGATTTTCTCCTTCCTCTCTGTATTTTGTGAGGCCAAAGAGCTCGCTGCAGACCATCCCTGCTACCTGAGGCTGCCACCCCAGGAGCTGGCAGAAGGGGCCCGCAGCGTGTGCGACTGCGGCGCTGCACGGGGGCTGCTGCAGGGCAGCAGGAGCGAGCACAGGCCTCTGAGAGGCTGCGGGGGTCCATCCACGTGCCGCTTCCTTCAGAGCAAAGGGCACCTGCTCATGTACAGAGAGGAAAGAGACGGCCAGGGGCTTTCTGAGGGGGCCTCCCCTCACATAGGAAGGGACCATAACCTGCGACAAAGCAGCCCCTGAGGGCTTTCATTGGGGTGCTGCAGTATTTGCTGTTTTCTAGGGGTCTCCGAGCCACTGCATATTCGGTGATCATGAAAGAGGGCTGGCCAGGCTGGCATTCCTCCTTTCCCTGGTGTGCATCAGTCCTGCCCCATCGGATAGTAGCATCACTGCTGAAGACAGAGTTTCACAAGATAATCCAGGTTTCAACACGTGTTTTCTTTTTGGCATACAGGCTCCCAAATGTAAAGGGGGCAGGGGAGGAAAGGGTTTCAAAGTGGTTCACAGCTTAGAGTGCAAGCACAGCCTGTGCCAGCTGTGCAGATGCTGCCCCAAGACTGCCTGCGTTTTCCGGCTCTTCTGCTGTAAGGCTCTTCCTGTAGGGAAATGCAGGGAAAATAGCCAGTCCTTGGCCCAGTCCTCTGTAGGAATACTGTTGTGCTCCCCCAAGCTGTTGTCATCACTTACTAGGAAGTCTTCAGCAAAAGGTTGATTTTCTGCATTTGTTCAAGCTGTCTTATGTGTATTTTGTGGTGCCTCCTTTTGGATACCTCACTTTTAGCTTCCCTAGGCAAGATAATTTCAGATCTTTGTATAGAAAAAAGCCAAATAAATATTTAATTGCAGAATCACAGAATGCATAAGGTTGGAAGGGACCTCTCGAGATCTTCTCATCCAACCCCCCCTGCTCCAGCAGGGACAGATAATAAATAATTATCTCAAAAGTGAGCAATAGCCTCTGTGTCCTACAGCAATCCACTTCTTTTTCCTTTCTCTTTGGAATTGCTTCTTAATAGCTCTCTTGGCCGCCTCGGTGTTAGCAGAGGCCGCCGCATGTGCAAGCCTCCCCTCCAAGTGGGTGGCATGAATAAAGAACAATACGTAGTTTCTTCTGGAGGCAGCAGCGGGGTTTTTAAGTTCACTGTGTGCTTCAAAGGAATGCGCTGCGGTGCACTCGCTGGCCAGAGCTGGCCCGTGGCACACTCCAGCAGTCTGTCACCTTGCCTTTGCAGAAGGTATCAGAGAGCCAGGCCATGTGCACACCCCTCGGCAGGGAGGACCTCAGAACAGGGATTCAAACCAGTGCAAGGGTAGGAGCACCATGAGCTGAGAGGTGATGACAGGCACCTTGGAGCCCCCAGCACTTGAGGAGTTCGTGTAGTCAGGGTTTTGTTTGAGTGTGTCGGTTGTCACTGACTGGCTGAGTATTTGCGACCATTGCCTGTTCTGCCTCTTGAATTCAGATGTCCTGCTGTGATACTGTTTTTTTTCCAGTAAATGTTAGTGCTCACTTGGAAAAGTGTTTTAACAATGGCTCATTTTTGTTGCTAGCGTCCCAGCATTTGAGTACCTTGTCTTTCTAACTGCAACGTCAGTGTCACTTCAGCTTGGCGGAATCCTTGGTCTCATTAAGACGGTAGCTTTACGATGGAACTACGAATTTGGTGGCAATGGCAACAGGCTTAGAACCCCACTTCTGCAGCAAGGAAAGTGCTGGCTGTAAAAACAGGACTAGTATGTTTTTAGAGGGTCTGTATGGGTATAAAAAATGTTGGTGCCATTTGGCATAAATTGTAATCAGTTCCAGACCCTGCCACACTCAGAAACTTGAATCATGGAATCATGATCGGTGGTTTCTGTATTTTTAGGGTTCTCGCCTAAACCACAGCTCTTGTTGTGAGTCAAGGGCTACATCTGTGGTGTCCAATCCCTTGTCTTAATGGTGTTAAGAAAATGTTTGCTTAACTGTGAATTGAAACTGTATTCCGAGCCCTGCAGCTTTTCAGGTGAAGTTCGCACCACTGGAACAAAGTAGGTGGGCTTGGGGTGGTGCCTGAGTTCAGACGAGCTAAATATTTCACTTAAGTCCTTGGGCTATGGTTCCTTTGGCAAGGCCTTTCTGAAGATGCGGAGCCAGTCAACAGACAGTGCCATGGCGTTTCTGTGTGTGTGTGTGTATATATATATACATATATATATACACACACACACACACAGAGCCATCTGGGAGCAGTGTAGCTGCAGCAGGTGCTGCTGGTGCCCATGGGGAGCACCCTGCAGGAAGGCAGGCCCCCTTTTGGCTCCGTTGGGCACAGAGCTGCTTGCTTTGCTTTGGTTTTGTTTGCTTGTTGGTCCAAAATAACAAGAAATAGGATGGTCAGCACCTATATTGGCTGGGAATGATAAACTCCCAGGGTATTTGAAATGTCTTAAAAAAAAGGAGAGAAACCGGCAAGGAGCCAGTCTCATGCCTCAGAATTACATGTAATTACACATTACAGTGTTTGCCCCAAAGAAAAGGCCTCAGAGGTGCTGGGGTTTGAGCACTGTTTCCTCAGCCATCACGCTCGCCCTCAGGAGCGGTGCAGATCCCACGCTGTGCCTGTCCCTACCCCTGCCTTCACCCTCAGTGCTGTCTGTGATCTCTTAGGCTACTCCTGAGACAGGGCAAATCCGGGCTATTTCTTTACCTGTTATCCACTCTTTCTAATATGAATGAACAAGCCGATGAACTAAAATGAGACTTATCCTGTGCTGGGTGCTTACTTAAAGGAATACAGCTTAATAGATTTTTTTTCATTCAGTGACTGACCTAAAATATTGGAAAATAAATTTGATTTAGAACCAAAACAAGTATTTCTTTTGTTGGTAAAATGAGAAATAAAAATCTAATTTTGGGACGGTTGGATCCACTTTCTTGCATTTAGTTTTATCCTTTTCCTTTCAATATAGGGCAGGTCTAAAGGACATTGCAGAAATGTTTCATTTGGAAAATATCAAAAGGACGTGTTTCAGCATTTCCAAAGCAAACGACTGCATTCTGGAGAAGGATAAAGCAAAACATCTATCAGTCTTGCAATTGCTTTCTCTCTCTTCTACCACTGAAAAATGGCTAAGGCCACGGCAAGGTACAGTTCATCACGAAAAGAAAATTATCCCCCTTCTCTCTAGCATTTCTGAAAGCCAGGCCATCCACTGAAGATTGCAGATTTAGTGGGAAACATGCCTAAACCAGGAAAGAACAAAAATTCCATGGAAGTCGGCTTCCAAGTCAAACAGTTTCTGTGGGTCTGTGTTTGAAATCTTCCCCCTGGAAGCCGAACTTCAGTATCAACTAATTCAAGTCCTGGCCTTATTAAAACAACATGAGAAGGAAAAAACAGCCAGACAAATCTCTATAACTATTGCACTGTAAATTAATTCTAGCACTATACACACCCTAGGGTTTGATTCTAGTAACATGAACACAAATACAGGAATAAATCTACAATTAGAAAATAGCTATTTTCTAAAAAAGGGTGATTTTATTGAGGTTTAATATACAGCTTTAATATGTTAGGGTAATCATACAAGATCTCTCTTGTGTTCAATTTACACATTACAATACAGATGTGAGCTCAAATCTTTTGCTTTAATGTACAAAAGGAATCCAATGTTGTCCACTAGCAGCTTTGAACTTGGCAAGAAAGGTTCTAAAATCTTTAAGTGCAGTAACAACCATACAGAATACAAAATGAATATAAGGACTTTTCGCCAAGGTATATAAACATTTGAAAACAAATGGTGCCTGCTCCACAGGGCAGACAAGTAGCAAATTCAAAAAGTCACTGACCAATGTTCCAGAGAAGGAGGAGCATTACCCTGTGTAACAGTTCTTATAAAATGGCCTAAGAATATCTGCATCAAAGATTTTGTACTGATCAGAAAAATAGGTCTGAAGAGAAACAGTAGGCAAGGAACTGAACAATCAAAAAAATGACATAGTAATATAAAATATTTCCATCACTATTTAAATGCCAAATTAATCAAGCAATAGTAAAAAACAAAAACAAAAACACCAAAGCTCTTCTGTTTAAAATAACAGCACTGTTTTTGCATAATGATTTTTTTTTCTTATGAACACACTATATACTTTATTGTTTCTTTCATACAGAGAAATGTGTCCTTTTGGTCTGTCACTTCAGTGAAGCTGACATATAATCAACCCATCATTTCTCACCTTTGACACATTTTAATGCTTTTTTCCCATATGTTCACTAATCCGGTGCCTTCTCTTATCAAGTTAAATACTTTCCTTCCTTTTCTTTATACAGTGCAGAATATATGGGCTTAAAATATGGAGATTTTCCTCTACTCCAGTTCACTGTCTAGTTCTGAGTTCAGTGGTGTGCAGTAGTTTGGCTTATCTGAAGGTACGTAGCCTGGCAGACACAAACACTTGTAGGAGCCCTCCGTGTTAATGCATTTGGCGTTCTTGCAGAGAGACATCCTGTTGTTCAGTTCGCTGCACTCGTTCACATCTGCAAAAAAGGGCACATCAAAATGCATGTACGTAATCCCAGTATGTGTAGAAAAAGTCAATTTATTTCCAGCATTGTCAAGAACAAAATATGCTGTATAAGTAAGTGGAGAACTTATATACTCAGCTCACATTAGGCAGAGTGAAGCTGGGTCAAAAGTTGCAACACGGAAGTATTTAAATGGTAAGATGAACAGGTTCTCATAGGAAATTAATAGTGTATTAAATGTTCTTACACAGCTACACTGCTAGATTACCAGATCCAAATTCAGCCTCAGCAGCCAAACAAAAGCAATCCATTAAAAAATCTCTTGCTAGATTTTATTGGTGACTGAGAATTAATGTATAAGAAATTATCTACCAGTTCTTAAATGTCCTTTAACAAAATCAAATACTTTAAGCATTTTTGGTGTTGTCAACTACCTCACTGTGAACAGCAGACTATTTGCACTCAATACTGGGCAGCCCTGGCCTGCAATAGCTAAGGAGACCAGCTGGCTATGCAGTCCTAATGACTCCAGGTAGCCTCGGCATGATTCAGCGAGGAGACCTCAGCTATGGGTGATGGAGCATAACACAAAGCAAGGTATAGACCCCCTGAACCTAAAACACCCGTGCACAATCACTCCTGAGCTGCTGCACTGAGACACATCAATTGTTTTGCTTCGTCTCCCCCTGCCACCCTCTCTCCCTGTGCTTTGTTGCTACCTGAAGGCCAAACACTGATGCCTTGGTTATTTGTTGCACAGATTTGCTCTTTTGAGAGTAGAGGGATAGTCTGGTCCGTAAATTGTTGAAATCTCTTATCTCACTGAGGACTTTGTTCTGCATTTTCCACTGTTACTTTATTAACAGAATTTTAAGCTTCATTTCACAAGTCATCTTAGTTTCTAGGCCCTTAACTGAAAACAACTGCAATGACTCAGATGAACCGAGGGACATCAACATAGTTGTTTCTATAACAATTATATGCTCTGGCCTTTGCACTAAGACAGGCAGAAGCTTGCCATCTTCAGTGCCATTTGGGTCATCATTTGTAGCTCTCTTATTTTAGCCCCTCTTAAGTCAGGTGACTGAGTAACTGGACAGACTAGCAGAAGAATATGAAGTAGTACATGTTATCCTCACCAACACAAGTCATTTTTGCCATGTCCAGGTGATAACCATCAAAGCAGTCACAGGTGTAGCCTTCTTGGACTCTCACGCAGCGGCCGTTCTCACATCCATTCAAAATACCACATTCCTCTGCTTGTAACTCCTCAAAGCTGTTCAGAAAACCTGGGTAGAGAAAGAATACATACAAATAAGTAAGTCACAGAGCTGTCCAGTCTGTTTACCCAAACATATTGACAGGCTCTGAAATTCTCTTAGAGATTTTCTGGAATGTGGCTTGACTTTGTGGAAAATAGGTCAGCTTTAGCAGAACTGCACCAGCTGGAGTTTTAAATGCACTAGGAAAGTGTCACGATATGGTCAAGGATGAGAACTAAATTACTTTTTGGACTCTAGGTGTCTTTTGCAATCAGTGATTGTAGTTTGTAAATGGAAGTATACTGGCAGTATAGTTTTTAAATGCTAAATCAGTGTTTTCTAAATATGTAACATGATTTAATTGAATACTGTAAGTATATCAATGTAAACAAATAATGGAGTTTGGGAGTGATAATGGAGTTTGGGAGAAACATTCCTAAAGCAGTCTTTTTGAAAAGAAAGGTTGTGTGAGGGGGTTAGAGTTGCATTCTAATTTATCTGCAAGATATATATATATAAATCAATTTCAGCTGCCTCAAGGAAAGTAAGAAGAAATTAGAGACGGCTTTCCTATTGTGGTTTTGGTTAGTAACTTCTTGGCTGGTGGTTCCACAATTCATGCCAGTACAAATACCTATAAACTACCAATTGCTGCTTGTCATAATTCTAGATGTTGAGCAGTCAAAGCTAAAGGGCTGTCTTTGTTTTCACTGGTTTGTATAATACTTCTTGTGATGGGGCTCTGCTCCCTGATTTAGGGCTTTTAAACAATTATGTATGTATTTATAAAGAATAGTACATATTTGAAAAAAAATGATTATTTTACATGTTCAGAGATGCTTTGTAGGACTGAATTGCTCCTTTTAGTCCTAGACAAGTTTTTTAGCTAGTTTTCCATTCTTCAAGCAGTGCTGTAACACAACTGCAGATGGCAGTCCACCACATCAAAAAGACTTCTGAGAAAAAAGTCCTTGGCATTTGGGGGTGCTTGGTTTACCAGTATGATGAATATATAGGATAGATAGTAAATAATTCTGGAGATGGAGTGGAATGAAGTGGGACACATCTTTCCCTCTGCCCCACAACATACAATTAATTTAGCAGTTCCACAAACAAATCGGTATATCTAAAATCGGTTAAAGAGATATACCAAAAACTATTTACCTTTTTATATTTGTTGCAATACTAGTGGCATGTAGATCTACTGAGCTACATAGGAAAATGAATTTCTAACCAACTTTGACTTGTTCTCCTGTCTTTATGTTTTTATGCCATCCTGTTCTGGCTATTGAGTCCCTTTTCTCTTTTTTTCAAGCTTTTGTCTTTCTTGCTCCACCCTTTTTTTAATTAACTTTCATTTACCTTCTTTATTGTCATTGTATCCACTCTCTCTTTCTTGCCTACATACTTTGCACCTAACCTGAGACAAAAGAAGCATTTGCTGATAGACACGCCAGTCTCAAGAAAATATAAAATACACAGATTGTATACAAATGTACCTTAAGTGGGAAACTTTTTTTTCCATGAACCTAGCAAATCACATTGCAGTGTAGTTGTACTGAGGATATTGAGCAGGTTGTCATGATGTCTAATTACAGTTTAATAAGAAATCTGATAAATCTTCATATTTTCAGTTCACTAACACAGCTTACGTAGAATTTCTGTGGGTCCTTTAAAATGCAAAGTTTTGGGGAGTCTCCCAAAATATAAAAAAATATTTTTGTGCAGCAGGGCTCACACACACATACACCAACGAAAGGCATCGTTGATTTTATGGTGGGAGCATGTACAGTATGTTGTAATTCTAATTGGCTAAAGAGAAAATCATCATGCCCAGCAAGTTCTGCTCCAAAGCAGCCGGCTGGGGGCCTTGGCTGTGATCTGAATGTGCACGTGCGGCTTTGCAAAAATTGATGTCGCAGAGCTGACAAGCTGAAGCACATGGCCCTGCCATGGCCCGCAAGTCCCATCCTTCCCCTCTGGGATCACACAGACTGTACCAGAGCTGCAACCAGGAAGTCTCTGTTTGCTGCCTTAAACACGGCTTCTAGGTACCTGCCAGAGAAATGTGCCTCTGCTGCGTGTGGCCGGGCAGCCCGGTGTTTGGGCACGCATTTGCTTGCCACTCTATTGGATTCAGTGATCAGACGGGAGCAGAAGAGGTGAGCTCTTACACCTCCGCTTCTAAAACAGAGGTGTCATCTTTGGATTCAGAGCTGTCCGCAGTTTTGTGTTATTTATTCACTAGTCATTACAACTTGCAGAACTGCTTCCTTCCTATTCCGTATTTCATCTATCGCATCAGCTACCTAGTCATCTTTCTGGATATTTCATTTTGTTTTGGTAGTTTCCATCTATGTGACATTTTAATTAGACCTAAACCCTCAGTACTGTTTAATTAAAATCACTGGGGTGTAAAGAAATAAAAAAAAAATCACTACTGGATGCAGAAGGCATTCCAGTGCTCAACAGAAACAAACTCATTAACCTGATCTGCATAGGATGATCTTGTGTAAGTTGTAAGCTGCTAAAGAAATATATATCACCCTCTAATAAATGTGCTGTAATCCTCTTGCCCTGTTTTGATCCGTTAGCTTTAGTTTAAAAGTTATCCACTGTATAAGAGAAGCACTTTGGGAAAGTGCTAGTGTAATGGTAATTTGCAGACCAGATGTACAAAGCAATAGAACTTATCAGTTCCTTCTGAGAGCTCTCTTTTTTGTTAATTTAAAACTGTGAAAAACTCTGTTGGAGGTGTAGATGGTGCCTGGTTGAGAGGAAGATGATGAGGGAGAGGAATAGTTAGCAATCTCATGTGTCAGTAGTGAGCTGGGCCAAACCCATAAAGAAGGCAGATATTCCTGGAGGAGAGCTGAGGTACCGGCTGTGTCCAGCCCCTCACGCCCTGCGGGTAGCTCCTTCTAGCTGGAGGCTGCCTGCATGTACACTCGGATCACACTGCGCTGCGAGTGAGAACAACCTGCACGCTCTCCAGTCCCATATAAAAATTTCCTGGAAAATCATGGAAAACTGGCATGAAGGGATATTTCTTTCTCTCTCTTTTTTTTTCTTTTAAACTAAGTGTACTCCCAAGAAATTTGTCCCATGTGCTAAAGCAAAATTAATCTGTGAGAAGAGAAACTGGCAATCCTTTTGACCTCTAGCTGTAAATCTGTTGGTAAATATAAATTTAGTACACTTGGCACAAGTTATTTCACTATATTAAAAATTAATACTGCACTCTGAGCCCAACTGGACTCTTAGACAATGCTGGCTCTTGAACCCGAACACCTGACCGAAAGCTGGTGTCATAGGAATAACTAATACATAAATAGGCCACATTACTCAGAAGCAAACAGAAGAATGAAGCCAGCTCCAGGGAAATAATCCAAGTTACAACCCCCCTCTCAAGTCTTTTACATAACAGTGAAACTTGCTTACGGTCTTCAACAAAGTATGGATTGGTTTCTGGAGTGTAGTGCTCCTCAAAGTCAACCAGAGCATCTTGTCCATATGGCCGTCGAGATCCTGGAACAGGGATGTTGCACAGCTGGGCATAATCCTCTGCGGGAGGAAGAAAATAGGATATAAAATAATCATGCTAGTAACACAGGCTGCACCGCATTAGTCCCCGTGCGCTGTGGTGCGTATTAGCTGGAAATAAATTTATCTTCCTAGAAATAACATAAATCTTCACTTTCCACAAAGTGTTCTCTCTTCAAGAAGAATCTCATTAAAAAGTAACAAGCCAAATACAGACTATTAAGTCATAACAGGAATAACACCAGGGATAGATTTGAGTCAATAGCCATACAAAAAGTTACGGGTCAGGTTTTTCTGGCTTGCAGGGGGTGCTGCATGTCCCTCTGCCGGCACCCTCCTTCCCAGGGGCTCACAGTGGTCACCCTCGTCCTCCTCCTCCTGTGATAACAAGGCTCGCCCCAACCATCGGGGCTGTGAGCAGAAGCCACCCTAAAAGTAGGGCAGCAAAGCAGGAGGGGTGCATTTCTGACACACTACACCCTGGCCATGCAACCTGCAGCCATCACAAAAAAAAAAAAAAAAAAAAAAAAAAAAAGTGCTTCTGAAGTACCACTCTTATCTCGCCTTGAAGCAAACTGGACTGACAAACTACAGGCTCATGTACTAGTGCTCTTCGGAGTCCCAGGGCTGCAATCCTGACAGGTCAAGGGAAAGTGCATAGGAGAAATAATGATATTCTGATTTTCCACTCCTCTCTAATTAATATTTGGGCCACTTAAATTCTAGTAGACTAAAAGCAACTCTTTCTTAGATGTTGGGGCCTGTGTTTGAAATGCTGATGTTCAGAGCTGGATTTTCATTTTGATTTACTGGGCTACCTTTGTTTCCATTACCGTATACTAAAAAAACCATACAAGACAATTTCTTTAGAAATAGAAGCACCATTAAAAAAACAGCAGTCCAGGTGTTCCTTTACTGTTGCTGCAGACTATTTAGCATCTGTTTCTATGAAGATTGCCTGGTGTTCTGAGAACCCAGCAGAATAAGGACGGGAAAGAAAACCACCAAAAGACAGAGAGGGGAAAAAAAGCCCTAAGCAGATACAAAATCCAAGAATTGCAGATGGTTATGGAGCCAGAAACCTCATGCTGTGTCGAACTGCCCAGACAGTAAATAGTTGGATAAATCCAGACATTCTCTAGACAGTCCAGGGCAGAGTCCCACTTGCTGCCAACATTGTCATTTTATTTCCACAGGTAATATCTGTCTCCTTCACCTGGAATTGTTTCATTGCATCCTGAAAACAACAAGTTAAAAAAATTTTTGAATTCTGTGGTCAACAACTTGTTTCTTTTAAGCAAAGCAGAACACTGTGCAGTTAAGGGCAAAGCTTGCCTGTGCCTAAGGCAGTCCTGTCACAGGTACCAGTCCAAGCCTGCAGCATGAGCTCCCAAAGAAACTTACTGCAAAATTCACCACCTTCTGCTCCAAGTGCAGGTGATTTCCTCTTATTTGCCTTTTCCAAAGTACATTTATACACGGTGTATGTATGTACAACAGCCCCCTCCTCTGCAGATGAGGAAGTACCATGTCCAGGAGAGACATCATCCAGTGGCACATGGAATAAAGCCAGCAGGAGGAAATGAAAAACATGCTAGTTTTTACTAAGAAAATAAATGCTAGTTATGTCCCTCGATGGGCAGCCTTCCACGCAGATAGTATTAAGAGCTGTCATAGGATGAGAAACACCCTTCCCTGCCCTGAACCCCAAATGACATCCAAGTATGGGGCCAGCCAGCTTATCATATCAGGCTTACATGTTGTTTTGTGTTGAACTACTCCTTGTGTCCAAGAGTTTTGATGTGTAGAGACTATACAAATGGTAAAAGAAGAGGGAAAAGATGTCAAGTGTAAAAGCACTTTCTCACAGATGCACACAAATGTTCCTGGCAAAGGAACATCTCCTGCAAAATAGTGATTCATTATCTCCTGCAAAATAATTATCTCCTGCAAAATAGTAATTCATGTGGCCTATGAATTACTATTTTGCAGTAAATAATGCAAAGAAACTATTTGCACTATTAGTGAAAATAATAGTGAAAGAAACCACCACACAGAAACCAGCAAATGCAAAGAGGTCAGGGCAAGAAGGTCTAAGAGACCACTGCTATTTCTGCATGGATGTGAGCTGATGGAAAGGACTGGACAGCAGATGGCCACTTGCTTTTTAAATTACTCAGTGCTAATTTTGCTCTTAATGAAATCAATAGTAGAAATGCTGAAGAACTGGTTTAGGCCATTCTGTAAACTTGGTGTTTGTTAAAATAGCTGTAACTGCGTTAAGGTCTTCTACTTAGCTACAGATACATGTGCAAGTAGTCTGTTAAGCACTTGCTAAGCACATTATGCATAATTAATCATTTGTCAGTAGACACTGATCCATTAACAATTTATACATTATTTATGCATATTACTTTATTACAAAAACTGACAATGCATTTTAGTATCCGTAAGTCACTTGAGAAGTTATACACCTACACTTCATATATTTTATATTCTTGTTTTGCTACATAAAGTGATGATCTTGGAATTACGTATGAACACTGAGTACTGTATGCTCTGTTCAGTTATCTACATAGGGTAATCTTTATCTCCTGTCTTTTGCAGTGTGGTGCTGCTAGGCAGTCAGGAGAGAAGCCCAGCAACACTAAAAGAAGACAGCAGTGAAAATTCAGGGCCACTAACAGTGGTAAGTTCTTTTTGCTGCTATGGTGAGCTTGCCTATGTTTTCCATGAATGAAAAGGGTGGAGAGAGGAGACACCCAAAAGGGCTGAAGGGCACTAGGAGGGGCACATTCTGTAAGTATAAAAAGAATGAGGCTTGGGGCTAAGGTAGAACAACCTCAGATGCCTGACAAAAATAAACCCACCAGGGTCCGTCTCTGGATGATAGAACAAGTTCAGGCAAGACAGATGAGAACATACAATTTCTGTTGTTTTCAACTTTTCCCCATGCTATGCTATATTCCTGAATTCAAACAGTATGCACTGTGCTCTGCACAGATCACAATTTCCCAGGGAGAGGAGCGCCATGACCAGAGTGTTGCAAGACTTGTGGCTAAAAGCCTGACTGGTGCACAGAAAGTTGCAGCAATCATACGAATGGGAGGACAGCATGATACTGTGCTAGGGAAATGACAGAAGGAGACCTAGGATCAGGACAGTGGTAAGGGAAGAAGAGAGAAAGGGGAGAACCAACTATCCTCAAGTACAAAATCATTTTAGCTGTCTCAAAACTTACTACTGTCTTGCAAGATAATCTTTCATACAAAGTAAAAAACCACAAGTACCACATTAGCAGTCAAAGTAAAAAACTTTTCTTACATGGATTGACCTTCTTTGCTAGTGCATCTCCTGGCTGTGAGCAGCAACCATGTAACTGTGGTTCAAGAGAAAAACACCGCACTTTTTAGTACGATTAGTGCGCATTACACCATGTGTTTTGATATATATATATTTTTGATAACTTGCAAAGAAGCACTAAGACAGCTCAGAGTATAACTTAGGACAGCTGTTATGAAAGGAAATTGGTGTATGCTTCCAAGAATGTTATGGACACACTTTCTAAGTGTCGTAGTGTGCATCATAAAGAAATTGGTTTTAGGGGAATACAGGTAGATGCATGTGTGTACTGGCACAGGTCCCAACTGGTGGTGAAAGCTGGGCTGACAAAGCGGACAAAACATGAACTGGATGGTCTGACTAAGCCATTAGGTGCTTGCTGGCAGAAGTGCAGCTGGGCAAATGTGTATCTAATTCACGTGTACAGTTATTGTAACTGCACAAGCACATGTGGGCTTTATTCACAACTGGACACCTAAAATCTTAATTAGATTCTCCAGTCAAATATATTTCCAAATATATTCCATATTTCATGCATTTAAGACAAATTATCATATTAAAAAAAAAAAAAAAAACTTTTCCTGACATAACCATGAAACAACAGCATCACAGCCAATCCTTCTTGCCCATAAAGCAAGCTTTATATCTGTTCCAGCTATTCAGAACTGTCACCATCACACACAAAAAAAGAAGCCAAGACTATCAACACCACAGCAGTTCCTTCATATAATTGGAAAAATGCAGCACTTTCACCATGGAAGAAATCACTGGAGACAAGCACAAAGCCAAGAAAACATTTATTACATAAAATGCCTTCCCTATCAGGGGTTCAGGACATCAGTCTGAACTGCCTAAGTTTATACTCTCTCAGGACATTGAATCATCTATGAACCAAGGCTGAAAATATTTCTTCTCTAAATTTTTCTAGATATTTCTTCTTTAGATTGTGCTAATTGACAATTTATATTATTTCATTGACTTTCTCCATAAAGAGGTGCTGATTTTTTTTCTAATGAATTAAGAGGAATATTCATGTCTTTACCTGGAGAAACTCTAAATGAAGTGGCCAGGAAAAATAGCAGTGGATGTAAAACTCTTGTTTAAATCAAAAGAACTGCTAACCTGGTTATTACAAAACCTTTTGATGTCAGCTGAGGTTCCTCAAATTCCCCCAATCAATCTTTTCTCCTTTACTTGTGGTAGCTTGTTAGAGTTCTACTAAAAATAAGGTTGTGTCTGCCACAGCTTCATAAATGGCTTTCCAAATCCTTGCTGACTCCTATGTGTGCTTGGGATGTGAGGTTTCTGTAGGAGCACAATGGGCAATGAAAGAATCTAGTTTCCCTTTATCTGGGCTTTTAAAACTCATCTATACCCCAAGGAAGACAGAACTTTTGTATTTCTTCTCCAAATTCTTCCTGAACTTTCCAGGTTCAAACTGAGCAGTCATATATGTTCCCTATGTTCTCATTTTCTGTGTGTGTGTGTGTGTGTGCGCGCATGTGTTTTATTCATTGTCATAAGCAGGTAATTGCTTCTAAACGCCCAACTGCTATGTAACAATGCAATACTCATTATGGACTTTCCCTTAATTAGGCAAATAATAGTATTGCAAATTTGCAAAAGACAGACAAGCAAGCAGAGGAAGAAGAGAGAAACTTATACCAGAAAGGATGCTTTTTCAGCATGTTTTTCCCTTCTTATACCAGAAGAGACTTACTTGGAATGCAGCTGATGTTAGAAGAGATGTGACTCTGAATAGCCTGGATAAAAAACACATTTGGGGAGTTTTATATCAAAAGAGTGAACAGAGTAATGGGATTGCTAGCCAGCAACGAAATGGCAGCCACTGCCCTCTGAGGAACGCTGAGCTTAACACGTAGCCTGCATGAATTTATGCTTAGCCACTGAACTGCTGTATTCCGAAAATGAGAGGTACTTAGAGTGTTCTTAATACCCAGCTTCACACTGTGCACCTTGCAGTAGTTTCCTTCAGAAGAGACAAGACAGAAGGGTCATGGTCATCAGCTCTTCATGGAAAAGGAACTGGTAAGTGAGGTGGTTTTATGTTCGCTCTCTATAGCTAAGAAGCTTAAAAGATCTATAGCACAAGCTTAAGCTTGTGCTTTCTCAACATTGGTAGCAGTTGTTACTGAACCTTTGGAGAAGTGACAGTGTTACATCAATAACTGTCTCCAACCACATCAGTAATGTGTTTTCCAGCTTCTCCAGGTTAAGGTATAGCCAGACAGTTTTCATACAAGCTCCAGCCTCTTTCAAGCACAGAGTGAGGCACTGAGCAGCACTCTACAGCTCTCTGTGAAACTTCCCAACAGGCTCACATATCTATATTGAGCAATAGGAGTATGGTAGTTCAGCTGAGAACCAGTTCTCAATAATGTACTTACATTTTAACAGAAAAAAAAGAGCAGCCTCCTTCCAAAGCAATTCTGTGTACCCCTGCTAGACAGAAAAAGCACTGAAGATTTCAGTCAACAGAAATGAAATCAGCCAAAAATTCTGCTCAAATGAGCATGAGACACGATCTCATGGGCATAGATATTGAGGCATAATCACTGCTATTTTCTGTGCTCCAAAGATAACTCTTTTGGTACAGAGCCCTCACCAGAAAGGGAGCAAGCAGAAGGTCATCCTAAATGGGAAGACAAACAGTGGTCTGCAAAAATGAATCCAGGGTCTCTCTGCTGATCTTTATCATCTCCAAGAGCACAGATGAAAACTCATCCTTCACACACACCAGCATTCCTCAGAAAGAACACCGAGTTCTCATAGTACGGAAACTCTGCCCAGAACTAAAGCATAAAGAAAATTCCCTGCAGCAAAACGCAATCCAGAAAATGTGTTCTGCCTGAAAGGGTAAAATTTATCAACTATCTAAAGGCGTCTCCAAGGGTTTTCACCTGAGTTAGTCATTCTGTGTCTCTCTTCAGTTCATGAAAAAGCTTAACTGCTTCTAGGTCAGCTTTCATATCATGCTAAAGCTAAAGATGTCCAGGATATTCCTGGAGGAATATAGCCCTTAGGGTGCTTATTTCTCTTTGATGGCTCAAGGTACCCACTACCCACAGCTGTTCCCCTGAGTTTGGGCTTACTACCAGGGTAAATGCCCAGGTGGAGATAAAGAGAAGATTCAAGTGAAGTGGGGTCCTCAGTAGTTTTTTAT
The DNA here is from genome assembly GCA_013389825.1 of Crypturellus undulatus. Classification (NCBI taxonomy): domain Eukaryota; kingdom Metazoa; phylum Chordata; class Aves; order Tinamiformes; family Tinamidae; genus Crypturellus; species Crypturellus undulatus. The sequence goes on from VWPW01020921.1 coordinate 183,963, forward strand.
GTGACTTCTCATCACACAAAACATATCCTGTAATATCTGTTGATGGGAGTTCTGCTATCATTCTTCCTGCAGATCATGTAAACATAAAATATCTCCATAATTTACTGTAACTTAAACTTGATATAACAGAGTAAAAATAATGTTACACAAAATAATGTTACACAAATAAGGACACACTGATGTCCTTTACAGCTGCTTACAAACGTGCTCATGACATTATCTCAGTAGACTATCAGGAAGTTCCTGGGTATGTATAAAGCAATGCATTCCCATCTTCAGTAAATAGTCAGTAAAACACCCACACTAAAACTGTAGAGCCCTGTCCTACCTTTACCCTCCACCCCTCCCTTTTCACATCAAAATGTCTCCCGGCAGCTACTCCCAGAAGGAGAGGGATAAAGCCACCCCCAGCATAGCTTTGGTTCAAGGGGACAGAATTCCACCTTCCCTGCATGCTCATATGTCTTCTGAAGCAAAGATGGTATCGCACCGTAATGACAAACTCCAAGGCAGGTTTCTGGAGAACATTTTGCAAATTCAGAGATGGAGTCTTCCTATATTCAACACTGATCACTAAACACCATTTTACATCTCTTACTTCATCCCTTCAGATTTACTGTTCTGTGTAACAGTACCCCTGGAGCTCCTGGAGGCTCAACTGGTGTTTACTTAAGGTTAAGTACGATGCTAAGGTTATCATGAGGTAGATATGGCCTTATAGGCCTAATTTAGATTTTCAGGTTTTATTTCAGTCTTGGCCAATTGCTCCTTTTTCTGACATGGATGCTTTGACTCAGCTGCTGAACCCATCGGAGCCTGTCCTGCTGCCAGTTACTAGAATATTGATTCCATATGTAGACAGTTGGGCCTCCCGATCGCAACAATTAATGGACCAAGAAAGCAAAATGTCTGAAGGCAGGTTGGCCAACAAGCTTATTTATAGGGTGGGTGCAGGGGATAGAGGATGTTTTTGCTAATGAAAATAAAACTATACATCTTTCCTCAGTCTCTCAGTTTTTACAGATTGCAAAAGATGCTTTGGAAGCCAAATAACGCAGAAGTTTTTACAAGATAACTAAACACTGAAGCCAACACCACAAAAATCACAGAAAGAAGGCTTTTCTGTAGTTCACATTTGAGTATTGGATGCAATCCACGAAAGCCTCTACCTGGAAATATAATGCAAGTGTAAGATCATAACAACAGAACCTTGCACTTGAAAAAAATTTGTCCATGATTCTAGGTGCGATGACAAGGATGCCCACCCTGCAAAATGGTATTTTTACAGGCAAGACAGACTCCGTACATCACTGCAGTTATGTCTGCACTAAGTGTTTTGATCAGGATTTTAAACTAATATTTTGAGTTTATTCCTTGATGTCGCTAATAGACTTATCAGTCTTACAGATATAAAAGTATTACTGCTATTTTATTAAGTGCTACTTATTTTTGTTTCTCAGACACTGATTTTTTTTTTAAATATGGATCAACACATACTTACACGTGTATAAACTCCTTATCTTTCCAGGGATTTTATGCTGGATACTACTCAAATAGGAGTTTTAAACCCTGACGTGAAAAATGGAAGTATTCCTTCAAGAAAAGGTGGGCCACAAAAGATAGAAGTTATTTTTGTTAAAGCAGGGATTTGTTTTAGAAAGAATTTGAAAACCAATCAGTCATAATTACAGCCATCTATTTCCTTCTAAAGCAGCATCTACATCTTCAAATACAAAAGGCATATAAATAGGATGAAAGGAAACAGCAGATCAGTGAATGGTCCCTTCTATAATCCAAACCATTTCATCGAGAAAGTCTTCCAGTGATAATGCTTTTTGCATCTCCATGTCCTCTTTAACATGTGTTACAAAACCTCAGTGTGCCCCTAACTTGGGAAATAAGGAAACACCTTCAGTAGTAAATCTGGCCAACACAAAACACAAGTTATTTGAAAATGGAGAAACTCCAGGTTCCCCAGCCAGGACTTGAACCTGTGACCTGCTGGCCCAGAGGTGTGAAAGTGCTCTCTGCAGCCAATGGTATCACTGTAAGTGCTACAAACTGAAGACACGTCAAATGAATCATTGATTTGGTTCAATCAGCTTTCAATTCTTCTTGGTAAATGTTGAGAGCAGAAAAATATTTCCTGTTTTTTTGCGTGTGCAAGTACACAAAGCAGATATAACCTCTATGAAGAACTCTAAGCTCATATACGTTTACTCTGACATACGAAAGGATAGGACAAGCTTTTGTTCCTTTTAACTCTCTTATATTCCATACTCTCTACACTGCTTCACAGTATCAGTTCAAGCAGATAGTCTACCTTCCTTAATGCAAACCTCACATACAAATGAGCTTAAATCTGCAGGAGATAGGATTTTATTATCCAACATAAATGCCCTTCAGCTGTGGTAGAAAAGCATCCAAGTGCATTTAGCATGTTCTCCATCAAGAACGTTAATGTCATTTGTTTCTTGAACTGCTCAAGCTCCTTCCCAGAGCTAGCTGCGATTTACCTCCCACTGTTGACATGGGATTGCTCCTCCGGAATCCTCTAGCTCCCATGATCAGAAACCATTTAATTTCAAGTCTAAAGCTGTTCAGGCTGAATTTGTTCCCATTTGTTCTTACACAAGAGCTACTGCTTAATTTAAATGCTTATTCTCTGTCCTTTGAGCCCTCCACAATGCTGCTATAGAGGGCAGTCTTAATGTTTGCAGCTTTTGCTCTGCATGTAGGTTTAGCACCTTGCCTTGCAAGGTAGGTTTTCAATTCGCTGGCTGGCCTGGTAGTTCTTTCCTGCTACTTTTCAGGTCCATCTGGTGTAACTAGCTAGAAATCTTCAAAACCAAGTCTAGTACCCATGCACATCTCCGTGCTGGAAACAACGCGCATTATTTCTCTCAAGTGCATGCTGCAGCTCATTCTCACCATCACCAAGTAATGAACTAACACACCCCTTTCCTCTGCTCTGTCATTCCATCCAAGGAACTGCAGCTCATTGCAGCAATTCTTGCTATTAACTATTGCTTTGTATTTTTACTCTCATATTTCATTCCATTTCAATTATTCTTCTAGCTTGTGAAGCAATTCCATGTCTGAAAACGTCCTTCTGCAAGATTTGCTCTGAAAAAGACCTTTCAGAGATTTCTATATCTTATAAATCAGACTGTAATCATGCTCTGTTTTTTCTTCCTCATTCTTTTTCTGGGGGAAGCATCAACCAACAGTTACTCCAGCCAACATCATCAAAATTGGGGGTTTTCAGTTGCTGCCCTTCCAAAGCATGCTCAGACAAGCAAAGATGTATGTGAGCAGCTTCAAGGACCTTGCAGCAAATTATAAGAACATAAAACCCAAGCAGATGCAAACATGGCTACATTAATACTTCACTGAGCCTCACTAGGTAGTTCTAACTCCAAGGTTCTTGCTACAGGCACAACATGCACTGCTTTAACTGTAACAAAATGGTTAAGAGTAATATGAGCCCAAGCAAGGATGTACTTATCAGAATAAAATGCTTTAGTGATACAGCAACTTATTCCCATGTGGAAAGCCGTTCTGCTAAAAGGCATTTTACAGTAATAAAACTACATCCAAACATGACCTTTAAATAATGTAACCAGGTAGAGAAAGCAATTGCACTGTTTACCATGAGTTTTTATGGTACCAGACTGCATATACCAGGGCTGTTAAAAATAGTGACATATCATCTCAGGCACAGCATGACTTAAAACCATGTCCCTTTCACTGGTTTCTTCTAGACTGTTAGTGGCCACATTTCTTTCCATTAGGCTTTTCTAGTTGCAACAAGAAAAAATATCCCAAATATCTTCTAGGAAAAATGTGTATTTCCAAGGACTGAAACAAAATATATTCTTTTAAAAATATGGCTGTTAGCTGGTTATCTAAAATATTCTTTAACATCAAGTTGTATTCCTTGGAAACATGCATTTCCTTCTCTCCATACTGGTGCTCTGTTTTCCTCATCTGCCTAAAAGCCTCATATATATATATATTTCATTATATTTGAGCACAGAACCATAGAGTAACAACTCATTCTCTGATAGGTCTAATGATTCTACAGCACATCATTAGCAGCAGATCATGTTCAAGCAAACATGCCTATTTGCAGGTAGCCTGACAGAGCTTTACACTGAAAATACATTTGTGTACATAAAACTGGCAACCAAAGTCTGGAACATGCTTGTAGCAGGATGAGTGTTGCGTGTGCACACACAAAAATATACATGAACTATGTGTGCATTTCCAGAGACGGTTTTGACTGTTATGCTCAGGAACTCTGCTACCCTTAAAATGCCCTCCTACTACTAACAGTTCCACCTGAAATTGCCAGGTTAATTAAAAGCATCTACATTTGCAAAATCTGGACTGCAGTGATTTCCCCTTAATTAATGAGAACAATTTCCATTAGTTTTTGAAGGGCTAATTTCTTACATTATTAGCCAAAGTGCAACTGCAAGGCATTAAAAAGATAAAGCATTTCAGAGTTCATGTCAGAAACTCAAGAGGACATTTCCTTACCTGACTCTTTCATAGGACACAGAGCACACTGCATGCCCCAGGCTTCGCCATATAAGCAACAGCACTCAGTATACGTGGTCTGTTTGCCAACCAGAGGTCGACTACAAACAAAATCATCACTCAGATGCTGCCAGCAAAGGTCCTGGTAGACTTCAGTTTCTTCGGTTTGCTCTAACAGAGAAGACAGCATTAGCATCATCATTGCAGCAGTGTTACTTAAAAAAAATAGTGGCATAATGCAGAATTACCTGAACTCAGGTTAAAAAGTAGTGTAACTTCACTTCTCATGAAACTAAACCTAGAGAGACTTGGTAAAGTCCATTTTTCAAAGCATGAGGTGGACCACACCCTGAGGCCTCAGCTTTGCAAAAGTCTTGACAGGTTCTCATTTTCCAGTGGCACTGTTAGGCCTTTTCAAAGCAGTCTGACTTGGACATCCAAGAATTAAAACCTTTTACATCACTAGCCACTGCTGAATGTTTAACACTCATTCAGCTCTGTTCTCTCACTGAAGTTAACAGAACTCCTACAAAAAAAATAGTGTTAGGATAGAGGTGTCAAGGTCTGTCCGTGAAACGAACCTCTAAAATGTACCATTTTCATTTTCTGATATTGCTGGCACTGACATCAGAAAGGACATTTATTGCTAGATATTGCTAGATAAAGGACATTTATTGTAGAATTACGAAGAATTAAGAATTAATGTTTTCTATTTTGAGCTTTGCCATTGGTTTACTCTACAAAGATGGGTAATCTCTTCATATGATAGTTTATCTCACACAGCTGTCCAGATAATGTAAATTAGTGCATAGAAAGTGTCAGATGGTAGCTCACGTAATTCTCAGCATTGTTATGGTTTGCTCACAATATGCACAGGACATAGTTCAAGATATTCACTTACAGTATTAACTTCAATACATTTCTCTGCAGCCAAGCATGAAATTATTAAGGCAACAAATATTGCTGAACAAAAATTTTACATAGACTTAAGGGGAGACTGGACAAATACTTGGAGGAGATACCCATTAACTGAACAGACAAACCACATCGGCCTCAGGAAACCCCCTGAGCTGAGAATAGCTAGCGGCTGCTTGGAGGAGGAGCAGTATTGTTTATCTGCTGTCCTCATCCCTGACCATCCGCTTGGAGTTATTGTCAGAGAGAGAATACTGCTGGGAACCACTGATACATTCTTAGGAACATTAACAAAAAACACGCGTTTTAGTCAAAGCTGGAATATTTCACAGGCGTTTTAGTCAAAGCTGGAGTATTTCACAGGTGTCCTCCTTCTGAAAAAGTTCTCAGTAGGAACATTTCCCAGTTCTAGAAATCTCTGATCACTGCTGACCAGCAGTGAGAGAGGGACTAAATCTTTTACTTGGGAGGTAAACACCTCAACACAACTGTTTTGTAAAAACGTCCGAAGGTTTTGAGTCTGTTCCAGTGTGGAATGGGAAATCAGTGTTGTTGCAAACCAAGATTCTGTTTTGTCTGCCCAAATCTATTAAGCTCCTGCTCTGCTCTAGGGAGAGCTGCGCTGGCAGAGATGGAAGGAAGGAGCATTTTGTGCTGGGTGAGGTGACTGCTGTGTCAGCCTCAAGGATGCATGAAAATACCCTCTTGGGCCCTTGCCCTCTTCACTTCCTAGGTGAGACCAAAGGACACTCCTGCTGCTGTTTTGTTTAACTCAAGTTTGAACAATGAAATTCCTGTGGTTCTTTCAGAGTTTCAGGCAAGAGAATGGACCACATTGATTCTCACCACCCTCATAATACCAAGTAAAACAAGCATGCAGTCTGTATTTCTGTTTCCTTTCACATTACTTTAGAAAAATTCATACAGAGTTGCAGGGACCAGAGGTCTTGGCTATTGGATGCCAATATTAATCAAACCCTCCAGCATTTCTTTCAAAGGTTTGTGTAGTATAGACAAAGCTGTGCAATGGCAAAGCTGCAGCTCTCCAGAGTGCTCTGGATTTCTGAGATGTTTCTTAAAATCTCAGAATATCTTTTTTTTTCCCCTGAAATCAATATCTACTGAAATTAAAATAAATGTAAGACTTTTATTTAAACAAAGAGTGATGCTGCAGCCCACAGCTGGAAATGTGAGTGCAATGTACCCTCAGATTTACTCGAAGAGAAGCACCAATAAAATTTTTCCTGTTTTCTACCACATCCCGTTATTCCTGTTCTTCTTCCTCCCCTTGGTAGAAAGAAGCGTGCGGTCACTCACTCACTCTGGATCGAATCTCCAGGGTTAGCCCATAGCCAAACCCCAGCCTCGGTGAGACACTGAGCACGCAGTGCCTCTTTACCTACAGGGCTGAAAGGGATGTAGAGCTGCTGACTTGGGTGCTGAAAACGCTCCCTCCAGCCTCACGTCATTGAACACATAAAGCAGCCTCCCGTCTACACTGGTAGGACAGTAGCCTGCAGAGTTCCTTTTGCACTGATAGATGATGGTGGCCCAATCATTTCCCCCCAGAACCCTCCCCCTCAAGAAAGAGCAGAGCCATCCAGAAACAGGCCCGTCCAGACAGGGTCTGTCAGCAGGCCCTGGTGGCAGGGCACCCAGCCTGATAACACATATACTGGACCATACCATTGGAGTCTGCTGGCCTGATGCACCGCTTCTCTGTCGCATCCAGAACCATGGGGTGTGTGCAGAAGCAGTTGTACGATCCTTCTGTGTTAATGCACTGGCCATCAATACAGCTGTTTGGGTCCTGACACTCATCTGTATCTTTAAAATGGAAGGAAACTTGTCAAGGAGAGCCAGCACAAAGCACACTGCGTTAACCTGTGTTTATTCCTATATTAGGACCAGATTTCCCTGCGTGTCTTCTGTTAATAATGACAAATTCCAATTGCTGGCAGTAAAATCCTGCCCATGCAGAAGGACAGATGCTCAGCAGGATGCTGACTGCCAATCCTCAAGTCCTAAGGAGAACTGTGAACTGTAGCATTCGCAGCCCAAGGGCAGGAGTGCCAGGGGAGCCCCACATCCAGCCCAGCTGCAGTGGGTTCCCACACTGCCACCCCTTTAGCAGAGCAGAGCAGGCATTAGAGGTGGGCACACTTCCTAAAGCTCCTCCTGAAAAGCTCATGCGTAGGGAACAGCTTATCTGGCCACAAAAGTTCTATTCCTTAGTTTGGCTTGGAGAGGAAAAGAAGAAATTTAGCCTGAAGGGAAGAGCAGGCCATTTTACTTAAAATAAATTACATTAAATAAGCAAAAGAATACCTTTGTAAAGAACAACCGTAGAAACCCAAGGTGAAAGGCTCTCCTCTTGCGGTTTCAAAAATTACTTCCTTTCATTATGTTATTCTGCAAATTCTACAGTTTTGTGCTTATACAGCAAAAGCCAGGGTCATGGTTATGAATAATTTTCATTTGAATAGCAGAACCAGAGGAGTACAAGGTTCTGCAGACTAAAAGCAACATGCTTATCAATGCCCTGAACTGGAATTCCACACTGCTTATCAACTACTTGTGGAAAGTAAGTGTCCTTGAAAGAAATCAAAGTCACTGTTAATTTGATTTATTACACTAAGAACAGCGCACTTACCAGATGCCAAGTACCAGATGGGCTACGATATATAGGCTTTCACTGCTCGCGCCCTTGCACAGGACAGAGGACTACATTGCATGTGGCAGAGAAAAGCAGTAGGCCTGGGCAGGAGCTGCCTCCACTCGCTTTGTGCAGGCGCTCTTGATGGTATTCAAGGGAATGGAAGAGACTGCTCTGGAGATGCAAACTCCTGGGAGCAATGTGCTGACGAGGAAGCAACAAAGCCAAACCCTGCCCCTACGAGCCATCGCCAACGTCAGCCAGGGTTTTGTGCCAGGCAGGCAGAAGAGCAGGGAAATGACCCAGGGCCTCTCAAAAAGCTGCTGTGGGATTTGGCAGCCCAGGCAGCCCTTTCCGGAGCGCCGCAGCCCTGGTGGGAATCGTGCCACGCGAGGGCTCCTTTCGCCCAGCTGCATACCGTTACGGTGACAAGAGCACTTCAAATAAACTTACCGAAGCACTGGAGCTTAACAGGGTCATAGTATGTGCCTTGCTTGCAGTAGCATTCGTAACCTGGCTGCGTATTCAAACAGAAGCCATTTTTGCAGATTTCTTGTCCAAAGAGTTGGCATTCATCAGCATCTAAAGAGAAAACAATAAAGGCTGCATTACTGCTATTCCTACTAGGGCCCGCAGGCAAAGAAGACGGAATAAATCCTGCACACTCCTCCATTTAGGCAAATGGTATCTCAAACCAAGGGCCCAGGAGCAGGATACCCACAGCAAAGCAGCTCCTGTGACGCGCACAATAAACAAACTGCCCCTCAGGACAGGGCAAAGCCCGTGCTGCTGGAAGAGTCTGCAAATCCTACACAGTTTTCTGCTCTCGTTTCTTTCCTTTGATGCACATTGTTCTTTGCTCTGAGCAAACCAACTAAGATTATGGACTATATTTTCTAAAATTATTTGTTTTACACAGCAGACTCCCATCATGAGTCTAAGTAAAAAACTAACTAAGCAGTTACGCCTGTGGCTTTTACAATTGCTCTCTTCTCCAGACACAGTTTGATGGCTCTGCTGTGCATTGTGGAGAATCCTCCTTCCCATGCTGCATTGCTCCATGCAGGAACCCTTCTACTTGGAAAACATCAGTGGAGACTTCCCACCATAAAAGGATAGTTGTCTGTTGCTAAATTCAAGGCAGCAACCACTACAGCACCCAGTGATGGCTGGTAGAGAGAATCTTCTCATTTTCGAGTGAAACTGGAGGTTTCCAACAGAATATATGCCAGGTTATACACACCTTTTCACAGCAGCATGTACTTTTTACACAGCCTGTATTTATGCATTTGTTACTGTTGAAATTACTCTCATTTCTTTCTCTTTTACCCATTTTTTTGTTTGTTCTAGACATACCTATAACCAGGTCTATACTTATACCAGGCTGCTAAAGCTAGGCTGGTGTTAAAAATGGCAATACAGAGGTACAGTGTGAAGTATGTAATTCTGCTTTCAATAACAGCTGTGTTAATCCACTGTCTTTTATAGATTTACTCCTTATTTGCCTGCAGATGGCACACATTTTAGCCCTGAAATGTCACTTTTATCTGTCCAGCAGACAGGTGAATTATTCAAATGCTTACTTTTCCAGAAGAGTTGAGAAAGCTATAAAACTGTTTATTTTTACAGTCATTTTTCCAGCCACTGAGTGGCTTTAAACATGAAATATTTTAAGCTGGATTGTTCAGCAGCAAGAGGACTGTAAGGCTTAATCAGAAATATCATGTAACTGCATGTCTGGACCTCTTCTTACTATGGAAAATCATATGTGTCCTGAGGAAAAAGTGGGGGAGCTTGAGGGTATTAGAGTCAAACGCGACTAGCTGAGTACATTCACTTCTGACTGATAATTTGAAAAACAAAAAAGGGGGCCAGGAGTTGGGGCTCCTCCTGCAAGCAGGAGCTTGTGGACAAAAATAACAGAAACATCGGAAACATCCAATGAGTTAATGTAAGACTGAAAGACCATGTTACTAAAAATGTTTGCCCAGTTATGTGTCTGTCTTTTGTGCCATTTCTAAGGATACAGAATAAACTTACTCAAAACAAAAAAGTTTTACTATAGCAAGGATTTGTGGAAGATGCTTCCAGATATGAACTATTTCCACACAGCAATTAGAAGTGTTACCAACTCTGAGGCAGTACAATAGAAACAAAGAAGATACTGTCTGAGATGCATTTGGACATATTCTACACACAGCATATCCCAAAAGAATATGAAAACTCCTTAGCTGTATAAATAACAGACTTAATTCCTGAATTAAAATACTGCACAGATTTCACAACACTGCACAATCCACACAGATTGGGTCTTATAGGGATGGCTCTGTGAGACTGTTCTGACTCCTTTAGAGGTAAAAATGTCTGTCTGATCGGCACGGAGATGGTCCCCGATACCTTCATTCTCAGCTCTGGAGTCACTGTGACATTTTGTTTTCGACTCCCTCTACAGTTGGTGGGCAGAGGACATCTCCAGAGGGTTCATATAGCCCATTCAAGTGTCTAAATTTGTTTGGATGAATCTGAGTACCTTATAATTTTCGGTATCTTTTCCGTGTCCCTGAGAGGTAAGGAGGCTGTGTTATCCTTGCCGTTTGAAAAGATACAGAGTAAGACTTGCTGAGGATATAACACAAGAAGATGTCAGCAGGGCAGGGAACTGAACTTCACTATGGTTTCCTCACTTCCTTAGGAAACGTTTACTTCCTTTCCTTAGGAAAACTGATCTAGCTGGCTAGGAATGACAGTGCAAGAAAGTACATGTAATAATCATCAGGAAATAGTATGTGTAATAATTATCAGGGAAAAAGAATCTGTAAATTCCATTTTCTCAGAATTAGGTTGGACATAGAAAGAACTGACTTGGACAAATTCTTATCTACCAACCAGGTGAAAATATAACTCTATGAAAAATTTTTAAAATAGTATATTTTATGTGATATTTACTTGATTCGTAAAACAGTAGACCTAACAGAATCAAATAAATAAGATCTGTATATTTTAAAATACTGCTGCTATGTGAACCGATGCTGTTGACCTCCTTTTAGCTAATGGAAAGGAACTGTATTTATACCTTATGCTGCAGAAGGTAAATTTCTTGAAAAGGACTTTCACTGATCTCACTCTTCCTTCATAGTTAAGCCAACTCCCTCCGTCCAAACTCGTAAACTCTTTCTGTTGTTCACTTGCCTTCCCCGACAGTCTTTAGTTAAGCAATTAATTATGTAGTTTTATAATGATAATATCTGTGTTTCTTCTGTGTTTCTTATCAGTTTTTAACTTTCCTTCTCACTTGCAGGTCTAATGTTTAACGGAACATTTTCTTTCTCCAACTTCCAAAACAAATCTATGGATTTAAGATGCTTTGTATTTCATATAGGGACATATATGAGAGGTTTGTGGTTTAAATGCTCTTACAGTATACAATACTTGATCTAAATTAAAATGAAATATTATAGATACAGGATAATTGATATTTTAACAATCAAACATGATGATTTTCAGTGAAGTTTCATGTCACAATGCTGTTTTGTCGCCTAGTGACATTTGAATGAAAATGTTTACATTGCTGGCTCATGTTTCAGGCCAATCATCTACTGGAACTTCGGAAATAATTAAACTTAATAATACAAGTCCGTACTGACCTTTGTAATTCTGAGAGAGAAGTCCGTAAGATGATTCTCCAGATAGGATGAAACCTTTCCCCTCAGGACACAAGTCGGTAAATTCAGCTAGGAATGGGAGAGAAACCAAAAATTAAGTTACTAAGAAAAAGTCATTCACATAATACGTGTTTCAGTGTACTTGGAAAAATCTCAGGCAACCTTTTGCCCTATTCACGGCTACCAAGCAGTTAGGCACACGTTTAGCTACAGCTGCACACAACCCTACTTCCCCCTGCCCCCAGGTAGCTTGAAAAACCTACCACATCACAGAGCTCCATGCAAACTAATTTCTCTTGCTTCTTGGCAGGACCAAGTTTAATGGTGCCCTGTAGTTAAAACAATACCAGCAGCCAAATTATTTTAATTAAATCTAGCTTGGGCCTCTCTGGGTTATTCTGCAAGCTGCAATCTAGACATACTCAACTGAGGTACAAAACCCTGTACACATTCTTCAGTCTTTGTACAGGAAAACACTAATTGACTGCAATAGGAGAAAATGGTGTGGATTACAGGGAGAAATTATGTAAAGTGTCTTGGAGACTATACAGAATCAAAGAAACTTATCCAAGCAGAGAGACAGCTTTCCTAAAGCATTTCATTATGGTTTTACTGATTCTGAAGTGTAGGTCCAAGAGGAACTAAACAAGATGATACATTTGTGTGGAAAGTAATCTTTAGCATTTAATCTCAGAAAGTTTACACATGTTCTCTCTTATGTGATTTCTTCCAGCTGGATTCTGAAGTTTAGCCATTGCTGTTTATGCTTCAAATACTGTTTTCAACATTTGTGACAAATATCATATGGTTACATTTTTCTAATTTAGTATTTAGAGGTTATACACTGGTCTGCAGACAACATGATTAACTGCATTGTTCAGTAAGTAGCAAAATGTAAAACTGATGTCACAATATATATGAGTAATTCCTAGTGCTGCAGAAACATTACAAGGGATAGATGAAGCCTCAGAAATACTGTAGTACTTACCTTGTTTTTCAGCTTTTGGGAAAAGTCTCAAATGTTACTAATAGCCCTTGGAAAAAGCTTCTGTGAGAAACTTTTTTTTTTTTTTTTTAAATCATGTGGAGATAACGCTGTCCATTACCCAGCTGTTTTTATTCCTGGTGCAGCTGCAGTGAAGCCAATGGATTTACCCCAGGAATGAACTATTCCTATTGACTTTGCCTCTGTGAAAGCTTCACATGGGTAAGTTAGGACTGAACGTGACAAAACATGGCCTTTAACGAGCAAGCCCTCTCTGGTGGTCAAGCACAATAACATTAACAGAAATACAATGCTCCAACAAGGTACGAATGGACAGAAGGACTCCTCTTACCAGTTCCAAAGACAGGGCATGGGAAGATTTCACAGTTATCACCCCAGCCAGCACCCAACGTACAGCAGCATTCTTGTTTGGTTACATTGGATGTAAGCACGTTGTCGCAAAAATTAGCATCGTTCAGGTTGTAGTAGCACTCCTTCTTTCCATCTTCATGTTGGTCAGTTGCTGTTGGTAGATCTAAAGGTGAAAAGAAAACAAGTAAATAAGACAACACATAAATTGAATCAATTTTGATAAGAGAACCCAACTAGCCACAGTACTCCCCGTTTTTCACCCAGGTGAGCAGCAGAATTAGAAGAGAAGAAATGGTTAAATACATTATTTTTTTTTCTCTTAGGAAGAACAACGGACGAACTTTCTTATGATTTCTTCAAACATTTTCTCCTGCTTGGGTGCCTGGGGATTGCTTACATTTGTATGTTTTTCATTTTTAAGCTGTGCACTCTTGACCGTGCTCAACTACTGACGTAGTGTTTTTTGTGTATGAATCCTGAAGCTGCTCACAGAAGCGAATAAACATTACAGCCTCAATTTACAGACACAGAAACTAAGCCACAGACTGAAAAGGCCTGATTTTCAGAAAAAAAATGAACATTTTTGGCCCTCCTGTGAAAGAAGAATGCTCCACACGGTTGAAAACAAGGTCCATTGTGATTTTTTAAAAGAACTCCGTGACTCCATGATGAGGAGACGAATACAATGCAGATGTCAAGTTAATTGACTCTGCATCTTCCTTGAAACTAGGTTTAGGGATGTAGAGCCAAAAAATGGTATTTTCTGCATTTTGCAGTTGAATGGCTGCTCTTGCAATATAGGAGGACCGACTGTAAAACACTGTCTCCAGAGATCCAAAGACGTTTCTCAAGCAAGCCCCTGCTAAGGTAAACCAGGGAGTGAGTTTGAAAAGAAATGCATTCTAGCTTTTACAAACGTTTCGGCATCTAATCCACCTTGCACCTGCCCAGAAACTCTCCTCAAGCAGGCAGGAGCCAGGACCAGTGCGCAGAACCGCTACTTACACGTGATCGATACGAGGAGCTTCCCGTAAGCCCCCCAGAAGGTAACCAAGTGCCACAGTTAGAGACACTCAAGCTTCTGGATCTAAAGCAAAGCTTTCTTCAGTGATTTAACATAGGTAGTTCTCAAGGTGACCAGGTCCATTTCCTTTACTTCTTGGGAAATTGTCTATGCTTAACATTTAACAAGTGATGAGGAATAATTAAATCCATAAAAAACTACTGTAAATTATTCCATGCTGGCTGATTTTCCACTGTTTGACATTTCAGTCATCTGTACTCAAGCTGCTGCAGAACTCTACAAAAAGGAGACATTTCTGAAAGTAACACAGGTCCCCCAGTGGAAATTGAAGCCTATTTTATGTCCGATGAGAGCATGTTTCAAAGTACTGAAAGATTACAGAGACTTGGGGAGTTGCGATATTTAAACTACATTTGTTTGCTTTGCTGCTCTTTTCATTCATTCATATTTTGTTCAACAGCAAATGTGTAGGGCTGTACCCGGAACTCAGCCTTGCTCCGCTCGCTGTAGGAGGGAGTTTTCTGGTGCCACCCTCCTTAGTCGATTAAAAACACGGGGCTGCAGGAGGGCGGCTGTCCTGTGAACACGGCGATCCCCGGGCTCGTCACCTCACGCCTGTCGTCGCCCCCGGCGCCCTCTGCGCGTGTGCACGGAAGAGCTGGTTGGAAAGACAGGCCTAAATGCCAGCGCGTGTTGCCTATGACTGCACTTGAATAGTATGAACATGTCTAATGGCTCTTATGGCTTTTATTTCCAAACAGACAATTTTTGGATTTATTTCTGTTTTCCTCTGTTAGTGGAGCTGGAGGGGCTGGCAGACACCTCTGTTCCAACTGAGCACAATGTTGCCACCTACAAGGCAAACTTTCCTTTGCTCCTTTGCCAAGGTAACTACGTCCTGTGTGAAGGGAAACACCCGGCTGCTCCATTTCACCTCCTCTTAGCGTGGCCTGTGGTCTCCCCTCATCAAGACAATTCCCATTTCCCACATGGTGCTGAACTCCCTCAAGATGCTGGTTCAGGGGTGCCAGCCGCTACCAGCAGGAACGACGCGGAGGCCTCCCTGTGTCACGAGGCACGTGGCAGAACTATGTCCCTTGCCCCAAGGCGTGAGGGCAGCACTTCAGCCCCCAGATCATACATTTGCCTTGGCCGCTTGCCACCTCTGGGAACCAAAGCCCAACGCCCCTGCGGGAGGAGCAGCTTTCACGGGTGCCACCACGGAAGGAGCCCGGGAAGCTGCGCCGGGAGGAAGGAGGGCCAGTGGTGCCACGAGGTTGTTTATCCCCACGTTACATCCGAGGCGCTGGTTCCTCCTCGCGCCGTCTGCGCGGCAGCCCCAGAGCCTCTTGTTTACACAGCTGGGCCGGGGGTTAGTCAAGCAGCAGTGCGAGTGCTTGGAAAGCAAATGAGACACAACTGCTCAAGGTTTTTTTTTTTTTTTTTAACAGGGCCAGTCTGTGTCTACAAGCTTGTAATTTCTCTCTCACATATTATTAACCATTTAGTAAACTGATTGCTTTTGAAAGCATTTTTGATAAGTATTTTGGCAAAATATGGCAGGAAATAGGTACTCATTTATTTGTATCATTGGTTATTTAAGGATTTTTGTTGTTTTTGTTGCTAGCAGATGTAAGATAATCTCTGTACCTAAGGCTCTCTTAGCAACAAGTTTTTAATCAAGTTGTTGTTATGACTGTTAAATATTAACAGTTTGGATAAGAGATTTTGCTTCTATTGCTGCTAAGTTAAACTAAGAAGCCATATATTAAAAACAGGTTAAAAACATTCATGCAACTCATCCAACAAGATAATTCTGCATTTGTTTGACCACAAATAGGCATTAGTGCTACAGGATTCAGTGAGTACTCAAGACATTAGCATATGCTTAGCATTCAGTGTAAACTTAAATATTTGGCTAAACAGTGGGCTGCAACAACTGGGCTCTGTAAAGGCCCAAACTCAGAGCTGAGGGGGTCCTAAGCGCTCCAGCGACTGCTTGGCCTCCGCCGTGGTCACCAGGGTGGCTGCAAAAGGGATTCTTGAATTCTTGACTGCTAAAACTGCTGAGACTCTGGGGACAGACAGCGCATCTGAGCAGCCTGCAGGAGTGACCTGCGCTTTCAGGTCTGACCTTCAACACGACACTGAAAACACAGTCCTGTGTGCCTACACGAAGGTGCACTCGTGCTCATTTCTCAGCTGCTTTCCCCTGTGGCAAGCACAGCACCTGTCTGACACTGAGGAGTGTCAGAGGGTGACTACACATATACATGTATGTATACATGTATGCACATATATAAGTCAAGAATGAGGGCATTCTTAAATGAGTGAATGAGGACGCGCGTTTAAAACTAACATGTATGAGCATGCTCAGCAATGTCTGAAATTCAGATCCCCAGTTAGCTTGGAAAAACACTCACATATTGCCATTAAAAATAATATGTTTGAAAGGTTTTCCTTAAAGTCTTAACATTTAGGAAACCCTTTAAATTAGGAAAGATAGAATTTGTAGTTGGGCACTAAACTTCCAGGCTCAAAGAGGCTTTTGGATCAGACTTATCAACTATTCTTTGGTAGCGTATTTTTTTTTGGTGGTGGTGATAGGACTTGGCTACGGTTTGGATTTTGGACAGAAGCAAGTCTAGGAGAACTCATGCTATGTTTGGACAACAAAACACATTTTTCTTTGTAAATCCTAGGAAATATTGTCATCTTGCCATAAGTCATATATCACATTTTGTGTGACCACGGGAAAGCAACAGAATTGCAGTCTAAAGTGGGCCCTGGTGCCCTAGTGGAGGTCTCTCACTGGAAATCTTTTTATAGTCTGAGTTGTAACCAGAACTTCTGCTGTTACTGACCTTTGTATATGCAAGCCGAGTTCCTGATCATAGGCAGATGCTCACACATACCTTTTTTTTAACTTGTAGTTCTTGTTTCAAATTGTACTTAATTCAATTCTCAAACACACACTATCCTTTTTAGCTTCTGGCTTCAATGCATACAATCGTATGTACTAGTAAATTTAGCTGCATACTAGAACCTACATTTTTAGGCATATTAATAATTAAAAACATGTTAATAGGAATTAATTATTCAAACTGCATTGAGCTTTGTACTTCCTAGAAATTAATAATAAATGGCTTAATGCATCTTATCAGAAGGACAAATGAGAAGAATTAGAAAACCGAAAGTTTCTTCTCTCCCAGTTACAAAGAGGTCTAACAGTCCAGCAGTTTCATCTGATGCAAAAGAAAGTCCTTTCCTCCTTCATTTCTCCTTCCTTCTGAGCTGTTTGCATTTTCAAGGGGAATGGCAGGATAGCAAAGGATAAAGTAAGATGCTCAAACCCTGCATGCTTATCTTGCTTGTTACTGAAATGTGTGTGGGCAAGAACTCTGTGCAAAGCATCTGTGTGAGAACACTTTCAGGACACAGTTAATGCACATAGATTTCTATCAAGTGACATCCAAACAGCAGGAAGACTCTATATCCCCAGTAGTAAGTAAAAAGGAAAGTGTGCACATAGCCTGTCCTACAGAGGCAACAGCCTTTAACCACATGTTAAGAAGTTCCCAAATCAGATTTATGTTTGAAGAATCTTCATCCATTTTTGGAAAGGGCACCCTACTTCCACTTGGTAGGCATGAGTTAGAGTGACATTTCTTTACGTACAAATAGCACAAAAACACAAAATGAGAAATGAGCAAAGGTCAGCTAAAGCACGCTGAGCTACTGATGCCTCCAACAAGGAAATGCAGGTCAGACTTTCCCTCTCTCAGAAGTGCCATGATGCAAGCTTATGGTGGCAAACGACATCCACATGGAGCTCTCAAAATACCATGACCTGACCTGAGTATGTGGCCTAACAAAGCCAGAGGATGAGGGGCTCTCCACTGCTCTTTGCAAGGGCACAGCACGATGCCCCTATCTTATTGTGCTGCAGCTCGTCTAGGTGCTGGGTTGATGTATTCATCACAGGGCAAAACAATGTGGCTGTTCCTGGTTCTCCTGCCCCGACCGCATGTCACAAGCAGGGAGGAAACCCCTGCTCTAAGCTCTTGTCCAAAGGGCAGCGGAGGCAGGACCGGCAGACTTCTCTTCTGCCTCGGCCCTTGTGCTCTTTTCATTCCTTCATCCGCCAGACCAATTCCCACAGGCCTGAATCTTTTTCGTGACAATTTGCAAAAGTTTCAGTTTGTCAGTCAGCTGTTAAAGATATTTCCCAGGCAACATCTTGAGTGCTGCTGAGTGCTTTAGCCAATGCTCTAAGTACTTGTTGCACTTGGGTCACAGAGATTTCAGTCTTGTTAAGATGCCTGGGAGAGATGAGGGAGAGCAGAAAACAGCCGTAGCCTCCTGAGCTGGAGGGCCGGCCTGCTGGCAGTGCAATCAGTTATTCCAAAGCGATTCAGAGGTTTAGTCCGCCTGGGGTGTAAGACCAAAATAAGAAACAAACCAAGATTTCATTCTGGAGGGAACAAATATCACGCGTGTCAGTTCCTTCATTTCTTGTGCGCTCTTGCCCCTTATTTGAAGGCTTTGTTCCTTTGTCCAAACTGGATCAGTATAAAACATTTGAAGGCAACTTTAAGTAAGAGAGCTCTGAGCTAATTTTTCAAGAGGATATTTCCAATAGTATTTTCAACATCTAAAGCTCTTACTAACAAAACCTCATAAATCCAGGCAAATGGACTATTAGGAAAAAAAAGAACAACAAGATGGAGTAAAATAGCCTAGGGAAGTGCTCAAAGATACTGACAACAATTCAATGTTTTCCTTTTTGGTTTTCCCAACTGCTTTTTCTGAGAACTTACATTAGTATTAGATAATACTACAGGCAGATCCCTCCATACAAATTTTGTTTTTAATTACACACTCCTTTGAGGATTGTCCAAGTCCACTGGTAGGCTTTTGTAAAAATGTGAATAACTAAAAAAAAAAAAGAATCATTCATGCCATGGGTTTGATTCCATGCCATGTTTCATTGTTAAACTACAGCAAACAAAAACTATTTAATCTTTACTGCTGTAACTGCTCATCACAACTGCCAAGGCTGCAACAGTACAAAACTTACAAGGTATTTCGGCTGTGTTTTCAGTGCTAACGATTCACAGGTAACATAATCCGGTTCTAGAAACTCCTCTTCCGACACAAACTTTCAATAAGAAAAAGCTTGTAAATTTTTGTTTTGCAATTCAACCAGCGTTTAAGCCAAAGAACACCTGAATCAGCTTTAGACTTGCACTGGTTACACATGCAGTGGAGCCATCCCAAGGAGTGCCAGATCTCCCGGGCGTTTTACCTGGTGGAGTGCGGAAGCGGCACTGCCCCGTCATCGGATCGTACTCCTGGTTTTCATCCGAACACAGGCACAGGAAGGAACCATCGACGTTTTCACAGAGGGCTTCGCCACATACGCCACTCAGCATTTCACATTCATTCACATCTGGGCGGGGAGTAGAAAAGGCATAGATCAATTCCAGACCATTACTGACAGCTTGTTCTTTTATCTTTTGTATCCGTGCCAGTATTGCCTGCCAGGATACAGCTGGGATCTCTGGGGAAGGATTAAAACCTCACTCATACCTAAGCAGATTCATAAACAAGTATTTAGATCCTTTGAAATAAAGACGCCTGAAATGCAGAATAGTTTATAAACTACCAGTGCTGATTAGGTGCTGCTGTACAGTACCAACCTGCGGTTGGACTCAATGATCTTGAAGGTCTTTCCTAACCATAATGAACCTGCTGCTTGTGAATACCACTTTTTTGTTTTGTTTTTAAATTTCCTTTTTGTTCACCTCTTTTCTGGAGATTGAAGATGCAGACTTGTTTCATTTGTTTTTGTAAACAGCTCTTGTAACCAACCCATTCTCCTTATTGTCAGTTGCTTATTGAACTCAAGGAGTGAAATGGATAGGTTTCAACAGAATTCAGTATGAAAAGAGAATTCCTTTTTTCCCCCCTCAAAATCTCGTATTCTTCATGAATACTCCTGGAACCACCCCAGCTGGGTTCTGCTGCACGCGCCTCAGAGACAAGGTGGCGTGGTTGCCCTGTGGCCCACAAGGGTTATTTCCCAACCACCCAGCACAGCCCTTGTACAGCAGCACCAAGTTCCGCCCCAGTTAAATGCTCCTCACAACCAAGTCAAGTGTCCGAAAGAATCTGACACATTTTGATCTTTGCATTCACGTGCCTTGGGACTAGTCTGTCCCCCAAACCCTTCTGAACTTTCTATGGCTTAAACAAGGCTTATCAAACACGCACAGCATTCACTTGACCTGTTTTTTGATTACTATAGTTACCTGTGACTATTGACTTAGTCTGTCTACTAAGTACAGAATCTGAAAAATACAATTCATAAATCAAAATTCAGAGATATATATAACTGAATTTAGTCTAAAGGAAATATTTGCAAGGAAGTGTTTTACCCTCTTCTTTCTTATCCAGTAGGAACAAAAATCTAATCATATAATCAAATGATGAGTTATATATACATCATAAAAATATATACTTTAATGTATTACTTTGCTCAGAACTTCTAAAATACACTTAGATCTAATCTTTTTATTGAGTTCATTTTGAAAAAGATGAAATATTCTTTGGGGAATGTGGCTTAACTAGACAGATTTATCCGTTTCTTAAAAAGTTTTGGTAAATGATGGGCATCATAATTTGTAATTTGTATGATTCCTAAAATCATAGAAATATCTGACATTATTTAATGATGCAAAATTGCTTCACAAGTGACTCAAAGTTAAACTCATATTCTACCAGTTCTACCAGTACTTTCCTTTTTTATTTTCTTTGCTTAATTTGTTTTACCTGTGAGAAGTTACTATATGCAAAATACACATCAGTATGTTGCAAAAGCAAGTCCTAAAGGCCTAAATAATTTTGTAATAAAAATTCTAATAAATTCTTATTTAATATACTAGAAAACACACACATGCTCTTCTGTACGAGTTCTAACTCCTTCACTTGCTCTGTATTCCATTTAGCTCTGTGTTCCTGGTAAACATGTTCCATCCTGACTCCAGCCTGAATACATTGCTTCATGAATACTTTTCCTTGATCTGGTATTAATTTTATATTAGAAACTTTTGCTGCCTCAGATGGTTCTCAGGTCCAACCATCACTATTAACAACAGATCTGGAAACCTATTACTCACAAGAGAAACGTGCAGTATTTACACATTTACAAAAATCTCACATCTTTTCACGGTGATAGGTGTTTTTCCTGGAGATTGAAGCCAATGTTAAATCCTGTTCAAACACAATATGCCTAGGGAGGTGTGCTGTCTAATTCAGACTGCCTGTACCACATGCCAGACTTTATTTCCTGCAGGAGGTAGTACAGAGTTCTGGTTATTCAGCTAAGAGACTAAACAGATGTTGCATTTAAATAGGCTGTAGTATTAAATTCAATCTGCTATGATTTATATTTGTGAATGGTCCTGACGTGCAGAAATAGTGGGCTTTCTTTTTTCTTTTTCCTTTCTTGAGTTAAAACGAGCGGCTCAGCTTATTTGCTGTTGGTTTCCATTCAATTCTAATAACAGGTTTTCACTAAGCCACTACCCAGTACGTTTCCACCTGGCACAAAGCTCAGCAAGTAAAGCATAAACTCAACCTTATTTTACCAGGAGCAGTACGATTTCAACAAAAAATGATGGCAAAACAAAGGGGCTCTTGTGAAGACAAGCATCGTGCTCCCAAGCTGCGTTTTCCTCGCTCAAATCCCGCAGCGGCGCCGCTGGCCCTGCGGAAACTCACCCGTGCAGCCGAGGCCGTCCTGGGCGTCCTGGTAGCCCTGGTAGCAGAGGCAGCGGAAGGAGCCATCCATGTTCTCGCAGAAGCCGTGGCTGCCGCACACGGTGCTGTTCGCGCACTCGTCAACATCTGCAAGGGAGAATTTACACGTCACGCAGGCCGGGAGACGAAGGCTGCCTCAATGAAGGGGGAAGAAAAGCAGCAGAGCTGCATGCTGGTTTTGCAAACAGGTGCTGTGATGGGGATCTACGGATGGGAAGGAAAACACAAGGGACGAGACACAAGGATTTACAGAAAATACATGTACAACAAGCAAGTTTGTTTCAATGTTAACTTTACAGGAAAAATGTCAGACAATCATTTTGGTCAAATGTTTCCCATCTATTTCGCCAAGTTGCCCAAAAGCGCCATGATGCTGCATCCCACAGAGCAGGATACTATTTTATTGTGACTTTCCTCCAGAATCTGCCACTATATAATCAATAACATGGGTGCCCCTAGCCCCACCAGAAAAACTGATGCTCACAACCCTCACGCAGAAGTGCTGAACATGGGCCAGAGGTTTTATGTGCTGCACAAATCTCATTCTGCCTCTCGGCATGGAAGAGAATTTCACAGAGCACGTGTTAAGTGGTAAATACCTGCAGATTGAGCCTTTTGGCCTTAATCCTGTAAACTTACATGAATGAAGAATCGTATGCAGGTAGGTGAGGTAATTGCAATGCCTACATGCTGTGCGGGCCCTTCGTTTGTATCTCTCAGTTGTGGTTTGCTGGCCTTAAAAACGAGGGTCACTGGGTGAGTAGATCTGCTCTCCCCTCAGCTGCCCACCAGCCTGTAAGGAAGCCAAGCTGCTTGTGGCAGAACATGGTTTATTTTTGCAAGTGTATTACAAGTGCTGTGAACATATTTATCTTCTGCTGAAATAAGGCCTACAAGCAAAGCGCTGGCTGGCTGTGATCATTAAAGATGTCATGGTGTGCTTTTCAGAGTAAGGACATTAACCCAAACTGGGATCTAGCCAAGATATTAGGATTAGTACCTTCTGTCTGCTAAACTGCTCTGCAGTTTGAAGCAGAGATGTTATTTCTAAACCTCTTTCCTAGAACCACTGTGAGCGTTAAGCAAAGCTGCTGCCCTCTCTGAATAACTTCTGGGCTGGGCATTTTAAACGCATCCAAATGCAACTGGTTGGAAAGGCACAACCTCCCTCACCCTTCACGAGGCCGCAGCCTGCCATCGTTCTGCCTTCAGCCAAGGCCTCGCACACTCACTGCACCCCAGGCTGAGTCCTGCCTTCCCCAGGCAGGGGAGTTCTTTGCACAGGTGGGCAGCGCTGCTCTGCAGTGTCCCTTGGGAAGGAAAGCCAGGCTCCCCTAGCTGCTAACAGACCCAGCTCACTCCTCACAGACATTACTAAGGTAGGATACTCTAACACCACATCCGAAGCTCAACTAAAAGTGAATTCTTGGTTCTCAGTCACCAGCCTTTACTATTTGCTCTGGCTGGTTTTGTTTCTATTTTTTTCTAAGTCTAGAAGAGACTGCATCCACTGACATCAACCATGTACCCCACACCTCTTGCACAGGTTACAAATGCAACAAAATGGCCATTTCTGTATCAACTGAGTAAACTGCAGAATTACAGCTTTTTTTTTTTTTTTTTTTCTTTCAGAAAGGCATCTGCTTTCATTTTAAGGATACTGACTGATGGAAAACTCTCCTGTTGCTGAGCTCATCCACTGGTTCACAACCTTCAGCTAAAATACAATGTTCATGCAAAAAACGTATGTATCATATACGCTGACATCTAGGAAACATCTAGGGCTGTATTGATGATCTTTAACAAAACTGTACTTCTGGACAGAACTGGCAGAATAATATTTTATTTGCTTTGTTGGTTTTGCCAATAATGGTTTTTCATGCTCATTATATCTTGATTTATAAAACAGATGAAGGAAAAATATTGAAAGAATTTATCTTAAAAAGGGTTATTTGTATCTCACAAAGAAGGCAATAGCTAATACGTTCTGAAAAAAAAAGTGAATAAGAAAATTTGACCAGTTCCTGTATATGGAACTTGAAACCCACTGTAAATTCTCCCTAGTAGAATTAAACAAGCTCTTTTTGCTAATTTAGCAATTTTATCTGAGTTAAAGAGACACTGGCAAGGGTGACAAGCAAAATATTACATATGATACCTTATCTTCCTCCAGTCACCATAAGAACAGACTTACAAAAAGATGCATATGGAGTTACTGGGAAAAATAAAGCAAGTGCAAGATACAGCTTCTGCATCAGCATTTATGGTTGCACTTTTCTGATCTTCCCCTCTTGCTGCTGAGCGCTACACCTGCATTTTTATTTTTAATTTTAGCATCCTGAGATCATTTGGAGTTTCATATATCCGGTCAAAAAATGCTAACACTCTACTTCTTACACAGAAAAAAATGGTTAAATTAAGAAAGGGAATTCAAATGGAGTAAACAGTGGAGGACTGACAACTAGGAATTTAATAAAACAGGCAATAATGCAGTGTTTGAATTTCCAGGGACCAATTATAGTTTAATAACAGAAGTTCCTGAGCCACAGGACAGTTATCCTGCTAAAAGCCTAGACAGAAAAAAATGACAACTGGGGATTTTAGAATTACATGAATTACAGTACTTTTCTTACTTAATAGCTAAATGTTTAAGAAAACAGGGGAATGGATCATGCAGCTGGTTCGCCAAAGGTAAACTAAGGTCATTGACTGAAAAGCTGCAGAAACAAAACCTATCATTGTAGCAAGTGTCCTAATTAACTATATAATATATCCACAGAAGATAGCTTTGTTTTTTAAAAAAATACACACTCTGAACATGACTGCATCTTTCAGCGCATGGGAAATTACAGAGAAGGTCCAAGCACCAAATATTTTTCCTTGTCTAGACAGCTCACTCAAAGGACTCCTGTTTTATAGCCGGAAAGGGCATTTGTTTCTTTAATCGTCCTGTAAAGCAAGAGGTTCGAAATTGGCAATTCTCTTGCTATACGGAGACAAAGCGACGGGAAAACTCAACATGAAACTAATATATCCTATGTCTATACAGTGACTAAAGCAGCTCTCTGTAATTATGACCTGTTTTAGAATCCATGACTCAGTGCTGTCGCCTTTCATCAAAACTGCTTTGATCCAAGATTGTCAGGATCTAAAGAAAGGCAAAACCTGTATGTGATCAAGACTATTCCTATCCAGCTCATCATCAACCATATTCCTGTCTTCTGCCAACCTGAACAGGATGAAGGCACGATTAGGCACAGTTAAATCTTACTGAATCTACTGACACTGCAAAGCCTCTGGACGAGGGAATATTTCCTAGGATGGTTCTGTACAGTGCCCAGGACAGCAGAGCTCTGATGGTGTTGATGAGGGTAAGGAAAAGATTCTCCTTCTTCCATTTGTGTTGTGAAACCAAACAGGTCTACAGCATAAAGTTTACTCCATATAACAGAAAATACTCTGCCGCAAAAGGAGCCCTATTGAAAATATAGTCTTATCATGCCTTTTTCCTAAAACTGCCTTGCCTTCCCCGCAAGGGCAAAACTAAGACCATGATGGACACATCATGGGCAAACATCTACTGTTTTAAAACATCTTTGGTTGCAGAGATAGCAATTAGGTACTGTTCACAGTTCTGCTCTCTACGTCCTTGATTTTCAAACTTCTTAGATATGCAGTTATCTTAAACGAAGAATAACATAACATTTTTGTATATGGATTTCCAAATCCATCTTTGATCACATAGTGATCTCTTCCTCACGCAAGCATCCAGAAGGGTCAACAGGACAACACTGAGTGGACTAGGACAGGGGAATGGGATACAAGACAGGAGGACAGAGTAAAGGATGAAGCCAAGGGTGGAGAGCTCAGGTGGGGAGTGGAAGTTTCCCGGCATGCCTCTGTAGAGGCAAGAAGTGAAGCTGGAGGGCTTGGAGCAGGGAGAGGGAAAAGTGAGGGAGCCACTGAGAGACAGACGGGATTGGGCATGGAGACAGAAGAGGCAATTGAGACAGGTTAAGCATCAGGGAACCTCTGACTTGAGCGTTTGCCAAGAGAGCCGAGCGGCAGCCAGCGGGGCAGGAGGCAGCCTTTGCAGGCACCCGGCGCGCGCCGCAGGCGGCGAGGAGCACGCTGGCGGCCGGGCCGGGCGGCAGGAACGGCACCGCTACGACAAAAGCCTGTCTATGCCTTGGAAGAAGACCCAGGCTCCACAGCTGTTGAGTTTACTTTGGCCAACAGCCATAAAGACTCCATACCAGATCTGAATCACACGAAGTTTTTAAATGTTTTGTGTTGTTGTTTCTGCCTTTTCAAAAAACGATTCGAATTCATACAAAAACAATCTGGAGATATGGAAAAATCTGCTCCCCAGGTACATAGAGGCGGCTGAACCCAACAAAATTTCCTCAGGTTCCTTCTCTGATGGTATAAACAGTTATTCTCACTCATTTAACTAGAAGTAAATTCACAGAGGCACCTAGTGCAAGGAACAGTAGCTCCCACGGCTGGAAGCCACAACCTCTCTCAGCACCTGGAATGTCACACATTCTTTTTTTTTCTGATCTTTGTGTTTTGTCTCGTCTTCTTGCACGAAGCTGACTCCTGCAGTGGACAGTAGCAAAAATATTAACTCTGCAGTCATTGGTGCTCCCTTGAAAGGATGGTTTTTTTCAACTCTATAATTGTTTTTATTAAAATGGCAGAATGGAGAAACTAGCCATGGTACAGAAGGAATACTGCTGCTTCACAAGACTAGAAATGGTTTTGATTCGCCAAGTTATTAAAATACTTTTCCAAGTGCTGCATATAAAGTCTGATCTGTATTCCATACACACCACCAATTACTTATGAAGCACGGTCAACTGGTTTTGTACTTGTTGCTCTATTCTTCATTAAAGAATCCCTCAAACTGCTCACACTCCTGAAAATACATCTTGTGATTTCATCTGTTTAATAAAATTGTCTTTTTTGTTCTAATCAAGAGGAACTTCACATTACCACATCATCTGTGATGGAACCCTCTCCCTGAGAATGGTGCTGCTTCATCAACAGCCAGAGTCCTAGACCAAGAGGCTCACTGTTTCTGCTACATCCCCCTAAAATTAGGTATCATGGCCTTTGTTTAGATGCATTTCTGTTCCGTTCTGCCCTTTTTGATTTCTGAGACATATTTCACATACTTAGTAAGTGTTCTTTTAACTTTGGTTGGGAGTAAAGAGTTTGGTTTCTAAGAACAGGCTGCTTTCTTCTCTGCCTAAGTTTTTTTTTTTTTTTTTTTTTTTTTTTAAACTATGCTCAACAGTGAGGCAAAACACCTGCTATTAGTTTTCTTGCTGAGAATCTGAATACACTGAACCACTACGTCCTTCCTGAACACGAAGTGAAATGTAGTCATGCTGCCAAAAGAGACCATTAATGTGTTTTTAACAATTGGGCATCAGAAAAGTTGAATTATTCTCAAGACTTGTAACCATGAAACACTGCCTTGTCCATCGCTCCCTGGAGCTGTTCAAGCTCACTCTCCTCAGCGCACCTACTCAGGCTTTCCTCTTAGCAGTAGGAGAATGTTCCTACTCCTAGGAACAGTAGCACTGCTACGAACTCCTAGGCTAGGCTAGGCACTGCTAGGAACTCCTACAGCTAGTAGGAGAATTTATCATATGGCTGAAAAATAAAGTAAATGTTCAGCACGAAACAGCACCAAAGATACTGCTGAAGTTTTTTTTAGATATCAATAATGAGTTAGAACACAAAAAGTGTGTTTGATATCATGTCATACCTAAATATATAGCACTCATTCCTTTATATCAGCATAACAGTATTCCCTTGCCAAGAGTATTTCATTTCATCAGTTATTATATCAGTAAGTTATTATATAGCAGGTTATGTGCCAGCTCAAATAATAATGCTGTTTTTCCTGTGATAAAGCAGGGGCAGGAAGTTTCAATACATGTTCTAAGTTGAAGGAAGCATCTTTTTGCTGGCCCTGAATTAACTGATGTGAAAAGCAGGCTCATGAAAAAAATTAATGATACTCACATTAGATGACCTCCGATTTAGGATACAGCACAGCTTACTCGCTTCCTCTTGAGTGCTTGAGATTCATCGCCCACAGATATCAACCCTGTGCTACTCAGAAATCTGCCTAGGACTCTTCCTCTACAGAACTACTGCTGCGGGACTTTCTTCTCCCTTCCTAACTGTTTATCACATGTTTTTTGCAAGGCTTCTTGCCTTGAAGACCCTTCTCATCCACAAAAGAGAACACTTTTTTTCATCCATTTAGGGGAAAATTTTGTTTTCTGACTACAGAAAGCCACAGATCTACTTGGTATCATTGATCACTAGGCTTCTGTTTTAAATTAAGGGCAGCAGAGCTGTGTCACTAGCAAGTGTGTGCTTTCAATCAGCCACAGGACATTTTCTTATGCTGTAACCAAACAGAAAACTGCAAGCACACCTAAATTCCAGGCTTGTGGATGACATTTCTTACCAGTGTTCTGGTTCTTACCAGTTTCAAACAACTTTGTGTGCAAAATACCTGTATAAGCCTACATGCAAACACACCTATGCACAAATATTTGTGAAGTGTAAGCTGGCTTTAGCTATGCAAAGACCTAATTACCAATATCTACTCCACTTCAGCAGTTTCACAACATCCAAGATCCTACTGTAGATTATAAACTTTCATAAACTGATAGGATTTTACTGCAAGTTCTCAATGGAGTTACTTCTGTTGCATGGATTTTTTTTTTTTTTTGAAAAAGAAGAAATGGTTTTGACAAGCAAAGGTCTGGTGTTTCATGTACAACAAGAACACTGAGGCAGGTAAGGCTTGCTGCTCATGCACTTAAGAGGCTTTCACCTATTTGATCCTAAATATTTCTGACAGTAAGAGCTACCTACTTTAATATGTTGGGCACCTGTGCACCAAGCTCTATTTATATATATATATATAGCATATATTTCTTCCTTCCACTCTCAGGATAAGACAGAAATATTTTTCCATTTCTGAACAGATTCACATATTATTACAGATATCCACTGGTTTCATGTATCTTAACACAGGTGTAGAGTTCCCTTCTTTACAACCATTTGCCAGAGCCTGGTCAGTATTCCCTCTATTTCATTAAATTATTTTGCACAAAAATATATATATATATAATTCAGTGTTAAGAAGGCAAAATTGCTAAAAGAAAAGCAAATAGTGTCTAATGAACACTAACTCTGTTATGCTGCCCATCTTGCAGACTTCCCATTACCCTCCTTGATACACAGACA
Source organism: Crypturellus undulatus (assembly GCA_013389825.1). NCBI lineage: Eukaryota > Metazoa > Chordata > Aves > Tinamiformes > Tinamidae > Crypturellus > Crypturellus undulatus. The sequence goes on from VWPW01020921.1 coordinate 213,227, forward strand.
GCAGCGTCTCCCACCACGCTCTTAAGAGAAAGACAAGCAAAAGCTTTTCCTGTGGCAGAGTACTGAGTTCATAAACGCTTGGGAATCCTAGCCCCACGCGGACTGAGGCACTCACCCAATTAGCAAGAGCAGGTCAGCAGGGATGCAGGGAAACCCCTGCAATGCTGGGGGGTTTTCTCACCTTCGCACGCGCGGCCGTCGGCGGCCGCCGCAAAGCCCCGCTCGCAGGCGCAGCGGTAGGAGCCGGCCGTGTTGAGACACTCCCCGTGCGGAGAGCAAAGGTCAGACCTCTCACACTCGTTGATGTCTGAAAGCACAGAGACGTTCACAGCTGGGGGAATCCTTCCTTCACGCATTTCGTGCATTTATTCCTGCATGCATTACTGCAAAATTTATTATTAAGTAGTTCCTGTCTGCTTGTATCAGTTAAAAGTTTCATCTCTCTAAATTAAGTAACATAGAAATACTTTGCTTCTAATGCACAGGAAGCACTTTGCCACAGAATAAGGCTGGCAGCAGGAGCACTGACATAGTTTATTTTCATAAATAATTTATTTTTGTAACTTATTTTCATTCCCATTGGCATAATTTCTTTTCAGTCATAGATATAACTGCTCAACAACTATCTTAACATGAGCGAACGCCAGATCCTCTGCTGGCTAGCACAGCCTGATCTACTAGAAAAAGGGAAAAAGACAGCAAAAAGGAATCAGTCTAATATTTAATACTAAGCCTATGTTCAAGTAGTCTTAAAAGCGGCTCTTATTTCCACCAGCTACATAAATGGTGCTCCTATTCATGCCCAAATCTTCTGGGACCATTTTTGAGCTCCATATAAACATGAATACATTTTGCTGTATCACTCTTGTCTATGCCATGTTGCAATGAGGCTGAGCAGATGAGAATAATTCATGAGATGTTAGCAGAAGTTCTACATTAGCTAAAATCTCTTCTGCATTAGGGATTTTTTTGGATGGCTCCATTGCACTGCTTTTTGCTTTCTGTACGTTGGTCAAGTTGTGCACTGAACGCCACGTGCTACCAGCAGGCCTCGAGCTGCATATTTTCCAATGAGTTTATTTTAGACAATTTAAAATCAAATGCTCTCTTCTGCTGATGGGGAATGGTTCCAAATGCTTCTTAAAACTGCTACGAAAATACTGGAAACCAAAACTGTATATTACACGAAGCAAGGAAGATATACTGAAAACTGTGTAAGCAAATTTAATGTTAGGCAAAGTGTTTCCATCATCTGAAAAGCAAACTGTGTGCGTACTTTCTAATGTTTTCGACTCTGTTTACCGCTTTTTACCTCAATTTTGGTGCTTAACAAAATGCATGTTCATAACTTCTAGCCTGAATTAGCTCAACTCTGTAGATACTACAGTCTACAAGATATTTGCCAGTGTTAGTCAAGAACTCTTTACTTTCAATTATGGCTCCTTTTAAGAAGGTAAATGGATAGTTCCGCTATGGTCTAGTCACCCCTCATTTTTGTCAAAAAGAAGAGTTTAAAATAATTCAGTATTTTCATTCCAGGTCATTAGCCTTTCTTGGGGTTCATGTCTCAACAATCCTCATCTGTTCATCTGAGCATCTGTTCTCAACTGTGGGCACCAGAACTTCGGTGCACAGCAATACGCCAGGAGCAGGTGTAGCAGTGCAAGAGAGGAGTAAATAAATCCTACTTATTCCTGCTGAACACTCTGCTTTTTATACCTTCTGAGGAGTGCATTAGTCCTTCTGGCCACAGGGTTGCACTGAAAGCTCACATTCAGCTCAGCACATTTAGCTGAGCACAACTCTGACCCTTAAATCCTTCCCAGGACTGTGGGAATTCTGCTGTCCTACAAGCATGACCGAGATCCCTTCTCCAGTTGGACAAATACTGGTTTGTATCAACACACATTTGGTTTCCTCGCACAGAATTTACCATTCGATACAGATAGCTCTTTATTAGTGGTCTAGTCTTTTATCATGCCCCTAGTATCTCTGTTCAGATTCCTCCCACAATTATTTTATTTATTTATTTGCTATTACAAATAGCAAACAACAGAAGTAAGTTTCAACCATTTCAAAAACGTTTAGTTGCTGCTGTGGAAAATCCATCAAAAATACTGCTGGAATGAAAAGAATTAATCATTTATGATAAGATGATGTCTAATTTTTGTCCAGTCCACAATATGGTAAAAGAATATTTATCACAAATTTCTGTCTTTTCCGCACTAATGACAGCGCTACTGTAAGATCCTGTAACAGCTCAACAGCAGGTAGTTAACACTGTAAAAAAAGTGCAATTATACTTAGTTCTGCTAGTCACAGATTCTTATAGGTTCTTTTGCTGTCTCCAGTTTTTGCTTTTCTAGATTGCCTGCAACCATAGTATGAACTCCTCTCCTCTGTTTGTTTTGCGATTGACTTGGCTGTTTCTCAAGCAGCTCTACTCCCCTCTATAGCAAATTGCTGTTTCTAAATTTGAGGGAGGGAATTCTTTTATTTCAAGTGCGGATATTCTATCTAAAATATTTTCCAATTTTTATTCACATTCTTTTCTGTTAAAAATATTACCCGTCCCTTAGTTGGCACGTAAGTGCTTTCAGTTTTGTGAAATACACTATTTATACAGCAGAGTGAAGATAGCAGAGTGGTATCAGAGTCTGCAATGATTTATAGCCTGTGATCGATCCTCCCTTATCTGCTAAAGCAAGGTTCAACGCAGCACTTTGCTATGTTCAATGCAAGGCTTTCTGAATTCAAAAGCAGTCACATATACTAGTCAGAAATTCTACAGGGTGTTGGTTGCATAAGATTTTCAACGTAAATCACCTGCAATACAGCCGCTCTGGTTAAGTCTAAACAGTGCTATAAGAGAAGAGCCAAAGCACAGTCCAGTCTCCTAGTCCTGCAGTCATTCAGAGCTCACACATGCCCAGGCCACACTATCACTTCTCTCCAGCTCTAGTATCATATGTTTTTTTTTTCCCTTCATAAAAATGGGGAGGTATATGGGAATGCTGCGGCATTCCTGGGTCTCCTGCCAGCACATAGTTGGGATCAGTGAAACCTAAAAGCTGGAAAGTGTCTCTGGATTTGACAATGTCAAACTAGCCTCAGATAACAGATTCTGTTCCTCCCTTTTCGCCACAAAAGGTTTAAGAGAGGAAAGAAGTTTTTCTAACATGACTTGGCACTAGCTAGACTGCTCATGTGTGTTAGAGCCGGGTTCATGGATACAGAAGGCACTCTCACACTAAGTGCTCCCAAGATTTGGGAAAATGCAGCACTGTAGCTCTTCGTCATCACGAAATTTTCTTTTGTGTTACAAACCTCTTTTGTGTTAAAGCTGTTGAAATAGTTTCTCAGCATATAGTTACAACACTAAGTGAGAAAAGGAAAAAAAACACTAGAGATCATAGCAACATGAGTTTCTCCTCTTTACCACAGTCTGTGACTTTCACAAGTTATCATAAACTTACACATTTATAGTGACAATCCATGTATTTTTTTTTATAGCTATGCCATACCTTGACATCCCCTCTGGGCTACCTGCTGGAAACCATCTGGACAAGTGCATTCATAAGACCCTTCAGTATTCACACAGTTTCCTCCTAAGCAAATGTCATCGTCTCGAAGGCATTCATTAACATCTGAAACAAACGTATAATGGAATAATTGGATGATGTAAAAAATGACTGAGCTTTTAATAGTGACATTGATCTAATACAGCAATTTGAAGTGGCAGGAGAGGGAGGAAAACAAATTTACTACCCTTTTTATATGTCTTTTCATTTTCTTTTTCATCGCATTTGCACACTTTCTGCATTTCTAGAAAAGTCCAGAATTTGAGTTTGCATGTCGAACAAGCAAGAACAACTACCATGTGCCATCTCTACAACAGGTCTTTATACAAACGTCTCTCCTACTTCAGTAGTGACTGTGGTGTTATGGTATTATGATTAACAAGAAAAGCCAAGCAGCTGTAAATTTAGAAACCAGACGTACAAACACACAAAATGTCTAGTGATACATATTTGTAGCTTTGGACTTATTTAGACCACCATGCGCAGAGGTCTGAGCTGGAAATGACCTGACTCAGATGTCCCCTGGAGCACGTGCAAGCCCGTACACAGCTGGTGTGTCCCTCCAGCACTGCACATGGCTCGGGAGGCTACTTGCAAAGCAGCCTCCCAGGCAGAAGATATGACGATCATGGACCGCTCTGCCTATGCAGCTGCGCTGATGGGTGCTTTCCCAGAGGCAGTTCACACGATGCAACTTGGGCCAGAGAGCGGCTTTCAGTAGTACTGCTCCCAAGCCATAAACCCAGCTCAGAAGGCAGGGCAGGAAGGGTCTAGCTCCTCGTTGCTTCCATGGCATGTTCCCAGAACAAGCAGCAGCTCTACAGACAGTTAGAACGGGTGGCTCAGCATCCATGGGATGAACGTGCTGACTGACACACCACTAGCAGGGCAAGTTTCAGGCTAAACACCATAGACAAAGCAATCAAACATTTCTGGAACAGGATACTAATATCTATCTCGATACTGTTTTTTAAAAAATGTTCTTGATGTTTGCATTACAAACATACAAGGTATTTTATGTTTAGAGCATATAACCACAGCACTCTCCCCTGGTGCCCTCCTGTAAAATGTCTTCCTGTGCTGTCCATCCAAGGATTTTCTAGGTACATTTTTCACTGCTGGGCAGCTGAAAGGTTCTGAAACCAGAACTAACAGAACTACACCATGACTTAGATCCTGTAGCTGTATGATTCATCATAGCCACACTACAGTCAAGGGGGCTCTGCTCATTATAAAGTAGCATCTGAACACTGAAACTGATGGAAATAATTCCATGCTCTCCACTTAGAGCCTCTTCTTTCTATCATCTTCAAAGGATTTAAAGACAACCCTAGTAAAGGGGACAGCTCACAGTTTTCTGGTGCAAGATTAACTCAGCAGGTGCCTAATGTTACAGTGATATTATGCAGTTTTGTTCAACTAAAGATAAACATGCCACACAGCATTTCATGAGCATGCCTCTAGTTATAAAGCAAACAAATTAAAAAAATTGGATAAACAAAACAGCTCGTAAAGAACACTGTGGACGCAGGAAAATGTTCCACCTTGTAATTAACTGAGTCTATTACTCCAAAAAGTTAGTTGGTTGCCTTTGAAAAAACATTATCAAAGAATTTTCTTCTATTGCCTTTTGATTATTCTGACTTCTTAAGGATGGATTTTAGTTGATTAGAACTGTAACATTTCCTGCTTTGTAGGAATTAATAACAGTAGCAATTAAAACTCAGAACTTTTTCGACACTTATCTCTGGAAAGCTCACTCCGTACATCAAAGCTCAACTGTTCTTGAGATTCAGTATATTAGATAAAAACTAAGAAATAAAGATAACTTTCTTATGTAACTGAACATTATTACACATAAAACAGCACTTAATTCTTATAAAGCTGTGACTCTTTAAAAAACATATGTTTTAAAATCAGTTTCAACTAAGAAATAAATTGTGGTTTACTTAAACCAGCAATTAATTTTAACTAGGAGCATAAGAAAAAATTAACAGCCCCCTCAGGCTGATTTAATGTCAAACCCCACAACAAGATGTTTCTGCCAAATACAGTCAAAATGCTGATCTTGATATAGGAGACAAACTTTCCCTCTCTGATACAACACTTCACAAAGCAGCTCCTATGGTTCCTACACAAGAATTCAGAGAAAAGTCTGAGACAGTAACTTGTCTCAGATTGCCTGAGATGTTTAGTCCTTTTACTGCCCTTCACAGGTGCATGTCTAGGGCAATTCTGTCTGTCAAGATCTCTGAAGCCTTCCAGAAGACCCCAAGAAGTGGGACTCTGATCATGAAAGTCTGAAACCTGATGAAAGCACACAAGTTTCAAGTGCTGGGATCGTCAGTCTACATTCCTTAAAGGTGGTGCAAGTGATGCTGTTTTTTGCCAGAAGCTCTGACAAGATCTTGTTAAGTTCTTGTTAAGATCTCGTCTTATTAAGATCTTATTAAGACGAGATCTTAGAAGAGGCTTAGAAGCAGAGAGCCTGCTGAGAAGACTGTAAGATTGTTCTGTACCTTGCTGGTGAAAATTCCAAGACATACCGTCACTCGCTAAATGTGGACAATCCAGCATCACCGGTACTGATGAAGTCTGGCATGATGGGTTTGTCTCGAGACGACAGCCCTGGGTTGGCTCAGGGGATCTGCTCCTCTGCCGGGATCACTTGAAAAAGGAGGATTCCTGACCCACTGCTGTGGGTGAGAGGGTGCCTGCTAGAGTGCGGAGTAGAGAAAAACCTAACAGCAGAGCACTACTAGGCAGTAAGGAGCTGTGTCCTTCTTATCAGTAGTCACAAGGACATATTAGAGATTGGATACCACATGTGTGGTGAGAACTTAACTGAGAGAGTTCCTTTCCCTAGGGTGGGAGATAAGGAAGCAACTGAGGTAGAATCTGCCCTGGAGCTGACTGGCTGGTGGGTGATCTTGCATGCTGAGGGAGATGAGGAATAGTGCAGGAAAAGTGACTCCAACTTAAGTAATATACCCGGGTGGTACAACCATCAGTGTGAACTCAGAAGGCTTCAAGACATAGGATAGAGGACAGGGAGTATCCTTTGAAATAAACGTCTGTTTTCTGTAACCTATACTTCTCCCTGTGTTTGCTATACATCTTTCACCCCTCATTTTTTGTTTCACAAGGTCACTACATAGGCTGCCTTCTCAAACAGTTGAAGCTGTGAGCTCCAGTACATTCAGACTATGCTATTTTCTCCTGCCAATGCACAACTGGGATTGTGGGAGGTGGCTACAGCTTGGAGCTGGTAAGCTAGAGAAGTTTTAACCTAAGCAGACCCCTGTCAACAGTGCATGCTGTAGGAACTTTGGTAATTGAGAACCAAACACTTATCTCTGCATCAGAATCTGCAAAATGAGTTTTGAAAAGACTTGATTGATCTTGGTAAGGACTCTCAATTGCTCTCCCACTCTTATTCAGAGAAACATAGATGCTGATTTCTTGTATTTGTAAGGATATCAGGGGCTGTTTCTGAGAATCCATTAAACGTGTCTGTTTATGCAGAGTCTGTTAAATGGTTGAGAGCAAAGTATTGAGAAAAATAAAAAAGAGGAACAATATATCATTCTGCCTCATCCTTGAAAGAATTTGCCTCTAAAGTGCTAAGGCTGAAATACTTAGGATCTTACTAAAAAAACCCAACAAAAACAAAAAAAAAACACAGTACCTTAAGCCTATGACCTTACCTTCACATTGATCTCCAGTGGATGCTAACACGTAACCTTGGCTGCAAATACATCTGAAAGACCCTTCTGTGTTCCTGCAGCGTCCATTCACACAGAGCGACTGCTGCTGGCATTCATCTACGTCTGCGGCAGAAGCGACAGTGACAACATTACACATATGAAAATACCAAGTGCTAACCAAGCGGTGCACTAACCAGCTCTGAACAAAGCAGCCAAGCTGAGCGTCAAAAGAGAGCTCCCCTTCTCTCTGTCTGATTGCAGACAGTCAACTTAAGGCATGAGAACTGACGGAAGGGCACGATGAACCTTTTCCACAGGCTGCTGCCTTCAGCTCCAAGGCTATCTGTCCCTCTGTACACGCAGCTCCACACACACACACACGGCTTGAGAGCATCCCTTGTTTCTCTTCTGTCTGGCGAAGGACACAAGCCAGCGGCTCCAGTGAGTCAGCAGAACCCACAAAATACTTTCCAGCAGGATCACCACCTTTCAGCAGGGTGGGGTGTTCAGCTGCACACTGCTGGGCTGTTGCATTTTTAAAGTTGTACATTAGGGCTCCTTTTAATACTTGGCTTTGTAACAGTATTAATCTTCTAAGTATAGGGTAATGTCTCTCCACTTCCTCAACCCTTCAGTTCTCATAACCTGGGGTCAGCCTGGGTTAACAGACAGATTTCAACGACAAACTTTAATTTTCCTATGAAAATCCCAACACGCTGAAAGGGAGCAACACTTTAAGTTCAGAACACAGTATATGTCCTGTCTGAGTTTAGAAGCCTGTTCCCCTCCCTTATTTATAAAGCTAACATACTGTAATTAAATCGATATGGTAGGTTCTTGGTCACTTCTAGAATTTAGGCAAGGCTGAATGTCTTCTAAAAATGTGCTCTAACTGAAGCAGCAGGAAGTTGCTCAATGAGGGTTTTCAGGTCTGTGTTATGGCTATGTAGTCTGACCTCTTGAGTAATGGTCCCCTGTGACCACAGAAGTTTTAAATTTAAGGATCACTGAAGTCTTTCCTGCATGAAGCATCTAAGCATGTACACGGTGCTGCAGAGCCAGGGCTGCCCTTTAGAAGAGTGCTCTTTAAGAAAGACCATGTGCACATGCCAGCTGAGCTTGGCAAGGGCCATTTTCCATGAAAGGCTCCGAGGAAGCAGTCAAACTTTGTCTACATACTTTCCCCAAGACCAGGCTGCTCTGCGTCCTGGGCAGCACATTTAACTCACTCAAGACACTTAACTTACACTCATGTTTTGTTTCAAATTTCCTGACAAATTTAAGTGAACGATCATGTATTTTTATTGTATTATTCTAGCACTCAGAAGTCTGACTGTGTTTGGTGCTATAGCCAAACACTTACAGAAGAAAAAAGTGGAAAAAAATCTTAGAAGAAACTCCTCCAGGTTTTTGTGTGCTTCCACCCTCATGAAAGGGTTTCAAGGAGTCCCTAGTGCCTGTTGTTCAGGAAGCACAGGGATGGCCATACCTCCTGCAAACCCTTTAGACTTCTCTGCTCCGACTTCAGACCTACTCCTGGTTTCCTGGCACTGTCCTGATGAGAATTTTAGATGCAGAAGAAATGCAGGATCTGACACCCTGGAGATTCAGGTACTGTTCTTAGAATTGTGACACCAGTTTCTCTCTCTTTACTAAAAGTACTACTAGAAATGCAGGGATACCAATGCAGGCATCAGCTCTGTATTCAACAGGTGCTCCTGAGCTCCAAGCTGAGTGTTCCCTGGTTGGTTTGATACCCTATCCCACATTAAGGGAGACAGGCAGACAGAAAAGCAAATAAGTATGCTAAATGCCATGCTAAAAGGTTATGGCAGAGAAAACCACAGTCCTCAAGCCTCTAAAATGTTGCAAATGTCAAGCATTTTGCAGAACGTCAATTCAGTAATATATACATGGTCTCGATCAGCTTTTTGACAAATCACAAAGCATACATTGTACCCATGGAAGCTGTAACATGGAAATCTTTGTTCTTACATTTTTGGTTTACTTAGTTTTATTTATTTAGCTTCAGTATTGTACCTCTGTTGTTTCTCTATTAAGAGATATAAAGCTAGATAAAAACATACTTTCTAATACACACTTGCACCTTATCCATTTTAGTCATATTCCTTCCTACCTTCACATTGATCCTCTGCTGCAGAGAGTTTGAAACCTTGGCCACAAGTACATCTGAAAGAGCCCTCAATGTTTTCACAATGTCCATTTGTGCAGAGATTGCCATACTGACATTCATCTATATCTGTGAATATATAGAAAGCATTAATATATACGGAAGTATTCTTCTGCATACAACCCTCTTTCAATTGAGCTTGTGAATTTATTTAAGTTCTGAAATAAGCATGATTTTAAGAAGCTTCTCTGTCAGTTCTGAGGCAACCCTGATTTTAACTGAAAGGGTTTAAACTTGGGCTTGGTTTGTGCTCAAACACTCAACTCTAGTTACTGCCCATGTGACTAAACTATGTTTTCACCTCAATATTTCAAGGTTTAGTTTATGCTAATAAAAATATATTTTTAATAGCACTTGCACTATGAACCAACCACATTAAAATCATCCTTACCTGAAATAAGATCATGTTAACAATAATTACCCCACAATGGCTTAAGTCAGTGCAACTTTAGCGTAGACAAAAGGTGAGCAAGTGCTGGCACATTCATTCTTGCATTACACACTTTTGCTCTTACAAAGGATAAAAGGACTATGTGATAAAAGCACTAACAGCTGCCAATCATAATGTAAACATTATCAATTAGTGATATGTAAACATTATCAGTAATAATTTTGCTATCCTTTTGCTATTGCAAGGAACAGTGCGGGAGTGGGAAAAGTTTCCTGCAGACCCAGCTCACGTTGGCCAAGGCTGGGAAGCTGTTCTCTCTGAGACCACGCTTAAAGCATTTCCTCTGGCCACAGTCTCCTGACCCTCGCCGCTCACTGCCTGGAGCTTAGGCAGAGGTGTGAGGGAATGGAGCAAGCATAGAACTCAGCCACGCTTTCTGCTGCTGGAGCTTTTGCTGCTTTGATCAATGGATAGCACAGAGGACAGGGTAGCTCTCCAGTGCATAATGAAAGACTGCTTATAAAATGCCTGCAACTTGAGCCATTTGAGGATGACATTTTAAAAAGGAACTTAAAGCACTTAGCCAACCCCTGGGGAATTTCAAGAGCGTTTCTGCACTTTACATAGGTCTCCTATAGGAGACCTATGCTAGCCTAGGCAGACAAGAAGTAATTCCAGGTTTTATAGCAGAAGTTTCCAAAGTAAGATAGGAACTTTTGCTCCAGTGAAAAGTCAGTTTTTATTTACAGGGGGATTTGAAATATTTTTTTTCTTATATAATCCATGCATAGATGTCTATTTTCAGCATTCCCTGAAGCGAAGACAATGGAACTGGACAGATCATTCTCAAGTTAACACAAAAATTGCAATATTTCTATCAAAGAAACCTTTTTTTTAGGAATTCCTCCTGAATGCAACTTGCAGAAAATAAAGCAAAACAAAACAAAAAGTACAAGCAGATAAATAAGTAACAACTTCCATCACAAACCAAATGAGAATTAATTCAATGTTCTAAAATAATCAATACTGTTTTTTTCCTAGAAGTGTTTAAAAACTAAAAGGCTCGTTTTCAAATTTAATTTACTTTGGGGATGTTGTTAATAGCAAACAGGTGTCCCTGTTTGTATGGAAAATGATCTATATTTTAGCTTCAGTGAGGCAGAAAATAAACAAGCCTCATTAGCTGTTATATGCCAGAAACTATATTACTCTCAATTATCCTGTCTTTTGTCACCGCAAAGCATAGAATATCTATCAACATAAAAGGGTAAAATTGTTGATTAGTTGAAGCACTTAAGTCATTTAGGCAACTGTAGAGATTTAAAGTTTTCAGTGCAGCACCATAACTGCTCTTAGCTTTTATGAATATCCGCTGCAACTATTTTCCTCAGATTAGCTTATCATTCATGACTCTAAATTATAGAAGTTCCTCTATAATCAAATGGTCAAAGCCCCATGTGTCCCCAGAATGGAAATCACCATCTTCATCCATATTTCAGTTTATTTACACCTCTTCTTTCTTCTCTTGAGCCTATAACCTCCAAACCACTAGGCAAACAATCTGCAAAACTCGTGACAGGGCAGAGCCACAGCCCTCATGCTACGAGAACACTGCTGTCCTGCTGCAGGAGTAAGCTCTCAGTTCCCTCCTCTTTCAGAATGCTTTCACTGAATAAATCACATACACTTTGATATTAGTGTGTGTGATATTCTCAGTGCTTGGATCTAAGCATCTGTTAAAAGACAGAGACTCGAATTCAGCAATGAGGCAAACCAGCATTTAGGTAACACGGTTATGTCATAAATTCCCAGCTGTCAGAAGCAGAGCACACAGATGTACACAGAGAGCAGAAAGGAAGGTCCACAACAGACAAGATATCCTTCTCAGCTGAAGCTCAATTTATGTTTCCAGTAGCGCCCCAAGAAGTGGCATTCAAAGCTGCAAAAGCCTGAAGGTTATTCTTGCACAACGTGTTCATTTGCTTTTCGCCATCTATCTCAATTAGTCACCGCTTCCTTGCAGGGCACTGAACGTACCGTGGCACTGTCCATTCCAGCCTCTGAATCCCACTCTGCAAGGAATGCACTGGTAAGAGCCAGGAGCATTTATGCACTGGGCATCTGGACAAGTTGTTGGGGTCTGACATTCATCAATATCTGTAAAAGAGAAAATAAAATGTAGGTCAGAATAATAAAAGAACACTGAGCAGTAAACTGATCTGATTATTCTGGCTCTGTGTATGGCTCACTAATACACTTAAAAAGTTGTGTACTTCCAGTCAGAGGCCCACCAAGGTCCAACTTAGGACAAATTTGTACTAGTGAAAGGGCATATCCTTGAGAAATAAATTAGATCGTGGTTTATGTAACTGCATCTGAATTTTCTACGGCACTTTGAGGCAGACCCTCCACAAGATACAGCAGATCAGACTCCAGGATTAGGTGGACATGGATATCTCTGTTTATGTCACCCCTTTTACTATACTGAAATGTCCTGAGGTACCTCCTATAGTCACTCTTGGGAGACTCTGGAAGCACACTGCAATAAAAAAATGCAGCTCTGGATTTACAAAGCAAATAAGAATTTGCTGTGAATTTTCCCATGTCCTATAGCTAGGCAGCAGGCATGTAGTATAGGTACCATGAATACACCTGTGTCAATGGTAAGCAAATAAATTGTTTATGGAGAGAGTTAATTTGTCTGAAGGAAACCCCATGCAGTACCTACAGCTCTGTGGGGCTTTGGAGAAGAGGCTGGTAATGCTTAGGGCGAAATACAGCCTGCTGGGCACACGTTCCTGCTGCCTGGAAGGACGAAGGGTGCCTGCTGCTCAGTGGGCTCAGCCCACTGCCACGGCCTGGGCTCCTCACGCCTCTGGCGCTGGCACTTCAGCTGCTGTGCGGAAAGGCTGAAGGCAGAACGAAGATGGGGCTGGGAAGCACCAGCAAACTGTGCCCCATTCCTGCTGCTGCCGTGGAAGGGAGTGAACTGGGAAATCTGGGATCTGTCAGGATGGTGACTATACTGTGTAGGTGTAATGACGTGGTGAAATGATTCCTTAATGTGTCATCTCCTTGGTTTGACAGATTAGTGTAGGAGGGCTTTTTTTTTTCCCTCCCCTTAAGCAACCTTAAATAGCTTTCAACAGAGATTTTGGTTTTGAGAGTTATATATTAAGTTAAATGATAGAAGACTAACACTGCACTACTAAAAATACAGACTAATAAGAAATTTGATGCACTGCAATATTATGATTTCTAGTCTACTTAAGTCAGGTGGATGGCCTGCTGACAGATAAGATTCGGAGGAAGCAATTTTAAGAGCAGCATAGATTAAAAAAGCCCTAATATGTAAATAGAAAAGAAAAAGATTACTCAAAAATAGGCAAAGGAATTTTCTAGCAAAGTTCAGAACAGCAAATATAGGATAACCTAAAGCTGCTATGGATAAGTAACTAGCACATGAATAAAACTATATTTAAAAGGAAATAGCTAACTGCTTAATTGCTTTAACTGTTTAATTTCAAATTTCACAATCATTGTTGAAATTAGAGAGGAAAATAACAAAAAGGCAAAAATATTACCCTGAAAAGCATGAAAGATGTGAAATTTTGAAGGTCGGATGGCTTGTAACATGAAGTATCTGCTAGCTATATATTTCCCAAATAAAATAAACAAAATCTGTCATTTACTGCCTATTACCAACATCAGAGAAAAGAAAAATGATGAAATCTTTGTGCAAGCAGAAGTGTTGTCAGTATATAGGGAGGAGAGATCTGCTTCCTCCTTGTCCTTAGGGGATTCTGCAGCATTCTCCCCATTCACGTAGCCGTCCCATGCCGAAACGCCACGAGCCACTTGGGATTGTGTTTGTAGTGGGGGAATTGCTTTGCAGTGTCTTAAGTCTAGCTAAGAGGATCTGAATTGCACATCCAGACATCAAATAACTGAAAGTGCTCGGGAGAATTCAGAAGTGTTTCTTGTTTATGCTTGCACCCTGTGAGAACCCTCCCTGTGCAGCTCCAGCCTCAGGTTTGAGCCTCCCTCCAACAGCAAGCCCTGCCAACCACCCCAAGCAGCCGGAACGTTTGGCACCGTTCTGCCGATACGAGCAAATGGCAACTTTGCTTCATCATTCCGGACACACTGCAGATAAAACAAGCAAGGCCCTTGTGGAATGTTATGACATCTTCAGCTGCTGTACAGGAGAAAGTTAAATGACCTGAAGGCAAATTAAAAGAACAAAGTAGCTGTGAGATATCTGGCAGAAAGACTAAGCTAGAGAAATTACCCATGGAAATAAGCACCGAGTGTGATGGGGAGGAGGGAACTCTGAACACAAATAGATATAAAACTACCGTGTCAAGATATTCTATCTGAAAACAAATAGCAAATGGAGATTAAAATGAATTAAATAAGTGTATCAGGTAGAAAAATATTATGCCAAACTTGAAAAAATCTATTCTGAAGATGAAATATTTTAATATTTCCAACTAACAGTCAGATTCATTCAAAGAATAAAGTAGTACACTGAAAGTTTTCTGTTGAGTTCAGAAATATAAGGCAATAACACTACAGTCAACATGAACGAACGGCTCCTCCTATCGCAGTTGTTTGGCTTGGCACATGTTGTAGCACTGTTACTGGTGAAGACTCCAAACCTACCTCCACATTCACCTCTTCTGTTCATTTGGTATCCACTGTCACAGTATTCGCATCTATACGAGCCAACAGTATTTATACAGAAGCCCTCTCCACAAGTGTGAGGTCTTGAACATTCATCAAAATCTGAGGAGATGGAGAAGATAAAAAAAACTTCATCATGAAAGTACAAAATGCTTCTATCTCTCCTAAACCTGCTCTAATTGAACATAAATAAATAAAACACGCTTGGATTTGCAAGCTGTTTTTAAGCTGCAGTCCCACAGCTGTTCCTAGCGAGCAGTTTCATCTCAACTTACGTACAGCTCAAAATCAGACAAAATGAGCTCTAGAAGCAACCTGGCTGCAGGAAGAGGGGCAGGGAGCAGCCACGTGGCTGCAAACGCAGAGCACCTTGCAGCGTGAGTGTCTTGCCCAAGGCACTGCACAGCCCCTCTCAGCCCGTCTCTAAGGTCTAGGAAGTCCATGGCTGCTTGCAGCTACGCTCAAGGAAGTGAGGCACGTAGGGACATGGTTTGGTGGGCCTGGTGCTGAAGGCCTTACGGTTGGACTTGATGATCTTGAAGGTTTTTTCCAACCATAATGATTCTGTATTTAAACCTACAGCCTGTCACAGTTGCTAATGACTGAAAGAGGGTATTCATTATTTGTACTGGCAAATTAAGAAGGTGCTTATTCTACCTGGTAGTTTTCCTAAATAAAAAGTGATATTGAATAAGATCTTGTTTTTCAAAAACTGACAGCTCTGCGAATCAGTAGAAGTCACTGAAATACTTTCATCTCCACAATACTTGGTAAGAAACAGTTAAACAATTTCAGGCGCCAGTCCAGTACCAATGACATTGAGGAAAAAAAATCAAAAGGGACTTTACTGAGTTTGGGATAAGTTTCTTGATTCATCTTTCTTTTTTATGAAGAAGATCAGTAATTACCAACGCAGTCAGTCCCATCTTCACTGGCCATAAATCCAGCTTGGCAAATACATAGGAAACTTCCCTCGGTATTTTCACAGCGTCCAAGGGAACAGAGATGGGGCATCTGATTACACTCGTTAATATCTATAAAAGAAATAAAAATATAAGACTACAGAATAACATTTAGTTGTTACCAGATAATGTATTTTTGTGCACATCATCTCAAACTTTTGAAAAAACTGATCTGGTAACTGCTTTAACTATCTGAAACTATCTGAAACTATCTTTTCATGTGGCTCTCGCTGAGACCACATGAAAAGATGCATTATATAGTTTTGATTAAAAAAAAACCTTGCACTCTTATTGTCTTAGAATGTATGAAGGGTGCACTGGCCTGCGGATCATGAACTGATTACTGTTCAAGTCACTGCCCTGAGGGCAAACTGAGCATAAGCTGCAAGCATAAATAGAACGATTTAAAGTTGCCATTTGGCTGTATGTAAGTTTGCAAATTATCTTATAATATTGTAATTTCACCATATATTAATGCAGGTATTAGGATGAAGCTACTTCTGGCAGCATGAAAAGTTGACAATATATAAAGTGAAAATTTCAATTAATAACCTCCTCATGATCCATGTTACAGAGGAACCAGCATCATCTGAGCAAAGGAAAGGCACTGATACAGATCTGAACAGGCTCACGCAAAGCCCGTCTGGGCTGTCTCACACTTTTCAGAAACCCAGGAGGGCTCACTAGCTTTGAAGGAGATGAAGACCTTGCATCCCAAATCTCCTCATGTGCTTCTGGGATGTTTATGACTTGCTTTCTCCTTTTTAGAAGGTTGGAAGGAAGAAAAACTAACAAAATGACAGATTCAGTTCAGCTGCAGAGCACGTAGCTAGGAAGGGACAAGTCATCCTTTCTGAGAAATAAGCACTACTTCGCTTATTTTTTTCCTCTAGCAGAAGGTCTGTTTCTGACGATTATAAATATAGAGAATGTAGAGAATTCTCTCTCTCAATGCAGAGAAGAGACGATTTGCCTCACTACTTTTTTTGGTCTCATCTCACAATGGAAAGGCTTTCATTCAACTTTAATTAAATTTATGTTCAGTTCAGAGTGGCTGAAAGGCTATCAGAGACTTAATTTGGAAATTCTGACATCAAAAAAACCTTATTTTTCTTTGTAGTGGGGAAGCACTCAGGAGAGGATGCAATTCTCAACTGCTCTGTTGCACACAACTTTTGGTTAAGATCAGACTCTACACATCAAGCATCTCAAAGCAGAATTATTTCAGAGTTTGAAAGTGTCCATTCATACCGGAACATTTTGTCTGCTGATTGTTAAGTTTGTATCCCTCGTAGCAGATGCAAGTGTATCCCACAGGCAGATTAACACAATGTCCTGCTCCACAGATATCAGGATTAACTGTACACTCGTTGATTTCTAAGCAAGCAAACATAAAAATACTTAACATTAAATCCAGCGAGATAGTTCACTAAGTGCAATATTCTGTAATCCAAATGGAAAGACCTGTCTCAGAAGCAACTGTAAATCAAGTTGGTAAGTCCACAGTTTTGTAAGGGGAACTTATCTGGAAGATCTAGAAAAACATCTCATATTTCCTTAGTGACATATTTTCATGTACTATCCAAGATTTAGGTACATAAAAAATGGACTAAAACGAAGATAGTATAAAAACAAAAAATTATGCAATTTAATCTTCTCAGACAAGGTTAAGAAAATAACTCTGGAGGGTTTATTATTCTTATGGAATATGTATTTGTTAACGGTTTTAACATATTTTGTAAGAAAAGGAGATTCAGATTGGGCAGTACTGGCTGCTAAACCTTCACAGTAGTTTCAGAAATTCTCAAATTCTCAAAATTCTCAAATTCTCAAAATATTACTGCACAAAACATTAATGACTGTGATCAGTGGCAATTTAAATTAAGACTATATAACAATATGAAATGGTAATTTTGAAAGTGTCATGCTTCCTAAAGAATTATTAATCCAGTCTACTTAGAAATAGGTTAAAATGAAATTTAACCAACTCTGACAGTGCAGATTTAAAGGTAGTTGGAAACATTTTATCACTATTCAGTGCTTTTATCCTACTTTTTTGTCCTGCAAGTCTTACCCTATTTGTTCTTTACTATCTCCTAAATGTTTGAACACCACTTGGAACTGTATCTGAACTACAGATTGTTTTATTTAGGAATTATAACAAGTAACCTAATTATTCTCCTTTGCGGCACACAGCAATTCCACTTTTTTTTTTTTCCCCACTGAGAAAACAAAAGAGCAGCAGAACATGGAAAAGTGCATTTTTTTTACTAACTGATGGAGAGTACCTAGAAGTGTAACTTCCCTTTCCTGCACTGAGGCTGGGAGGGAGCTGGCAGAAGGGGCACTGCCAGGGCACAGCTGACTGCCAAATTCTGGACTGCCATTTACCATAAATAGAGCTTTCTAAGGGGACTGACAAACTGTTATTCAAAATAAAGGCTTACAGGAGGACAACATAGTTTCTCTGTTCTATCAGTAAATGCAGGAGAACAGCATTCTGCCTCAAATAGCAGGGCGACCTGCACCCTGTACAGGCTGCAAGCAGTTCAAAAATGCACACACTGGTCATGTCTGCATGATGGAAAGTCATTTATTAAGAGTTAATTTTTTACTCAAATATGCCCAGATGCAAACCAGAGAACTTCCTGGTAGGCCTAGACATCTCTATTACATAAAATAATGTATACTGAAGTATTTACATGTATCTTCCAGTCACTTTAAAGCTTCTGCTAGAGTAATTCTGAGAGATCAGCCAATCTGATATTGCAAATGTCTCATGTACTCATACACACCACATTAACATTCTGTTTACAAATTTAGAACAAAATTTTAAGCAAAAAAAAAAAAAAAAGGTAAAACAGTGACTGTTTCTAACAAGGCACAACTGGGATAAGGGACAAAAATGAGGATAGCGATGTCCTGCTGAATCCTGCTGTCTTAGCTAGAAAACACTTTTATTATTGTTACCTACATGGCAGACAGACTGTGGGTGAAATTCATCACCTACTACTACATTTTGCATCCGGCAGAATTTTTCTGTCTTGCGGTCTCTGTTTTGACTTTAGTAATATTATTTTTTTTTAGCCTACAACCCTTGATTTAGTATCCCACAGTATCAAGTGATATTGGTTCTTTATCAGTGTTCTCACATGACTCACACCTTCACTGTCATTTAACGTTCACCGTATTCTCTACCTTCAGAGGCTTCTTGGTAGTCTTGAATGATAGAAAGAACATATGTAGGCTTCTCTCCATCCCATTCCTCTCTCTGACTTTCACATTTTGAATTTCTGACAACCCGGACAGCATGACAGTAAACTTTGTTACGGCTCAAACAGTTTCTTCCAACTGGTTGCTGTTGACCTGTTTTGTGATTTTGCCCAGCCTGCATCAGTGAACATCAGTGAACACCAGTCTTGCCAGCTGAAAATCAGAGAAAATGAAGCGGAATTATTAATTTTTGCATCTATGTTTTTTTGCTGTAGAAAAAGTGGCAACTGTACACAGGGAAGGTCCATCCCTGATCTGCTAATAGTACACTCTTCTCTGTGTTGTTCTGCACCCTTTCTTTGCATCTCTCCAGAATATTCATTTCAATATTTCCTATACCTAAACTCGCTATTTAAATATAGAGTGGAACAAGTTATAATGCCAGCAACTCACAGTCGGATATTAATTTATTTTAATTCTAAAAAAGAAGTGCAATACCTGTAACTTGAGTAGGTGCAATTACTTGACTAGCACTTGAAGTGGAGACTTCAGGAGCAACTTCCACAGGCAGAGGAGGAGATGTTTTCTCAATCACTACTGTGTGACATGGAATGGAAATCAATCACATCCAAAAAAAAACCCCAAACTCTCACAGCATTCACAAGTGATACTGAACTACCTAGACACAACACAGTTTTTCATTAATTTACTCTGCTTAGAGTTGAAGTAGAAAAAAAAAAAAAAAAGTATAAGGTGATTTTCCCTTGTCCCAACTCTTACAAAAAAAAACCTAAGGTGCTAGAGAAAGCAAGTAAAATGCTCAAACTTTTGCAGTTGAAGTTGTGCATAAAGAAAGCACTTAAGCTTCATCTTGAAAGCAAGGTCTCAATTTTGCTGACATTAAACTTTTCATGTACATACTCCAGATTTTTTCATGTTATCACCTCTGCCTACAATACCTATCTTTGCCTCTTAAAATGTCTCCTCACTAATACCTCCTGATTCCTCCCACTTCTGCTTCTATGCTTTTCTTTCCTTTCCTTATTTTTGTATTCTGTTTATGTTAAAAACTCCTTGTTAAACTGTGGCCATATTTTCATTAACCTCTGTTACAAATGTTATTTTCCATTTCTTTGAAGAGCTGTAAGCACTGTCTCTTACTGAAAAAGAAAAGTCAAAACAAGCTACCTGGAAATTGTGGATGCAGGTTAATTGTTGAAATCCCAGGAGAAAGCTGAGGCTGACCAGGCTCTAGGATTTGCTTTTCTTGATCAAATGAAACTAATTCCTAACAAAAAAAAAAAAGAAAAAGGAAAGACAAAAAAAAAGAAAAATATTAAAATTGTCCTGGATTGAGAAACCTGGCTGAAGTTATCCCTTGTCTGTACTTTTTTAAGACATCATTAATTATCACCAGTTTAAGTATGAAAGAGGATAGGATCTTTCCTCTTTTACACAATGGCACATAATTCAATGTTGATGTTATTTTAAGGAGCTTCACTTCATGTAGTTTCTACCTTCATCTTTGGCTTTACCACTCCCTAGCAATCCTATGCTCCACATGAACAGTATGCAGCCACGTATGTCTCCAAGTCTTTGATCACTGTGAAAGGGTCTCTCTTAGCTAATGCATCAAACATCTCTTTTTTTCTTTTGTCCCATGTAAGACTTACATGTTCATAAGTCTTTAGGAAAATGAAATCCAGTTATTCCTAACCAATCCCATTTGCTGCAGTAGAGATAACCTAGAGCCTCCAGAAGGGCAGATGTAAGGCATGTAAGGCATAGAGTGACGTCCTCTTCTCCACTGAGTACCCAGCAATCTTAAAAAACTTACTCGTCTAATTTAAATATTTTATAATACAAGACTGCTGCTGCTGCTGAGCAAGAGCCACAAATATGCCTCAAAGTCTCATACCATTTCTGTGCAATTCATGCTCTCTAGCTGTCAGCATCAGCGGCAGTCTTTCATACTGTCTGCAAATTTCAACATCCTACTTAAAATACAGGCTCCAGAATCACATATATAATAGAAGACTCATTGCCAATGCCCTAAGAGAGGCCAAAGTAATCTCCTTGCTCTACTTCCCTATCTGCCTGTTTTTATATCTAACAACTATAGGATCTTTTTGCCTCCAGATTTGCACTGTAGGTCCACAGCGAGTTGCTTGCTGCTTGTGAAATCCAAATCCTTTTCACAGTCCCCACATCACATCTTGTGCATGAGGTCGGCATTCTAATACCTAGATATAACACAGGGACTCAGAGAATCTGGGCTCAAGGCCCTGAGCCACTGTTTCTTCCTGACGTTAATGGTCTTTGGATAAATCAATCAAAAAAAAAATGTATAAAAACTGGCCCCTGAAGTCTCAAGGACAAGAAACTCAGAGGGTGATTACTCCATAGTTCCAGCAGTACATTCCTCTGAAGTATCAGCATGCTCAAGGGTCAAAATGCTTTGGTGTTTTACCTGATCAGGGGCTGCTGTTGCCACTGAAAACAGAAAAAAAAAAAATTAATCAGTCTTCTCATATGCTTTATTCACACACTCTGTGTAAAACTATGATCACGTTTAAAAGTAGTTTCTGTCATCATAGAAAATGTTCATGCTATCATCTAAAGCACCCTAAATTTGAAATAATGTTTCTGAGCACATGTAATCTGAAACTGGAATAAGATTCTATGCACCAACCAATCTTCACAACTATTTCTGCAGTTTTCAGCCTCTTCTTATATTTCTATATCGTTTCCTTAGATACTGCCAAGCCATTCAAGAAGCTGTCTGGTTATTAACGAGCTCATTTAACAGGTTGATTTTACCTTCTTATATCCATTCAACAAAATATCAATCTCTATAAACATTTAAAAAGTAAATTAATATTGTAATGATGTAAAGCTAAAACCAACAAATTTGAGTTCAATAACTCAAAGGTTCAATTTTTGAAAGCTGTCTTTTTAAAAATAACTGAGAGCGATTTTTTCCACCCAAAATGGCTTTTCCCTAGGAAGGAAAGTGGAAGAGTAATTGATAGAAATGTCATATAAGTTTATTTTCTGCTACTCTGCATTTTTAAATTTGTCTTTTACTGATGTCTTTTACTATATGGCTCTTTAAAAAACAAATCAAGAATAACTTTTTCCAAATCATTATCTTCTAGAGGGGTATAGATATATATAGATATATATATATGTACATAAATTTGCTCCTCTAGCTCTAGTTTCTTCAGCATTAGCAAGGAGGCTGATTAGCAGACCTAGAAGACATTTTGATCAAATCTCAAAAATCTGAGATACAAACACATCCAAAAGTGAATTCAAATGTGCCCATATGCTATCACTAACTCAGCATAAGCCTATTTGTTTTATTTAAAATGAACTTTTTAATATATTTCAAACAGCCAGGCTTGTTGCCGATGTATTTATTTCAGTGCTGCTTTCTGCAAGTCTTTGCTTCTGTGTTTTTAATAAGCACAGGACATTTTCAGCTACTCAGTGTTCTTAGAGGAGCTTGTGGAAAACCACACAAAGTGTGAGAAAACCATCTTAGAGAAACCAACTAATCATCAAAAAGCCAGGCAGAGGGAAGCCGATGCAACGTGGCCATGCTGGGAGAGGGCAGGATTGCAGGAGTGAGACCAGAGCACATGACGTGCTGATGATGTACAGATGTGTGTAGAACAAAGATGATGAAAACCCCCTGACTCCTGCAACCCCAAATACGAGTAGATCAATGCCCAAGATGAATCTTTTGTTATAGTATGGGGAGGATTAATACTTTCAAGAAGCCTTATAAACCAATACTTGCTCTTTCTTATCATAAAAACTAGATCAAATCAAAGTGATCTCTCTCTGTGGTGCTTACAGGATCTAGAAGGAGCTACAGGCAGTAAACCATTTAACACAACTCACCCATGATTTGGAACACATTAATGCACACATTTATAAAGACACACGCACAGAAAAACAGGAAGAATAAACTTTGCTGCTCTCACCTTCTTGCACAGCCACCTCAGGCTCACTTTTCTGTGAGAAGGTCAGTGCCTCCACTGGCTCTTCCTTTGCTGGGAGAGGTGGAGGAGAAGTACCTTTAGCAACAGGTTGAGTAATCGGGGTCTTGCCAATGACAGGTGGCTGTACTCTAACTGCAGGGTGATGATATAGCTTGTTTCTGTGAGGGCCAGAAACCGTATAACCCATTCCACCAGGGCAGATTTCCTTAAAAGCAGCTAGATTTGGGATGGGAAAATATTCCTTTTAGGAGTCTAAAAGTGCAATATGTTGACATATTGGAAAATATAATTAAAACCACTAATAAAGTTAATCTCCTACTGTATATACATTTTCATGGAAAAAAAAAAAAGTAAACTGTGCTACATGCTAATATGACTGAACATTCTCCCCAAAGCATGTTCTGGCTCAGTTTATTCCAAGGAGATTTCTACTCCATCTTAACAACTTCCTTCAGTTACGTTTAATCTATCATCATATCAAGATCATTTTTTTCTTACTCCTATTCAAACAGAACATTCTTTCTGAGAAGAAATTTATAAAGATAAATTATCATCATCATCTACTTAATATGAGGAGTGAAAATTACTATTTCTACCATACCCCCCTTTTTTTTTTTTTTGCAGAAACCAAAGAAAAAAGCTCACCACCCCTGTGCTAGAGGAGCAGAAAAAACATCAATTAGTAGCAACATTCATTCACAGGATGCCATTTCACTACATTAGAAGTCTCTAATGTAATGCTCTGATACAAATTCCACTGAATTTAGTAAGTTTTTCCACTGATCGCAGTGGGCTGAATGAAAACAAGATGAGGATCATAAAAAGTCAAATCATCATTGGAAGAGAAGGGATATAATCTCATTTATGAGACTGCAGTAGGAAAAAAAAAAAAAAAACATTATGGCACCACCTGCATCAGGCTTTGCAGTCCAGCAGTGGAAGACTAGGATGAAAAAGCATCAGTCTTCCTCCCTGCCAAAGGTAATAGCTGTGCAGTTGTTAGGGATAGGAGGCGTCAGGAGGCTTGTCAGGCAGTGCTCCACCGCTTCTAGAGCACTCATTGCTCTAGATGTTGAGCATAAGCTTGGGATGAAGCACCAAGGATCCGGCCTCTCAATGAGACCACAAATTCTGCTTTGAAAACACATCAGCATTTTTAAAAAAGAATCTGCATCTAAAATGAGGACAGCAAATAGTAGCTATGGACACTTGAGAGATTAACTGATTAAATTACCCAACTGCAGATGTTGGACTTTTGGAAGCTTGGTGAGATGGAGACTTAGTAATACAAATGATGAATGGTCAAACTCATTAAATTCAGTGGATTCAGAACAATAAAACACTTTTTTGGGGGGAAATGCCCAAATCAAAACTTGCTACAAAAGCATCCAATCAAGAGTAGAATGTCTGGTCAAAGAGGAAAACAGAAAAAGACAGAAATCTGTCCTTTGTGATGCATACCTGGGGTGTAGGAAGTCTTGGTTCAAATCACATTCTCTCAAATGAAGAACAGAAATCTGTATCTTATCCTACCACAACCTAGACTTGACTGTTCTCAAAACCCAGGTATGCAGAGTGGGACTCAGTCTCTCTTTGGAGCTGCTCCACGTCATACAAATAATTAAAAGGCCATCAGAGAGCAAGATGATGGCTTTTAAACTGAATAATTCTGGAATTAACCTTGGATGCTATAGTAAATTCTGGGTTGTCCCACTTTTGCATATTTTTCATGGAAACTCTAAAAGATCATTATGAAACTATTCTGTTATAAAAAGGAACATGGTTTCAAATCATGAAAGTTGTTGTGAAAAACTGTTTCCCAGCTGGCTTATCAGAATTTTCTACTTACAGATTCTATCTTTTCTTTAAGAAGAGTTACTAAAATCACAGATGCACGTAATATTCTATAATGTGTTTTTATGACTAGAGGGCAGACAATTTGCAAAAAGGAGGGATCTGTCCACTCCAGATTACACATAACCTTGGGCATAAAGCCTTGTGAATTTAGGCAATATTTTTACAGATATAAAGCATCCATATTTAAATTGCTAATCATCTAATGAGAATATTTTTGCTCCATTGAAAAGCAATAGAAATATTATTTATCAGAAAACCAACTGGACTTCTAAAACCCAAATTAGTGACCTAGCAACCAAATGATCACATAGGAAGCAATAGCTTTAAAAATCAATTCAAATGCGCAAAAATTTTTGTTGCTTCCATTTTTGTATGCCCAACTGAAATAATAAGGAATGTGGTACTAAGGTCCTCATGTCTCAGATGTTAACACTGGATTGCCAAAATTCACTCAGTAAAATACTTCCGAGAAATACCTATCTTTTTCATAATTTAAAAGTGACATCTGCAGTAGCAACTTCAGCAAAAAGAGTAGACAATAGTTAAAAATACTTGTACTAGTATACTGCTAGGCAACATATATATTTTAGTTTCTTTCAAAAATGGAAATTTGAGCAATGACTCTTTAAACATATATTTAGATATATATAAATGTGACTATACATTAGAATGCAAAATAATATTCACTACGTTTTGACTGAAGACTCCAAATTCAGTCATTTAAGTTTTGAGCTTTCTCATAAAGCGGTGAGAAATATCTTAATTTATAATAAGCAGTATTTTACTCTGCGAACTTAAGAGCAGTGATCAGCCAAGATGGTATTTATAGAGTCCTTTTAAAAACTAGCAGACTCAAAGTGAACACTGAAAGTACAAGTGGGCTTTATACATTAAGTAATTGTTTAAGCAAAAGATGGAAGGAGATGTTTAACTTCTAGTCACTGTTAAGATGTCAATACCATACTTGGCACCTTTCTCAAAAAGTTTTGAAGGAAGGTGGGAAAACAGCAAAGTACTCCTTTTCATATCCAACAGCTGTAATGGAAACTACAGCACACATAATACTATGAATTAAGTCTCCATTGCTGCTATCCTTTCACCTACAACTTAAAGTATTCGTTAGACTTTGGTTTAATTTGCCTGGATCTATAATCAGAATTTAAAAACCTGTAAACTTACCTTTATGTGATAGAGATTCAATGTTTAAAATTGCATTCCGAGATGTAAATATTTGTCAGACTGGAATTTTACCACTACATAACAAATAAAATTTCTTTATTTTAATTTTAAATGCCTATGAACAAAAATAATATATATCTAAGTATTCTATCATTGTTTACAGAACTGTCATCATTTACTGTTGACACTTCTCCTTTCCTTTTTAATCAAGCATTGGATTCTTTTTTAAAATCTAACATAGGGTGGGTGAGAACTTCTACTTTCAACGGGCTGTTCTTACCTGTTCCTGGCAGGGGACACTTCTCACAGTGGGGGCCCCAGGCTTTGCCCACGCTGCAGCAGCAGAGCTGCTTGCTGAGCTGGACAGACAGAGGATGCATGCACTGCTTCCCTGCACTCACAAACCGATAGCAGGGCCCTTTCTCTTCTGACACCATAGGACTATCAGCTGCAAGGAGAAGAGAGGAGGGTATGGTTCACATGAAAAACAAAAGAGAAACACCACCAGATTTCCAGCACCCATTAAATGGATTCACGTTCTCATTTGTTGTGGATTTTTTTTTTTTTTTTTTTGCATTTCAGTTGCCTATGTGAAACCATAATTACTATATATATATAAACTTCTTTAGCATTAAAACATTCCCAAACTCAAGCCCATTCTAGAACAAACATGAAATAGATTTTTGAAGAACAGAAGCTGATTTCCAAACCAGGAATTCCCAACTTGCCAAAACAATTAAAGTCAGCTCCTGTAAATGTACACAAGCGCAATTGCTAAAGTAATTTACAGTAGGGACAAGTTATACGGCCACTCCAACATTCAGCTGGAAATGAGCTATATAAATAAAACCACAAAGGTATCTAACATACAAGCATTTATTTATGGCAGACAATTACATATTTCTATTTTGCTAAGTCTCACTGTTTTCCAATACATGCCAATATGACAAATGACAGAACGTCCTATGTAAAATTGCTGCCAAACTGGAATTATTTTAAAATCACTCTGGACTCTGCTTCCTTAACTAGACTACAAATACACTCAATAAAACAATGTGTCATATCATAGACTGCATGCATTTCAACACTATGTTCTTCCTTCTCGTTTCCAAACTTGAAACTTGCACAGAAATTCAAAATGCTTTGGTCCAAAATGGCAAATAAGTACTTAACAGATCGCTTTAGCATGGAAGAGACAAAAGTCATAAGCTATGACTATTATGAGGTAATGCAAAGCAGAGACCTATCCAGCTTTTATATTTATGTATCTATATTCTTATATAGGTAACAGTTCTGGGTAAAATATAAAAAAGACAAGCAATATTTGATTTTCAATATGATGTATAAAACCAAAAATTAAAAGTTATTGCCAGTTCCCTATTTTCCTAGTGTTTAAGTCAAAAGAGATAAAAAAAAATCTTTAAAATGATGAAAACCTTCCTCAACTATTTTCATCAATCACTAGCTTCAGATTATGATCTTGAAAACAGAAAAAAAAAAAAAAATCATTGATGAGTTATTTTGTCTATACTGTATTTTATAAATCTAGAGATACCTCTGATAAGGAGCTTAGGAAATAAGGTCATTTTCACTTGTCAATCTTCTTCCCAAGAGACTTTAAAGTGAGAAAATCAGTTCTCTCTCTGCTTTCTTTTGGTCTTGCAGAGGCAGTTCATCTCAAATCAAGTAAAAGATGATTAACAGGAAATTATTTGTATTCATGCTGTTTACAACTTCTTTCAAAAATTCTTTCTTAATTTTTAATCCTTCTTAATTGGAAGGAAAATGTGAGAAAGATTATCCTCAGCTGCATGTTTAATAACCTTTAATAGGAAAAACAGGTATAAGCACAGAAATCTGTTGATTTTCAGGGTGACTATACACTGCTGCTTTTCTAGTTCCTCGCTTGTCCTGGAGGTTCTCCTCTTCTTTATACCATTCTAGTTAGTTACCACCTTTATTTTTTTTCAGTTGTGCAGCCAAATAAATAGTCTTTTAAATAATTATTCCACGCTTGATCACATTTCCCCCTAGTCTAGCGCAGGGGAAGGCAATTTATGGAGCTGTTTTTAGGTGTTAGATATTGCTCAGCTAAGGAGATTTTGAAAGAAAAGAAGTATTTTAAACAGCCGAGTGACAGTAAATCTTGTGAGAGGCGCCGGTGGCTTCACACCTTTGATACGCATACTTGGAAATGGATGCAAAAGGAGGGTAATATCCAGTCTCCCTGAATTCAGAGCAGGTGACTCCAGCTCACGTGCAAGCTCAGAAATTACAGTGCTGTCTTGCCAGAATCACAAAGTATTCACGGATATCAAAGGATTTTCATGCATCTTACAAAATCTTAAGTACAGCTTCACTTCTGAAGCCATTTCTGGAAATACCTATATCTTAGGATAACCCGAAGAAAGTGAGAGAGCAGGGCAACAAAGGCCACTGAGGAGTTGATCCGGATGAAATCAGAAGGGAGATTGCTTTGGAAATGGGTTTGCAGTTAAAACTCTCCTTTGCATTTTCCAAGACATGTCTAATCTGCACAGCTGCTTAATCACAAAGGGTGTTGTTTTTTCTGGTCCATTATTTTTCCCCTCTCTAAATCACCCATGACTTAATATATACGTGAAAATATAATACTTTGTTCATTTTTCTAGTCTTTTTCTGCCCTAAATGTTTTCTGCACTGACTTCCAATTTAGCCTCATGGACTGCACTTAGTCTTCAAGCTCCAGACGATGCTAACGGAGGGGTCTGTGCAGCCTTGCATTGGGCATCGCTCCCAGCTCAAAGCCCTGGCACTTAGAAGTAAGAAGTGACATAAAACACAATCTTAAACATGTAGTGAATTAGCCTGGCTAATCTGGGTAGCTGTTTTCTGGCTCTGTTGCCCATTAATCTGTGAACTGCTCTCCAGAAACAAGGTTTCATTACTATTATGAGCATTATATCATGGCTGTGCTATAATGGAGCTGGAAGCCTTCCAGCTGCAGCCTTATATCTTAGAAAAAAATCAGAATAATAGAATGCCTTAAAATCTGATTTCTCAGATGCGCAAAAATTCTCTTGTTCATACTGACGTGTTCATATGAAAGCTTATGTATGCTCTCTCAAAAACCATCTGAACAAATAAAGAAAATACTTAATTCAAAAAGTATGTCTATGCCACATTTACAGTCTTGCTAGCAGCACAATGTAGAGACACGTGAGCCTGTTTAACCAGCTAGTTCATGCACATGTAGCACTTCAACCACAGCAACAGAGCATTATAGACCAGTTTCCTCTTAGAAGTGAACGACATCAGTCTGTCCAAAATTTTATACTGACCCTCATAGATTGCTACTGTCATTTCAGTTCAGTAACTAAAATCCTGATCAGGTACTTCTACACTTCATTAAAAATAAAAAATAATAATAAAAAAATCACAGTAAAGCAAATTCACCGAAAATAAAGCAATATTTTTCTGGTAGTTCATTCAGAGATGACACAGCTACCATATAACTAACACAACTACCATATAACAGACACAGCTACCATACAGTTGATATATTCTTCCCAATTTAGGCTCTTCAATTGACAAACACATTATGTTTTCTTATTAGCTTGACTGTTTACAACATTACACTGGGAGAAAAAGAAATTGTTTGTATTGTCCATGTTTGATTTTATATTGCATAATTAAACCCTGATTAAGAGCTGCTATTCTATCAAGGTGATACAAGCTTTTTGTTATCTCATTTTCTCTTGCTACAGTAACAAAATAGTGCATCCTATGCTATACAGAAATCAGAAGTACTTCTCTTAAAAATGGTTCAAATGTACTTCCTTATTTCTCTCCCACCTAAAATCTCATTGTGAGAAAAAATCCGGTGATTGAAACATAAAGGTATCTACACCTTAGGAAATAAGAATAAGGAAGACAAAAATGATAAAGTACTCTCTAATACAGTTCACATTCACACGGTTATACCATATTTGTGTTTAAAGAAACTTCATTTTTGTCGACAAGGTAGTACTATGACCAATACTTATCATTAAATTTCTTTGACACTTAACAGGACAAATTTAGTTCTCCTAAAGTTCATTGAACTTAAAAAAAAAAAAAAAAAAAGGCATTGTATTTTCCAATCCATCTGCTTCAAGTTGATCTTATATTACCTTATAAATTAAAGTCTAAACTGTCTAGTCTTTCCAAATGCTTGGACTGGGAAAAATGAATTGTTTTACCAACGCTAATATTTTGTGTAGCTTTTCCCTATAGCCCAAAGCTCTAATGCTTTGGGACAAAGACTTTAAAAGTGGCAGTAGGAGAGGAAAAAGGTCATTCTGTGAGAGAGGTGGATTTCAGCTTCCTAAAAACACAGTAACCAAAACTATCCAGGTGAAAACTGCAGGAGTGGAAGAGGAAGGAAACACAGACTAAGACAATTTGGACTGGGGTGCTAGCAGAGATGGAACGTTTTGTGTCAAGGAGAACTCTAGTCAGCTGATAAAGACTGAAAGGGGACAGAGAGGATGGATGTAGCTTGGAAGGTTTTGTGTCAGGAAAACCATGGAAGACAGGCAGGAAGCCTGGAAAGCTGTAAGGGGAAACTAAAGTTTCCTGGACAAGGAGACAGAAAAGAAGCACAAAGCACGGGTACTCTGACTAACCAAAGCGAATAAGTTGACAAGGGGAGGCAAGGACATCAAGAAGTGGGATAGTTGGGACCAGTCAAATAAATCTCTCAATTGCACATAACTTTTCATTTTGGTACTTTGATTACTTATTACATTACATTACATTATTACTTACACTTAGTTAATATTAGGGTTGGATCTGGCACAAATCCCATTTTGCATGTACATCTGTAGCTGCCCATGGTATTCAAACACTCACCATTAGGGCATACTCCCTGCAACTGGCATTCATTGATATCTGTGGAAAAAAATGAACAAAAACAACAAAGGATTAGAAACTAGAATGATTAATAATACTGATCTTTCTTCAGAAGTTATCTGTTTTTTAACAGGGGTAATAACAGTTAATACTCTAATCAGTATTTTTGTCCATACTGAAAACATTCTAAGATATTTTTAAAACACTGCTGAGAACATAACAGAAAAAAAATTTATACTTATAAATTATATTATTTATTTTTATATACAGACACACACATATATACACATACATATACATACATGCTTCTACAGGGTTATCACTCTCCTCCTTTCCTGAGTAGATGATAGCTTGTACAGTCAAACATAAATTTCAAGAACATTCATGAACACAAAGTTTTGAGCTGGCACAGATGAGCATTCACAAGGACTGTGCTATAATTTACACAGGATGGAACAGTGCTTGACAAGCTTAATGCAGTTTTTATTAGTATTTGTATTGCAGGAGAGCCTGAGGGTCCATTGAGCTGGAAGGAGCACAACACAGAAAGACTATGTCTAGTGCAAAGACTGTAGCAGCTTAATAACAAGAATCTGCTTCAGGGTGTACAGAACCCAGGAGACACGACAGGAAAGAAGAGCTCCATGGGAGCACAAGCTTGTAATAATTACTAAAGGCCAAGAGCTGTTTGACAGAGCTTGCAGTTCCTAAGCTACCCACATCGCTGTCCTTTTCTGAGTCTCACTGAATGCATTTTTCTCCCATGCCCCAAATATTGGGCCTTGCACTTTTATCACACCTGGCATGGTAATTCATTCAAACAGGACTGGCCTGACAATCATCTAGATACCATCTGTAACCGAGTCAGGCAAACTAGCATCTTATTCCAGGAGACAGTAACGGTGTAGGTTTGCACTGATAAAAAAGTCTTAAAAGAAAAAAGTATAATTTATTACTTTGTCATAAAGTGCTGCATCTCCTGTTTTAGGAAATTAAAAGACTGCACATTGTAATGGAACTACTTAAAAAACATTAATGCATAACATAAGGTTTTCCCTTCCTACCTCTAAGCCAGAGAACAAAAGACTATATTCCTGGGTCAACAAGCTTGAACTGCAGGTCAGATATTCCAACTAGCTCCTTAGAAAGCAGGGATTAACAACCAAGTTACCTACAATACATAAAATATATCACTACACCTCTTAATGTTTACAAACCCTTCTCTGCTTCTCTGACTTCACTGTGTTGTTGCCTAACTCAAAACAATCATTGAGAGCAAAGAGTTCAGTATGCCAAACGTACACCAAAAGGTGTTGTGCTGGACTTTGCTTTTGGAAACCTAAGAAAGAACCTTTTGCATCATCACCTCCTTCTGCCTTTTTCTGCCCAAGTCTGGCTACCTCTCCCACTGCATAGGGGTGCACGACAACCTCGCAGCACGGCAGGTTCCAGCAGCGGTTGTGCCAGCTGTGATTTTTTCTAACATTCCACATTCATGTTATCCTTAATGCTTCTATTTCTATACCTAATCTAATATCTTGACATTGCCTCCATCAACTTCATCCCTACGCACTTAGCCACATGTGACAAAGAGGGATAATTTATATCCTATAACTTTGGATGAAATATGATGGAAACCACATGGATTATCAAAGATCAGCTCTGCCTCAAAGGAATTTTTCAGCAGAATTCCCAGACTATATGACTTTCTGACCTTAGAGGGAGTGGGCTTTTGACAAAGGAGAACGGTACAAGAAAAGAACACAAAAAGCTGCTGAAAAATCCTCAAGGTCTTTTCCTTGCAGTCTTCCTCTGACCCATCCAATCTTGGAGCAGGAGGATGGCCCATATAAGCACAGCAGTATCTTATTTAGGGATTTCAGTAATACTACTAGACTCAGAAGGTTTAGTAAACTGGACTTGTCTTGCTCCATTTGATGAAAATTTTTAGACAGCTTCTCCAGTTACTTAGTCTATCTTAGTCAGATATGACTGAAGGAATCTATATAGTGACAGCTGACTCCAAAAGGAAATACCATCATTGCTTCAATGTCAGACCTTATCTGTAACCATCGAGAGGAAGGAACTTGAGAAAGCTAACAGCTAGCGAACTACAGAAATTATTGAAGCATCCTTAAATAGACACACACTGAAGTTGTGGCTGTAGCTAAGCTATCAGGAGAAACAGATACACACTCTCCTCTTTCCAAAGAGTCTGGCTCAACATTAAAGAACATTAAAAAGAGAGAGATTAGTATGAAATACCTGGAAGTGAATATAAAGCAAACCCTGAAACACTCGGTGAGCAGCACTGGCTAAACATAGACCATTGCCTTTAATTCTAACCTGCCATTCACTTCCTGGTGTTTAATGGCAGTTATTCATGAATGCTGACAAAGTATGTGTAGCAAAAATATTTGTTCACAGTTAACAGTGCAATAAGTAGACTTTTCAAACTGACATTTTCACTGTACAAACAGCAAAGATACACTTTTACTATAAGAAAATTAAACTGTTACTACAGAAAAAAAATGGAGGTTCCCTCTCAGGGACCATATGTATCGTACTGCTTTGTTATAGTACTTTTTCCTTAATGTACACATGCAGAATTTACAAAATTCTTTGCCTAATGAAGAGTTCATTTAAACTTGAAATTAGTGAGCTTACTTAGTTAATATTAATCCAATTTAGTATTTCTAATTCTTATTTTCCTAAGGAAAGACCTAGTGTCCTCGGCTGTTAGCCATTAGCATATACTGATACTTGTCTATAGGTCATCATTATGTTAAACTTGGTACTTTTTCTTCCTAGTCAGAAGGACACATAAATATATGCTCAAACATTAGACTGTAATTTAAGAAGTTACACAGTTTAGCATATATACATTAATGCTTCCAATGTTTAAAAGGATTACGATATATTTTTCATTTTTTGGATCATGACTTCATTTTTTGCATTGTTTCACTTGAAATTCAAAAAAAAAACCCCAAAACTCCAAACAAAAAAACACATGGATAAGCTTTATTATTTAAATTCTGAAAGCTATAGATGTGCAAAAAAATCAAAAGTAAACTCCTACAAGGACAGGCATGCATTAAAAAATACTTTACGAAACCTGTAACAACTTAAATTTGAAGTACTCATTAACAGAATATTATTTGTATTATTGAACTGAACCATGTCATTTAATTTTGTGTAATTATTATATGGGAATACTTATAACCTTGTAATTGCATGGCTCAGTGATCTGTTTGGATTTTATAATGAAAATTTTCTCAATATAGTTTATATATAAGGCTTTAAATTTTAACTGAAGTGGATATTTTTTAAAGATAATTAATGCAAATGTCATCTAAAGGGAAATAGTGAGTATTTTCACAGATCTGAATTTCACCCCTGTCCCTGATGACAGAAGTTGACTTTAGTAGTGCATCTTATGCATCTGGTGATACTTTGGGAGAGAGTTTTGTTAATACTTTTGCCTTCGAATGGCCAAGGTATTTCATGGTATTACTTACAGCCGTCTCTAATTTTCAGGTAGAAGGTGATCTTCCTATAATTCATCAAAACACAGTCAACTTTCTTTCCAAATAATTCTGCTATTCTGTAGGAATCATCCACAGATGCTGTCACTAATGTATCTGTATTAAAACTCTTTCCAGATGAATTGTTCTTGTATGTCTAGTATTTAAAAATACTGTCTTGCAACCTTTACTGTCCCAGAGAGCCTCCATTCACTTGTACTCTATTATTGCTATTTAATGTGGATACTGCTACACATAAATACCAGTTTATACCTATGTAAATACCGACGATTGTTCCTCCTCATGTTTTATGAAGTTTCATGATAGATATTTCTCTAAAATTGCCTACATTTTAAAGCTAACCTCTCGTGCACTCTGATGATGCCTCAGCATAACTTAATTATGGAGTATTTTTAATGACTCTTTTCCAAGTCATGTTTTCTGAATGAGCTCATCGCAAAATTATTGAGTTGATGCTTTATGTTGAATTATACTGGTCTGTCTAGGGATTCAACAGAAACAAGCCACAGATTGATAAGAAACTTCAAATTTTGGGAAGAAATAAACATGT
This sequence comes from Crypturellus undulatus, assembly GCA_013389825.1. NCBI lineage: Eukaryota > Metazoa > Chordata > Aves > Tinamiformes > Tinamidae > Crypturellus > Crypturellus undulatus. Next base: position 247,971 of record VWPW01020921.1, read on the forward strand.
AAGAGTAGACTTTACTTAACCACTCTGGTTAAAAATCTCTTTCAAATGTACTATGTATTTCATTGTACTTCACACTGTGTTAAATGGCCACCTACCCAGAATGTTTTTGACCTGCAGGTCTGCCCAGTTGTGCAAACTGCACTGGAATCAACTTGTTCAGGCAGCTGGAAAAGAAATCTAGTTGAAGATTAACAGATTTCTTTTTTTTGTTTTTTTTTTTGTTTGTTTGTTTGTTTTTAACTCCTTTTTTATTTTTTTATTGACATAAAGACTGTTCCAGATAAAAGCAGTATAACATTGAGAATTCGTTTGTCTGGGTTATAAGGACAAAAAAGAAATAACTATTTTAAAGTTCATTAAATAACACTTTACCATGAAGAAGTGGGAACTGGCAGCAGCACATTTGTGAATTGCTCAAACACCTTCATTTATGCAGCTCTAGCAGAGAAAACGCTTTAATGAGCTCTGTACCACCACTATAAAAGCACACACGTGTAAGCGATGCTTTCTAGTACCTAAGTACCAGAAATACTAGGGACTAGAGTACCTACGTATTAGTTTTTGGATTTCAAAGGAAAGGTGAGAAACATCAATTTTCATATCCAATGAAATACCACTAGTAAAAAGCGGATCGTAGGAGGAAACCACATGCCATCGAGGTGGCTCTGCTCTCCAAGGAGACCGACGTGCACCGACGCTTTCCTGCAGCCAGGGTCTTGACAGGAGAGCCCAGAAAGGGGCAGATGGGGCTGTAGTTCTGCCCGTGGCCTCTTCCGTGCCCTCCACCCTTGTGGCCTGACACATGGTGAGAGAAGCCACCACGTCGGCCTCCAGCGCCACCAAACCACCCTGACCATGGATCTAGCCCAGAGCCTTCAGCACCAAGGGCTACTTAAAACCGATAGTTTTAACAACCCTTGTTAGCGCTCGACACCTTCACACAGACTTTTATAGAGCTAGTAGGCGCCAGGTCAACCTGCTATTAGAAAATACAGTGTGCTAATTACTCTGCCCCTGAAGTTCCTGAGGGAAAAAAAATGGAAAAACACCTAAAAAAAAGCCATTCTTAATTGAATGTCTGCCCACTCTCAGGAAGGGTGCAACCATGAATGAATACAGTAATCTTAAATAGCAGTAATGACGGAAGAATGTGGCAGTGACGTAAGATTTTTTTCACTTATACATGAAAATACATGCTAAAATTGAACTCATTGTAAACTATGACAACAATTATCATACACAGTTTTACAATAATTTTACTAATAATGGCTTTACCTTCGAAGAGCTTCACATATGCTAATTAGTGACTAAAAGATGGAAATGAACAGATAACTAAGATATCTAATTGGAATTTTTTTTTGGATTCAAAATAATCAAGTGTCATTTGCTTTTTCATGTCTTTGCTTGGTTAACATTAAACACACTGAGTGATTTACAGGGTGGATCATAAAGCTACAGTAATCTCCTTTAATGTGCCCGTTTACTCAAATACTTGACTTGGACACTTCAGCAAGAACACAGGAAAATGCTACACAGTGGGCTCGTCTTTTGACATATCAAAAGGTCAGCACAACCTGAAGAGCCTGATGCCAGCTATGGTCAAGTGTAACAGGTCGAGTGGACTACTGGATCAGCAGGGCTGCTCTGCTGCAGACCATCTTCCATAAACAGGTGGTTAGACCGTCAGCCCTCCAGCGTTACCTGGCAGCAACCTCCACCTGGAAGAGTATTTAGGAGAACTCCACTGTGTGTTGCCTTTGCCAACCATTGCAACAGCCCTTCAGACCACTCGGACCCACCTGGCCTAATGTAGGGTCACGGGGAAAACAGAAATGGTGCAGAGCTATCTCCACTCCTTTCAGCCTCTTTGGACACAAGCAGCCTGCCCACCCTCCACTCTTTGCAGCGGTGATTTAGGCCCATATTTGGTCAAAAACATAACGGTATTTGCAACATTCCTTCCTATAAAACAAAATCCATTTCTTCATCTCCACGCTTAATGCCATTCAATTTATGCTCATTAAAAGCACCATAACTCGGAGCACTTAGCTGCATTTGAAAACAAAACCCTAGAACTGAATGTGTGCATGTTTATTCCTGTCTTCTGGTCAGGGCAGCAGCCTTGCGACAGCACGTTAATTCAATCTACCACATTCATTTTTGCTCAAGAAAACACTCGTGTGAGCTGAAAAAAAAAGTCATATGAATTTTGAAAAACGTAGTTCCACTAATGCAAACACAATATCTTTAACACAATGTTTAAAATACGGTTTTCGAAAGAAGTCATTGTTTCTAGTCATATTCAAAATGCTGTCAAATTTCTTTTCAGGACACAGGTAACTTAAAAATGGTACTATCAGCTATCAAAAATATATAATTTTTATCTTACTATAGCACAACTAATTCAAACACTTAAGTTTTTATTCACAATACTGAAGAACACTATGAAATTATTTAATTAAAACAAAATCCCCCTTTTGAAACAATAAAGGCCATTTCTGTAAGCTTTTGCTATTTGGTATGTGATTTTTGACAATGGTATAAAGAAAGCCTGCCTGAAAAGGTAATGAAGAATTTAGATTTTCAAATCCTTATTGTATGCATAAGCAACACAGAGTGAAAAACTTTTAATTTCACAATTTTTAAGACAATTATTGATCGAGGAATGAGTTCCCTTCTCTGTTTTCTGACTTCCACTGTTCCCTCTGTCTAAAGAGAAGAAAACTCTAACTCATAGTTCAAAGAAAAAAAAAAAGAACATAGAAATCCCATGAAATCCCACAGAGAATTAAGACAAGAGTAAACAATTAGCTTATGATAAACATTTTTTAATTTAGGAGCAAATTTCTTTACTATGGGATCCAGAAATGTGAACTAAAATACTAAATAAGCAGAACTTGTGAAGAGAAGACTTGCTTTTATTAATGTAAGTATCAAAATATAAGTTTCAAAAATCAGTAATTTTTTGGAACTGGTAGAAAATTATTTGAAATAAATGTTATAGTCATCACAGGGCAAGTCAGACGGATCAAATTTTTAAAAGAGAGTAAAATTTCCTTCCACCTCTTTCAAACAGTCTCTTGGGTTTTACTTTTTTGGCTTAGGACCAAAGCGGCCAAACATATATGCAATTACTTTTAGCTAGGGTAGTCATGATACCCAGATTTTAGGTTTATTTTGGGTTTAAACCCAGAGGTTTATCCACACAAACAAACCAAGTGCCTCTCGATAACAACCTCAAACAGATAGCATGACTTGCTACATAAGCCTTCTAGATAATCATATATTAACTGGAATTTGTCAGAGTAGTCGGCAATTTAATTTCTTCATTAGAAATGGTCAGGAATTAAATGTGACTTAGTAATATCTGTCCTGACAGATGTTTTCATATAGTAAGCTCTTTAATGTGCACAATATTTAAACAGCAAATTAAGACTGGAATGATAATTTATGGCTCATTTGTGAAATTTTGATAGGCATATGTTAGGCTTCATTGGGACTGACTGAACCATTTCCAAACAACAGGCTCCATTTGCAGGCTCTTATTTGCTCTTCCAACCCCAGCTAAAACTGCAAATGCTACAAAACTGAAAATACTGCTCCAGCCTCCTGCAGCTATTATTGTTAACCCCTATTAACATCCTCAATTCTAAGAAACGTGTAACATGCACCTCTTAGTGCCTGCATTGTATTTGATTACTTCACTAATAATCTGATTAGTAAGAATAATAGGGGGTAAAAGAAACAAACGACAGGGTTTGGTTGCTAATGGAGATACAGCAGTGTATATTTTTAGAAGCTATAAGGAATGACCCACTAATTTCTGGGAGCTAACAGAGAAGGAGCTGTGGAAATCAGCCCAAAGCAGTCCGTGCTCTTGCGTGGAATTTACTGGAACACAAGCCTGTAGAGCCACACTTTTTAAACATGTAAGTCATGGCCAAAGAGCAACCCAGCCCTGTTTCTGTAGATATATTTATGTCTCAGTGTGATTTTCATAAAAGAACTCTAAAGAAAGTTGTTAACTTACTAGCTAAGTAGCATTAATTAGCAATTCCTATGAAACTCAGCTCTTTTAAGTCATAATGTACGGAAATGACATTTAGGGAAAGCAAAATTATTTGTGTATTTTGGAGACAAGCATAGGGGGGCAGAATGTACATTAAAATCAATTTAAAAGCAGGCTGAAATGAATGGAAAAAAGCTTCCAGTCCCCAGTGCATATTATTACGGAATTTGATCCATTAATCCATAAGTAGTAGTTTCTGCAAACTCATATATGTTCAGTTTTAAGCACATAGGGAATTTCATGAACTTTCATGCACAACTTTCCTTCACTGGAAAACAACAAATATTCAGGTGTTTCTCCAGCTTTTCAAGATAAAGATTTTTTTAAGTGCTCTGTTGGCGGCCTGCGAGTTTCCTGAAAAACAAATCCAACCTTTTTACCAGCTGTTTTTTCATTCTATTTCATTTTTCCAAGAAAACCATTAGCAGAAGAAGGAAACAGTAAATATAAGTCTAAACAGAGCACCAGAAATCAGCATTGCAGCCTGACAAGGCAGTTCCAGCTCTGATAAGCTCTATTTTGGTTTTAAAGACAGCCTTAGGGCATCCATGTGTGTATGTGTAATAAATCATCCCACTGAAAAGATAATTACTGAGGGAAAAAAGCCTGGCTTGACAGCAATTACACTAAACTGTTCAAATTAACATACTCACAAATAGTTCTTTGTTATTCTGTGAACACATAAGAATGAAGAATGTTTCATTACATTAGTTCATTCACTTGAAAGGAAATCAGGAGCTGCTTATTAATCACACTAATACCACACAAGCTTTGTTAACTAAGAAGGCTTTTGACTGCAAAAACAATGTAGAACAAAACCTTAATTAGGCATTTAGGCTAGCGCTTTCAAAGGCACTGAAAGCTGGATGCTGCCTAGGTGAGAGGAGCACCCTTGCAGCTGCAGCCATGGATTCAGAAATACATTCCCAATGTTGGGCAGTTTGGGCAATGTTGGCCATTTCGGAGAACGGACCCTTTGAGCAAAGAGTAATCTCGTTAAAATGTATATTTGCACATGCATATTCCATGCCACTCCTTTTCAATTTAGTTCTAACGATTACTGCCAAAACAGGAATACCTGCGCACCCATCCCGCCAGCAGCTTAACCAGTTTTCACTGCTTTTGCTGTTGGTTTTCTCCAAGCCTGTGATAGGGATGGGTGCTTCTCCATCAGTCCTGTCCTGTTTCCCCCTCGAAAAAAGTGCATTTTGCTTCAGACACAGACAGGACACTTTTGCCTAACCCACTGAAAAGGACATGCTACAATTACAGGACCAACATATATCCTGCCAGCAAGAGAATCCAGCTTTCCTGACGACTGTGCAAACAGAGAGCAGTATCTAGACCCTCATATCTACTAATAGTAGTCTTGTTGCCTACTTCAATAGGACTAAATTTAATCCAGTCTCGTGGGTTTCCTTCTGCGATTGCTTCCATATTCCTCATTTGTGGACTGTGTTGGTGAGTAAATTACAAAGAAGCATCCAGACCCCCCAAAAAAACAACACGGGGCAAATGGAGCAGTCAACACACTCGTTCCATCTGCCCTCTCCAGACAGCTAGGATAGAATTCCCTGTCCTCAACTCGTCCACAGTTTCCTCCCTGCTGACCGAATTTGAATTCTCTGATAAAGCTCTAGGTTACGAGTTTTTCTTTATCAACTATAAATTGTGTTACATAGTACAAAAAGGGGTCAGGGGAAAAACTATCAAAAACAACACAGAAAATAATGACTAGTGTATGAGGTACTGATCTGTCTCTGTATACCACCATGGCAGGGCTTCACTCCCTCTTATGCTCCTACCCAGAGACATATGTTCTCTCTCTCTGTCAGCCTGTCATTGCTCAATGAAACAATTTCCTGGCCCACTTCTGGCAACCTTCGCGAAAACCAGACCATTCTTTTTTTTAACAGTTTGGAGCCCTTGATTAGGTAACGTAGTTTTGCCAAAGTAAGGCTCTCTAACATCTAGGTGAAAGACCCTTGAATATCCTACTCGCCTCTATACGTGCGCTAGGTTGCTGCTGTCTAGGAAACCAATGCGGGTACCGTGAAGTTTGTGTGTGTCCATTAGAGTTATCACAAGCTCTTCTCTCTCTTGAACCATGTTCAGGGAGATACACAATGGTGTTGAGACACATCTTTCAGACACTTTCAATTCTCTGAGTTACAAATCCTTCGTCTTTTGCAGATTCTGCAAAACCTCATAACCAATATGCAGAATGACGTAAGCTTTTTGGAATTGGTTGGGAGCATCTTGCTCAAATATATGTACCACCTGCATGTTTAATTTGAGGGAGAGTGGGAAAAGGTGATCCATACATGCCTGACACTCACCTCTTTCACCTTCTCACTTCACAGTCAACATCTCACCACCACTTTTTTTCTTGAGGGGAAATCTATGGTTTCTCAAAGCAGATCAGGGAACAAGTTCTTGATGTGCAATTTCCAGCCCTTCTCCATTTAGTCTCCTTAGTATGTTGACCCCAAACAATTTTCTTTCATAGTCCTCTAGTGTCCCTAGCTTGCAAACTATAAACAACCACACGGTAGAATTCTGAGCAGCAGACTGGCAAAACTGAATGATAGAGAAACTTTCAGATAGCAGCTCTTATGTTTTCCCTAGCAGCAGGACTTACATGTTTAGTGCTTCAAACAGTTCTTTTTTTGTTGTGGAAATTATTTCATTATGTGACTGGCTGCCATACATTTCTTTATCCATGCATTAACCGAGAGTTTCCAGTTAAAATGAAATTAACTTTATCTACAAAAAGCTTACGTATCTCTTCTGCTGCCAATTACTCTTTCATTTTCTCCTTCTCTCCACTCCCACAACTTTTTTTCCAGCAGCTCTTGCACTCTGCAACCACAGTGACCAGCATGCCTGACCACGGGTTAGCACCATCCTCGCTTTACCTCGCGCTCGCTTTGCTTGCACAAATCTCCCTGGAGAGCGCCACAGGAGGACTGCTCACACATCCTCAGAGCTCCTTTCTCTTGTTTCCTCGAGCTGTGCCAAACAAGTACTCCTTCTTGTTTGGCAGTTAAGCTTTTTCCTACATCCTCAGCTTGCACCTCTTCTCAGCACTCCAAGACATGTGGTAAGCAGGAGTCTATGTCTACGGCTTCCTCGGCAGAGATGACCTCGGCTAGGAAAGTCCAAATACCCCATGGCTTTCTGGATATGCTATATGCAAGTCTGTTGTGGTTTTACAGTGCACCTGCATGATTGTACAGATCCAGAATCTGGCATGTTTTGACAGCTTGCATGCTTGGAGTCAGGAAGATATAGGGTATTTTTGCCCAAGAAATCTGTCGCATGCTGTACACTTTTGTGTAACACAGCTTATGCTCCACACTTCCCTATCTGCACGATATATATTCTTGAACTACATGGTTTCCCTCCTCCTTACATGGCAGCCAGGTAAGCAAGGATTTCCATATTGACCTACATTAGTAAGTGACACAACAACTGTCTGTTGAATCTCACTTCTAAAGTCCAAATCAACCATTTTCTGATTAGTCTAAAGTGTAATGATTAGTATGAGCTAGTCTCTCCTGTTAGTATCATCGGATGCAGAAGGTTGAGTGTTTTATGAAAAAAACGGACAGAACAACATATTTCTACTGCACAACAGAAACAAACACGAGGCCATTTTTATACATCAGCACCCCAAAAAAAACAAACAAAAAGGAGATTTTTTTTTAAAAAGTGTTTTAGCTCTGGAGCAAAGGGTAGTGCACAGAGCTGCCAAAACTAGGAAACAAGTTAAAAAGAACCTCAATATTTTTCCCCAAATACAGATCAAGACCAGACTATTCACCTAAGAATACTGCAGAAACGGTCACACAGAAATGGCACTCAGAACAAAGACAACTGTGAATACTGCCTTACCTTGACAAAATGTAGCATTGATCCTCTTGTACCCTTGAGGGCATTCCATCATTGGGCTGTATCCATGGTAAGCTGAAGGAAAAATCACATCAGTTAAATACTGCTATGTTTTAAACCCTTTTTTGGTGAGCATGACAGTCATTATGTAAGTATGAAAAAGTAATAAAGGTTTCTATTATGTAAATATAATACAAAAAAATGCAAAAGAAAGGTTGTAAAAGCAACCTTAATTCCATTTCTCTGCACATACATCACTGAAGTCTTCAGTTGTTCAAATTTATATTCTTGATTCAAAAGAAGAAATTCTAAAATGAGGATGTTATCTTTCACCTAGTTCTCAAAGTTTTATCTTGGCAAAACAGCTACAAGTATAACCTTGCAAAAAAATCAAGTTGAAGAACTATGATAGAAAGTCAGTGGTTTTACAACTGAAAGCAGCACTAGAACACAAAACAGGCCTCAATGTCAAGCAGAATAGTTGGGTACTGTTTCTCCTGACACAGTGAATTAAATATTATTTGAAATGCACAGGAAACAGAAGCAACTGAATTTTTTAAATGAGGCAAAAAGAAGAAAAATGGCACATTTGTGATTTACCTATTAAAGTTTCTGAATTTAGAAGACTGTGTAACTTATTGGCTGTTCACGGTAAAATGTCAAGGGCATGATAACGCTACAAAACACAGACCGAGTTCAATTTTGCCAAAATAGAAAGTGTTCAGTTAACTAGAGTTTTATTTCTATTTATTGTTTCTTTCCTCCACTTAAGGTTGCCTTTGAGACCACAGAAAACTGTTTATTGATTCTTAAATTGTTATAACATCATAAATGAGAGCAGTAACTTCTTTGTATGAGTACATACTAAAAGCCAACCTCTTGGCAAAGGCCAGTACTTTATTAAACATGTAAGTCTAAACTTCTGGCACTGCGATCTCACAAGCGCCTTTAGTAAGAGCCAAGAGAGTTTTTCATAATTTGAATGCTACAACAGAGATACCTTATATTTGGTCAGATCTTTTGTTTTCCTTTAAGAGTGTTTTAAATGTTCAACAGGCCAAAAAAAAAAAATCAAAATGCATTACTTTCCATCTTTACTGTATATAAACTGTCAAGAAAGATAGAACAAACTGAGTGAGATAATGCTTGCATTTGGCTTCACTTCACATATGAACTGCACATTTATTCCTGCAGCTTAGTTCAACACTCACTGTGGGGTTGAAAAAAAAAGAATAAAGATTTAAAAATTTTAAAACTTTTCCTATACTCTAGAAAAACTAACTGATGATCTTGAGTGGATCCTGAACAACTTTTGGAGACAGCTTTATTTTAAAACACTGTGATTTATCATTCAAATAATTGGTTAATTATTTGGGACTCTCCCTGAAGACTGCTGAAAGTGGGTAAGTGCAAAAACAGTACAGGTAGTAAGAATGGCAGCAATGTTCTCATGCATTTGAACACATGCACCTTCCATCTTTACACCAATTACAAGAGTTTTAACATAAATTAAAAACTGGAAGTCACCCATACCAGAAGCAGCCACATGTTTATTCTCTAGCCAACCCCAATGAGATCACAGCGTTAATGCCAAAAGCAATTTTCATATTTGTATATGAAGACTAAGGTGAGATTCTTCAAACGTGCTCTGCATTGGCCTATTCTTGCTCCCCGCAAAGGCAATGACACTCAGATGTTAACTTTCCCAGTCAGATTGCCAATTAAACATCCATCCTAACGCACCTGCCTTTGTGCTTCCAGACCCGGTTCCCACACGCCGAGACCCGGGGAGCGCGGAGCTCTCCCTGTCCCACACGGAGACCCCGAGCAGCCGTGCCAGCCCCTTCTCGTGGAGCGAGGCGCTTGGCCCTCGCACAGAACAGGCTCTGCTGTTCCTGAGGGCACTGGTGGAGCAAGGGCAGGCTTCACCACCTCCCTTCTCCTCCTCCTCCTGCGCTGAAGGGGAAATAGCAGCTTCCTGGCAGCTGCTTTCCTCCCTGCACAAAAAGCAGCCGTGTAAGCAGGCCCCGGCAGAGCGAGGAGGGTGCTCAGGGATGGCCAGTCATCCATGGCGGAGCTGGATGGAGTCCTGCATTACTGACTCTTTACTCACTTAGACAACCTGTTTATAATCATTAACTGTTAGGAAGTAGCCGGAACAATCAAAACATTCCTAATGTAACACAGAAATGTAATTTAATTCAAAAATCCTCAGACATGGAGATCTGTTCCTAAATTTCTTGTATTTTTCAGTAATATTGACTAGCCTGCAAGCTTACAGACATAGGATTCCTGTCTCAGGCCTAGGACCCCAACTTAGCAACAGGGCAGCAGGCCCTGACTGAAGTGGCTGTGAAGCAAACACAGCTCTGCTCAAGCCCATCTGAACAAGACACACATTTAGGTTCATCCTTAAGTATTTGACTTAAGAGGAAAGAAAAGGAAGGACATTTTAAAGTGCTTGCTACTGAGACTGAAGTGCATGCCAAAATACCTTGCTGAACTGGGTTTTGCAGGTGCCAACATGTTAAAATAGAACCTGCTTAAATCTTTTTGTAAAAACAGGTCAGTCTTTAATGAAGTTTATGAAGCATAAAACCATAAAAGCAAAAGGAAATCTGCTTGCTTCCAAAATGAATACAATAAAAAGAGTAATACTCATGTAATGAAAAAAGTGTCCAAATGACATGGGAGTAACATGACCAGAGCTTTGCCTGCTGAGACACAACCATGGACACCACTAAACTGATAACCTCTTACGATCTACTTGAATGCCCCAAATTAATTCTTTGATTCTGTATATTAATCTGTGTGATCTCTAATTCTGTATAGCTATACATACTCTTTCTACCACTGAAATGTTCTTGTATTGTGAAAAAAAAAACCTGATGAAATATATGATGCCTCCTTAAGCAGACACTCCACAGTTTTATTAATTCTCATCACAGATTTATATTTATCTTTGAAAACAGTTTGCTGTACAAGAGCAAAATACTGATACTTTAAGACCTTAGGTCTTTAAGACCTTAGGTAGGGCACTTAGGTCCAGGTTCAAAACAGAGCTAAAAATGCAAGTTGTTGTGTGCCTAGGTTCAAACCTCACATACATAAAAATCCCATTGATTTACTCTGAAATAATTTGAACTCCTGCAACACTCTAACTTATCACCTCAAATTACTTGAAAACTGAAAATTCACCATTTGCACATAGGTAGAATTGTCATGTCATGGAATGACTGGGTAGTTTCAAGATGCTTAGCTCATTCCTAAATGAAATCTAGGCTGAGAAATTATGCATAGTTCTACCAAAGCCTCCTGAGACGCTCCATCAGTAAATGTTTTTACAGCATATACCAGCCAAATCATATTCTATATAATGCAATGGAAAATGATATTTTTTAATCTAGAGAGAGTGCACTCATCTCCCCATCCCTTCTTAAAATGATAATGCAAATGATAAAGTTGCCATCTAGAAAGATAAGTAATGCATCTCACTCTATCTAGGAGGCTCAAATCCATACTTTCCAGGAATTCCTTAGCCACAAGACTGGATAATTCCAAGTGGCAGCATTCTCTGTCTCTCCTCTTGAAATTACAAAATTACATACAAAAGCAATTCCAGATTAATTGTGCCAGAAAGCATGAGTGAGCATGACTCATACCTTTAGTAATTAAGGACACTCACTGAGAAAGAGACAGGATTACCATTCCTGTTCCAAGAACTGTTGCTACATTTTACGGGTTAGGGCATCTCCTCATAGGTATAAAATGTAGACATGAAACTCTTCTGGCAGAAAAAGGATTTCTGAATTGCCCCATCTTGAGCGACTGCGCTAGCTGCTAAGGTTTATATTAAAAGGAAAGCATTCAGCATTTCAGAAAGATGATTCTACTTAGTTCTTTGAAAAAGAAGAGTAGACTTTAGGAGAGGTTTCTGGGCTGTGTATCCCAAGTGTGTTCAGGCAAATCTCTGTATCCCTGTTAGAGGCACCTAGGGACCAGGATTTCAGACCTGGTTCGCTCCAGTGTTTCTCTAATGGTCTCCTTGTAACAGCCTGCAAAGCACATCAGTATTAGGCAGCTCTCTGATCATGAAATTGTCTATTGTGGATCTCAGGCAACCAGCTAACCCACCAGATTTAGTCAGCAAGTAATTTCCTCTTAGAATTTTATTTCATGCACTTCTCTAGATTTCTGGACAAAAATATGCTTCCAAAATCAAATAATTAATATGTTTTATGTGTTGCTCTCTGTAGGGCTAATAAGGGCCTAGGAGGCCCACATGACTACAACTCCTTGCACTACTTTTGGTTCACTAAATGCAGGCCTATTCCTTCTGCAAAACAGACATCACATTGTTTATCTTCTTTATCTTCTATTTAGTGATAAAATCATCACAAGTATTACTACTCCTGTGCAACAATAATAACATTCACAAAAGTTTAAGAGAATAGCTTCAATTTTCCCACAAGACATTTGAAAGCTCTTTCTCGTTACAATATGATGTCAAAACGTAACAAAACTGTGAGGAAAGTCTTTGTCATATGTCTTTGCCATAACTGTACAGGAAAATCTCAAACACAGAATAAAAAAATGAAACTGAAAACTTTAGAGCCTAGAAAAGTTTGGCTTCAAACTTGAAAGCTCATCTGCAGTCTCAAGAGGTCACTGCATTCTCTCCAAGCAGTAACTGGCGCCTCTATAATTTAACATTTCTGTGCAAATTAAAAAAAAAAAATAAACCCAGCTGGAAGAGACAACATGACTCAATGTCATTATCCTTCCTGCACTGAAAAAATGCAACAGTGCGTCACTGACTTAGGAGGAGGAAGAGGAGGAGGATGAAGGAAGAACTCCTCCAACCACATCAACTTTCCTGGCTGCGCTGAGTGCCTGCATGTTGTAACTCTGCTGGCATGTAAGAAAATCCCAGCTTCTGCGACCTGTCTCTAATCACACCACGCTGTTCTTTCAGCTACCTTCCTTTGTATAAAAAAAAAAAAAAAATACTATTTGAGGAGAAAAAACAAAGAAGCAGCTATAAACTGGTGCAGAGAACAATAATGAAATAGCACTTACACGGCTTCTTGGGACATTTCTGGCATTTGTTAAAACCCCAGGAAGTACCCACAGTTCCACAGCAGTCTTCTTGCTTTGAAAGGCCAGGAAGTGCTTTGCCACACTGGAATAGTTAAGTAAAGAACAGTTAGGTTAGTGATACTGTACCATGTTTACCTCTTGTATAACTTTTTCCTCCAGTCATCTTGGGTCAACCTTTTGCCAGTGTAACTGAGACGGTGAAGATTCACTAGAGCTCTTCGCACAACTTAAAGAGTGCCCTTGCACTGGAATGGCTCTCTGCACCGGAATGAGCAGATTAGGTTTTGAAATACATTACTGTCTTCCCTCGCTTCCTTGAAAAGGAGGAGAAAGAAACAGAAGAGAATAGCATGTCATAGGAATGAGTGAGTATATTTCCAAGCTAGTAATTCTCCACTGGCACAAACTCCTTACATTTTTCCTAACAAAAATCTGTTCCTCCACTTTCGCAAAAGCTGTATAAATTATCTCAAATACCTTTCTCATTATTCTCTTAAAGACATGGACAAAAGTATTACCATAATTTCTATAATGTAACTTTCTATTATTAAAAAGCTTCAGCTTCTGGCCAAGCGATGTTTAATGTTTATGACCACTTACTGAAAATTGCCAAATTATAATGAAAGATTCCCCTGTCTAGATATTGAAGGGGAAAGTTACACAGACAATAACACAGACAAGATGACTGAAATGAAAATTAGTGATGCCAGTGTTATTCCAAATAGATGTTCTTTTTCATAGGATGACATACGCAAATAATAATATTAATCTTGCAGTCCTTTTGGAAATAAATATTCTTAACGTTTAATCCTGAATAATAATATTCTGGTTACATATTCTATTAGTAAAAACATCAATGCTCAGAAGCATACAAGATACAATTTGCATTTTTAACTTTTTACATTTTTTTCTATTTTGCAAGGTAAATAAAGCTTAAATATATTTCTCTGTGAGATGTAGGCAAATATACTTCTTTAAATATGTCAATCAGGTATAAAAGAGAAGCGCATGAAATACAAGGGAAACTCAAAACAGATTCAGTTAGTAACACATTTTCAAAGCAAATACTGATACTAATAGGCACCCCAGCAAAAATTTTAAATGTGCTGAATAGCTGTCTTGCTATGGAATAGACAGCCCCATGCTGACCTAACTCCCCTTCCTGTCAGCATATAAAAACTTCTGACCCAAATGCTTACAGCTGCTCATCTTTCAGCTCGAGAGGGGGCTCATCCTATGGCCCAGGCTATACGGATTGCTTTCCCTCAGGCTGCTAACCCCGTGAGCCGCAGCAGGATGGATGCTGAAGGCACAGGCATCAACAGCTTCCTCTGACCAGGGTGCTTCTAATCATGCTGGCACTCATAGGTCAGCCAAGTTCTCCAAGGGCAAACCTATTCCACGTAGCTTGGTCTTATGACTATTAATGCTAAAGTAGGATGTGCTACAAAGTCACAGCTCTGACTCATCAAACGCTCCCTTTCTGCACTGAGAAGACAAGGTATCATCCCATTCTCTGCTCATTTTCACAGATTGCCCCCAGGTGCCTTCTGAAACATCTCTGCTGCCAACCATCCCAGCCAACAGCAAACCGAAGGCAGCAGCGGGTCTCCATTTGAACATCCAAGCGCACACTGCAACCCGCAGCAGCTCAGCGCTTGCTGCGTGCAAAGCTCAGGTATCTGCGAGTGAGGGGTGTGCGAGCGGCTCGTCCCCTGTGACAGCTGCCTGCCCTCACAAAACGGAGCTCTTGGCACCAGAGAAGCCTAGGTTAGGGTATGTCTCTGAATATCAGCTCCACAAGGCACAGCAACACTAGCGCTAGAAGCCATGCTTCAGGGTGACATAGCGAAGTCTTAACAGGAGGAAGAGCGCAGTGGCCAAACAGGTTAAAAGACACTGCTCAGTTATCATGTAACTGTAGGAGTCTATTTTCACACTATCAGCTGCAGAGGGGCTTGTGCCAAATTTTCCATGTTCCGAGGCAGTGAGCAGGGTGAGAAACAGTCCTGGCCTGGATGGCATTTAGCTGCTTTAAAGCAGTGAAGTATCTAAACCAGTAAGTCCCACCTTTCAGACCCAGGCCCAGACTCACACTGTGTGAGCAAACACCTTTCCGTCTGCCCTGCGCTCCCCTGGCTTGGAGCACGGGCGGGATTAGTTTGTGATCCATCATTCCTGAGCACTCGGCTACGCTTTGCTCTGTTTTCCAAAGCAGCTCTCAGCCTTGAGAGGAGAGTCTGAGCTGGCGTTTCTGCTGGGTGCTCCCAGACGTGCTGTCGATACGGACATGGGTGCACAGCAGCACAGCCATCCCGGCACCCGACGAAGGCAGCTCGGCTGCAGGAACAGGGGATCCTGCACGACCTCACGCTCCTGCAGCAGCTCACCTGCTTCCAGAACGGGACCTGTTTCATCTGCCTCTAACAAGATGATATACAGATGTCATAACGGATTATGGGGTTTCTCAACCCCACGAGCATGTTCCAAGCACTCTTTACGTTGCAACTACAGGTGCTCAGCTCCTTCCCTGGCACTGATGTCAAAGAAAGAGCTGCCATCTACTACAGAGCAACGGCTGGTGAGAGTGGGGCAAACGCAGCTCCCCTCTCCCTTCCCCCACGGGCCTTCCCTTGCGCCTCGGTTTTACAGCTCCTCTGTCCCCGAGGACACGTGGGAGGAACGGGGGCCGGTGCTGCACCTCCCCTCGTGACCTCAGGCGCGGAGCATCTGGGCCGCGAGGAGGCACCTTACGGACCAGCCCGCAGCGGCTCCCCAGAGAGGTCACGGGCCTCGAGGACGCGGCCTGCGTGCGCGCAGGACAGACTCCGGCAACATGAGAGCCCGTGCGCTGCCCCCCACCGCCCTTTTATTTCCCTTGTTCCTCCAGAACAGGTGTACTTTACAAGTGGTAAATGAAAACCAGAATAAAACAAAATTAAAGAAAAACAGGAAGACGAGGGAGCAAAGCCCGCTTTTAGTTTAGGTGTGGTGCTACAGCATTTGCACTGTACTGAAAATCATGATCTCTGTGGTCATAACTTCTTCAAATTTCCATATAAAAACCATGAGCAAAAATAAGGATGCCAAAGTCTGAGTCATCTGGCAACTGTGGTTTGTAGCCTTGTCAGTAAATACTGGCAGCAATTAAAGCTGTTGGTCCCATTGCCTCTATGGCGAATTAAAACTTGGAGAATCAGTGATAATTTGGTTTATGTCCAGATCATTGTAAGAATTGGCCAGCAAGGAAAAACAATTACCACATGGGGCTCCTCCTGGTGCTTTGGATCTTGTGATTCTGGAGCTATGCATCAGAGAAAAATGGCTGCTTTCTCCAGTCCTAAGCCAAGCAGAACAGCAAATTCTTCTATGGCTAATAAAGCCTGATTTCTCAGGTACATCTAACGGTGCTTCAAATACTTTCAGCACTCAAGGCAGCGTACAGCCTGCTCCCTCGCCAGCCACACTTTCCTAAGGTGCTCCTCACTCACACACCGCAGGCACCAATGAATTGAACCTCTGTTTTTACCAGTCTCAGGAACTTTGAGGTTATTTCTGTCCTCTTTGTAAGTCTTACCCTTTAGAGGGCTTACACTTTCTGCTGCTGAAGAACTCCTTCGTTCTTCAGCCAGTCTATTCCAGGCCCAGAGTCACAAGTGGGCGGACAAGTCACTGGGGTGAATCCATAACTATTTTTAGCTTGTCTCACCATTTAAAACACCTCTGACACGTAAGTGTGAGCCTAAAATAAGTGGTGAGGCCTAAACACGTGCACGCAGATTCTGTTAGGGAAACGATAGACACTGCTGTGCTTGAAGATGAGGCTGTTCTCCTTAGGCTCCCACTTTTCTATCCATCATCCACACACATTTTAAACTAATCCATCCGTGTATTCCTGAGGGCTTCTGGAAAACTTCTCATAGACAGAAAATGGATTTCCATGAATGATACATCAGTCACAAGCTTATTATTTGGAGATAATTCTGATGGCTTCAGAAGGCAAAGAGGTCAGGAAGGACTGGTATAAAGGCTGAACTGTGCTGAAAGTGGCTCAGCAGTAGCAGCAGTATGAGGCACACATGGTACTGCTATAAAACAAAGTCCTTCCTGGGTAAAGCACTCACAGACACTGAAAGTATTGTTTTGAGTCCACATATTTTCCCCATGCGTGCCTGGGCTTCTATGCCAATATTTTATATAACTGAAGGAGTGCTGAATATTCCCAGTGGTAGACTGAATTTCTGGCTGACCCTGTGCTGGTGCACAAAGGCCACCCCAAGCCACATCACCTCTTTGCTCCTCTGTCCAGACTCCAGCCTTCGTCCCATCTCTGCACTCTGCATGACTCTACACAGGGTTAAGATGTCTTCAAATGCCAGGAAAAAAGGCGGGATTGTGTCCTCGAAATCCTTCTGCTAAGGCATTAGGAGAAGGGACGTATTCAGCTCCCTGTTGAAGCACAGCAGAGCGCCCAGCCTGGCAAGCAGCCCCAGGGCAACTGCAAAGAGCCTGGCCCAGTCCGCGGGACACTTCCTGGGACTCCCGCTCCAACGTGACCCACCTACAGATCCCCCTCTACGGGCTGCTACTTCAAGCCACGGCATAAATAAAGAGTGTCACATGAGTAACTATGATTGAAATGGATGGGTGTTTTGCCTGAGCTAGTAGCTAATGACTCTGGGATTCAGCTCAAAAGGCTGCATTTCACATACCACAATAGCCAAAGTGAATGGCTACACTGTTTAACTCGCTGTAAACTATTCTGCAGGCACAGACCTCAGATTGTTTTTCTTTTTCCTTCCCCTTCTCTTTCTGTAGGCACTAAAAACAGAGTGAGAAAGCAAGAAACATATTGAATAAAGTGCATTACTGAGGCAATTAGCAACGCCAGGTAATCACCCTGCTGAGCAGGGGAATGACAGGTTGCTACAAATGGAGAGCCCCGGTCAGTGCAGCACTGGCTCCCTAACAGGCATTGTCTCATATGCAGAGGAGAGGAGCATAAATACTTCCAGACTTTCTAAAAGAACTGGTAAAGAATTTGTTTTGGCTTAAGCAAAGCATTCTTAGTAGGCAAGTAAGAATTATCCAGCTTTCCTTTCTTTGAGTAATTAAAACAATGTTTGGTGTTTTTGGTATCTGATACATCTTTAATCTTCTGATATTTCAGGGTATTGATTTTGCAAAGAATATATTGTGAATAGAGCATTAATCCTGTAAATGAATCCACACTGATTTCTGACAGTCTATTTGTTTAAAAGCTTCAGAAGCCAAACCATGAGCTTCAAGGAATTCCAGACAACTATTTTATTTTATGAGATGGTATTTTAAGACCACTCTAACGAAAAAGGTTTTGAAAGTACTCTGAAGAGAAAAAGCACTATTATAAAGCACAAAACTTTTATTATAACATTTTTTTCCTAAAGAATACAAATAGGGAAATTCATTTCATATAACTGTCATTTTTGAAAGCTGAAAATCCCTGAGATTTACCTCTTTAGGAAAGGTTCCTGACATCTGAAGTACACCAGTGATATTTATATTGTTTCATGAATCACTTCAATTGGCACGTTACTACTGTCACCACCTCCAGGCTACAGACACTATGACCATATTGCATACAGTCGTATAAGAAGATTAGGCTATGCATTAACAGCTATCAACACACTTTGCTACTCTGCTTTTTAAGGGAAAAAAGTCCTAATGCTTTTGTTCAATACTCAGAAAAACTCATCAGCAAGTTAAATCCAGTCCCTAAAAATGCACCTATTTACATATTTTCTCAAAGTTAACTATGTGGTCAATGCGTCCATCTCCTTGTGTGAATCATTTTGACTACAAGCTCAATGGTTTGGACTCAGAACCACAAGATGATGCTGACAACTTATGAACTTTTCCATCTGCCACCTACCACTTGGCTCATTTTTTATTCCATCAGGTCTGATGGCAGAGAGAAGGGCATCACTCAAACCAAGACATACATCACCTGCCGAAAACATTACTGAAATACACCATTAGATAAACGATTTTCCTAAAGATAAATCCCACTAGAAATGCTGATCAAGTAACATCTATTTATCAGAAATACATATTGATTTATCAGAAATACATTCTGATTTAAGGAGCATTTGAGACTGGGTTGATAACACTGAAAAAAAAACCAAACAAACAACAACAATAAAAAAAAAACGGACGGAGCTTAAAATTGTCTATGTTTTGCATTCATTACTCCTGTTATTTGCCTAAAATGATTTAAAAAACTGAAAAGATGTTTCCATTGTCTGCTATAGATGGTGTATATTTTTTTCTTTCACAAGATTTTCTAAAGCATTATTATTCCAAAATTTCACCTAAAGATATCAGACCAGCTCAAATTTAGTCATCCTTCGGCTAGGAGCTGTATCAGTTGCAAAGGGTTTTGAAAGGTGGTGTAGGAAGGATGTGCAAGAGAAGCACCCAGTACAGCTCAGCATCATGCAGCACCCAACAGGGTGCAAGGGGTAAAGCCTAAACCCTGCACACTGCGTCATGGGGTTGATCTGCATTTAAAAGAAGCCCAGAGAGGTCAGGAGAGCCTGTTTTTAACTGCAATGATCTCAGTGCTTGTTTTAGAGAGCTCCACCAGCTCCCCAGCAGTTACACACACCACAGCGAGAAGGAATGAACAAGTCATGATAGAGATGGCCTCTGAGCCAGCTTCCCTTACAGACATCTTGGCTCATGTCACCTTCAGCAAGGCAGGCGACTTTAATATCCGTCTCTCTCCAAAACAGCAAGACTTATTTTGTTTTTAAGTTACAGATGCTGAGATCACTACAAGTTTCCTTCTTAATAACTCAGAAATCTCTGCTGAAGAGAACAGACTTACTTGTGAATCCAGTCAGAATTGCTTTAGGCAAATTTGGAAGTGCCAACTTCTCTCATTTCTTGCTGCTTTGCAAAATAACAATTCCTCTGTCTTTACAGTTATGCAAAAAGGACACCAACAAATTTTGAGAAAAATAAGGGTTTCTGTTAGACAAAATAGTTAAAGTTAGTGACTACAGGAAAGGAGAAAAAATAGAGACTTCAAGGCGAACTTAAGGGGGAAAAGGCATGGGGCTTAACTCTCTTTCTACGATTTTTGATGCATTTGGCTTCTCCATTCCTATATCCATTTAAATGCAAGGTCATCACACAAAAGTAACAGGACTCATTAGCACCACAAGCTTTACTAGGTGCACCATCAACACTGTAGAAGTATTTTGGGAAATAACAAGATATTCTGTGTCATAATAAAGGCATTTTTATTAGAATTAAAATGAAAAACATCTGAGAAAGAGGGATTTAAAGATGGGAAATAATCTTTTTTTGCTTGCTTTTTAAATAGGGCTTAGTGAATCAGCGCTCTAAGATGACAGACTCCTTGGATTTCAGAAATGCAGGAATACAGGGCTGGAAAGGACCTGGCAGGTCACCATGTCCAGCCTCCAGCTTTTAATGGCACTGTAATGTACACTGTTGTCAGTAAACCTACTGCTCTCCATCTGCTATGAATATGATTTTTGTCCTTCTGTTTCCATTGTAACTGTTCACTAACTTCAAGTCTTCATTTTCTCATGAAGATTTTATGCACATTGAAGTATAAGTTTAGGTAAAGGTTTGATAACTATTTTTGTCTGACAACAATCAATTTCTGTACTGCTGCTTAATGCTAAGTTTATGATATACTATGCAAAAATCCTTTTGATGCTAGGAAAGCATTTGATGACCCATGCTAATTTTATGCAAAATTGCATATAAATTGTCACATAACATGGAAAGCTATTATGGAACAAACACTGTAACATCTCCTGGAAATGAAATACTTGTTCAGCTTTCGACTTGGAGAGACAGAAGGCATAAGCAAATTGACTTGGGTAGAAAAAAGAATCAGCCAGAACAAAACTATTTGCCTTATATGCTGCTTTCTAAAAATACAATATAAATACTGCATTTCCACAGTTACTCTTTCCACTTCTGCTCTCAGTACTGAGGACACTACATAAAACAGTCCTGACCAAGCAGTGTGCATAGGCAGATATATGAAAACATACATCACCTTTCTTAATCTGTCTTCATTAAACTAGGATACTTCAGTAAGCTAAATGCTATATTCCTTCTTTTTCTTTTCCTTTTTGCTATCCTATTCTAACCATCTCCATCTTTGGTTGTATAGTTACTTTTGACATTACAGACAATGAAACGGGAAGGACATTCTACATGGATAAGTAGGAGTGAACCAAGGCTTGAGAATAGGACCAGATTCTTCCCTTATCCGGACCACGGTGCCACCGAAGTGTTGGTTTGGGATGGCTCCGGCTCCAGACTCTCACAATAAGTGCTCTGCTGGAACCAGACTGCAAAAATTGTGCTCTGGGTGTCTTGGTATTTGAACACAGTATCCATCCCACAGTGCGAGCAGGACTAATGTTTTTGAATGAGATACCTTAAAGGAATTTAGCTAAGGAGGGGTGAGGAAGAATGTGCTGGAGAGATGAAAAATATTCCAGGAAACATTGTGGGGAAAAAAACAAAAGCATAAGAAATAGAACACCTGTAATTTGAAGATCAGTTGAAATACAGGAGGACGATGGAGAGGAAAGAGAGCAAGAAATCCAGAAAAGCTAGATGTTCCATACACACAACCTCCCGTATAGGTTCTGATACTCTTGGTGAACGCAAAAAACACAGAGTAAGAACGGGAATCAGCAAAGTCTTCGTTAACTTGGTAGATTACCCTAAAAGAGGCCACACACGAATGTTTCCATCAGTCTGCTCTATAGACAGTAAAGTGACCTCTGATCCCAGAATATTTAATAAAACATTTCTGAAGCCAACTATACAATCCACCCTGCAAAAAAATGTATAAACAAGGATGATTAAATAAGAATACCACAATTATCCATCATAACCTCCAGAATGGACTTGTAACTCACTACCGCTAACAGCACAAACTCGGTTTAGCAGTTTCTCTAAACAAATGAAGAGATTCTTCACATTTAGCATAGCAAATAAACAGAAAACTAAGCTTTTTTAAAAATAGAGTCCTATCTGAGGATTAAAAGAAGTGTTTTGCCCAGCTCAAGGTATATTTAAAATATACAAATAGATAATATTAATTGTCTGACTGCAGGAAAAGCACATTAAATTTCTGGTTCAAATCTGAAATGCCATCCTACAACATTATACAACAAGGCCCCCTGAAAAAGCTTTTATACTCTCCTCCTAGACTGAGACTGAACGGACAATTTGAGTTTGGAAAAAACGAAAAAACACATTATTCTAAACCAGGAGGCCCTGCCCTTCCTTGAGACCCCTGCAAAGACACAGTGTTTCATGGGAATACTGAAAAAATATACCATAAAAATTGGAGACTGAGCACCTGTAGGATTTCCAGTGAGGCATGAGGTCAGTGTAGGCAGATTTCCTCTATCCTCCCCACTTAATTAGAGCATTTTAGTGTCTGTTGGTGCATGAGTTTTGGTTTCAAAAACCATTGTAATGAGAGGTGCATGCAGAGCACACTGCAGATTTTGGCTACATGATTCAAAATTTCTGGCTCAAGCACCAGGTAGAAAGAACAGACAGGAAATTTGTAACCATGATGCAGCGCCCATCACCTTTTTGAAAGTGGCAAGTGCCTTGTCATTTCTAAGGTTCTGAGGAAGGAGTGTGGTCTTCTCCTGTGTACGACGGCACATAGAAACACAAATAAATACTAATAAAGCACCAACTGTAATAATAATTTCAGAATTTCATGATTCTATGTGGTAATGCCATGTTTACTAGACCTCTCATTCCCAGGGAATACAAAGAAATGATCGTTTGATACATGTTCTGATTCACTTTATCATGCAAAATCCATAAATTTCCAATTGAACATATGCTTAAACACTTGCTAGAATCAGGTCCCCAAAGAACAAATTAAAATTTTTACTATTCCTGGAAGAGGTAAGCTCAAAGACCTCATCCCTGTAAACCAATTCTGTTGATCCAGGGTTAAGAATTGAACAATTAGTGAATACTAACCTTAATGTTTTATATGTAGACTTAAGTCTGATGTTTTAAAAACATTTTTATGCTTGATGATGTTTAAATTTACTTCTCCTCTAGCACTTCTCAGAATTAGTTTTTTTCTAAGTTATAATAAAAAAAACTCACGTGACACGCTTGTGTCAGCAGATTTGGGTACTTTAAATCCAGAATCAATGATTTTTAAAAGTAGAGTTAATTACATCACTAGAGATACTACTACAGTCCACTTGAACCAATTGCCAAAATGAGAATAGACAAAAACATCTTACAGGAAAAAGGCAGAGTTCTTTGGAGCTGGTGGACTGGAAAGGCTCAGGCACTGTGGTTTCCATCTGACCATCCAGAATGCAGCTGCTGTGATGACCACAGGCCCTGCCACCTGTGTTATCCCCAGCCTGCTTCCCACTCCGTCTGCTCTTGTGTGTCCCCCATCACAATCCTCCCCTGTGCTCTTTGGCCCTCTGCATTTCACTGAAGTCTCATCCCCCTTCTTGTGGCGTGCTGCTTGGGAGCCTTTATAACTTGAGGAAACATCCTTAATCTCAGCTCAAATGCCCAGCTAGAAGAAACACTTGTGAAGGACAGTCAGTTCCAGGTCTGCAATTCAGGGATGAAAGAATCTATCTTTCTGAGATGAGATCTCTGGAGAATTCAGCTGCCAACTCCTAACAAGTATCAGTGGAATATACTGGAAATACACTCAACATTTTAGATTCTTGGGTAGCCAAATGTGGGTACATGTTACTGGAAAGAGCAAAAGCAGAGTGACTTTCTGGACAAGTGTCAAGTTTTTGCTCATAGCACCCAGATGATACAAATCTTCAATGAAAGAGTTGTAAAAATTTTTTCAGCCTGACTAAAACAACATATTCATTCCCTAACATCACTTCTCAAAACAGATTAATGATTTTTTTCTGAAATCTCACCAAAAATTTCAGCCTGAGGCACACATCCATCATTAAATATTTCAGTTTGAAAAATTTAGGTTTGGCAGGGTGACAAGCAATAGATAACCTTAGATCTTAAACTGAAGCGCTAAAAAAGCTTAAGTAAAGACATTGCTCTCGACCTCGAAGACCAAAATAAAACATTTTTGCAATCTCCTGTCATATACTTTCTCTCTGCCTACTTACAAATATATGCAAGTATGTAAAAACTTGCACTTGGAGTGCACTTGGAGTAAGGACTTTATTTTAAACTGAAGTAACTTTTTAAAGCTTCAGTGAACCCTCTGCTGGTTTTCATGATTTTCCACTCTATTCTATGGTCACATTTCAACAAAATAGAAATGTTGTCCTGCAGTACTGTAAAACATTCAAATTGTTGCATAAGAACTCCAGTGAAAACTGTACCCCCTTTGAAGTACTGGCTGTTGAGATGCACATCTAAAAAGACTCATTAAGGCAGGAGATAGTATAAACTATGAAAGGTATAACATTAGTAGTTCAATCACAAGAGAAGGAGCTAGGGCTCAAACCATGTTTTTGTTTTGCTTTGGAAAGCTAGCTTATAAACAAAGAATTTATTGCTAGAATACCTGAAATCTGTAGGTCAAGGATCTAAGTCCAAAGAAAATGAAAACATTAGTTCAACGGAGAAGGAAGTACAGAAGAATGTTATTTTGTAAAAGAACATTTTACAGTCCCTTCTCAAATTATTTTTCTATTGGAAAAGATATCAAATCTCATCTTTTCTTACCTGTGTGCCAATAGTCTCCTGGAAGCAGCGCCCAAGCTGAGTTTTAACTGAAACAGGAAACACATGAGGAATGGGTTGTTGATTTGTGTAAGTAGTATGTCCTTTCTGGGTCTTCTGATATGGAAGACCTTGGTAAGAGACCTGTGGATGTCCTGGCTGAGGTGCTTTCGTTTTTTGTCCTGTTGATGTGCTGTCGATTCTTGAAACTTGATGGATCTGAACTGAGGCTTCAGGGGGATGTTTCACATGGATATTCACTATGTTAGGAGGGAACTTCACTAAAACAATTGAAGGAAAAACACATAAGAAAAACTGGTAATAAAATATGCCACAAAGATCACAAGCATCTCCAAAACTTTTTTCAACATCAGAATTTTTAAAGAGTACCTTAAAGCATGACAAAAATGAAGCCCAAATTTGAGGGTGGGAGGGATGAAATAATGCATGGTGTCTGTTTTAGAAGCAAGAAAATGAAAACTCTTCACATAGGAAAGACAGACATTACAGGAAATGATTGTAAAGATTGCTACAAAAATATGGATGTTCAAATTGGCTGGTGTGACATTAATATTTGTGGTCACACTGCATAAAAAGAATCCCATTCAAAGTTCCAGAATTCAAACTCTACTAGGTTATTTTTGGATATATAGTAAGCTTTATTTTGTTTTTCAGATCCATCATCTTTCTTTGGAACACAGGAAAAGCTTCAGATTTCATCCCTTCACCTTTAAATACCTGCCAAGTCCCGACTTTGCCCCTGTAACAGTTGCCAACATCTCAACCATCTAAAACCACCACTCCCTTCACTGAACTTTGAATTCAGGACTTGGCAGATAAAGGGGGAGGAAATGTTTTTCAGATACTTCTGGTTTTAAGAACAGTTGGAGTTTGAAGTTTGGACATATAGATTCAGAGGTTCTGCTCATCTAGTGTACATCAGAACTGTTTATGACCCTTAAGCCCTTTTCATCAAAGCACAAAAAATGTGTAATTCAACTGAATATTTCTTTTTGGAGGGGAGGAATAAATAGTTTTACATTTTTTAAGCTGCATAGCAAAGTAAAAATTTATTGTGTCTGGCTGAGGTTTCCTTTTCAGCAAGTATTCTGTAGAATACTTGAGGCATTACTTTTCCTATACCGCACAGCGGCTTGTTGCGCCTTCTAAATCGTTCTCTTGCCCCAGAAGCTACGACTGGAACTTTTTTAATCAGCTTTTATTTGCAAATTTAAGCCTCATATCTCTATTTCCCAGGAAGCATGGTTCATTTATTTCTAGATGTTTATTAATTATCTTGCAATGTAGGAGTTTGGTTCTTTTTTCCACCTTATTTCCTCTACGGACATTTTCAGCATTTATCAGACTCACTTACAAATTCCTTAAAAGATGTACCAGGTTATTTTTGATTTGCTCTGCATTGTTTTATTTAAGAAATGCTTCAACATACTGTGGATAGAAACACCAGGAATTAAGTTACAAAGTAAAACGACTCCTGTGTCTCATTGGTTCTTCACAACTTGCCTGGAACAAAACTTTCAGGCAAAATTTGATGCCATATGAGTTCTGTGGCAGGTCAAGTGCAGAGGGAAAAGATTCAGTGTTACAAGAAATATAAGTAGTAATGTCCTTTTTCAGACATTAGAGGACTATACTCCTATGGCAAGAACAAAACTCACACCGTCAACTGTTATGTATAATTTTATGTGTGAAAAAAGGACCCCCTCAAACTATCTTCTTCAGCTGATGTATCTTGAGGGCTGTATTACCATCACTGAGTGGCACTGGGTGGATCTACCAATCCACGCAGAGATGTTCAGATTTTGAGTTATTATCAAATCTAGCCTGGTTCCTGCTATCTAGTATTATCGCCACAATTTTCTGTTCCACAGGTCCTGGATTGCTGCCTCAAGGCACTGATTGATTTTGATTTCTGCCAGCCACTTCAGGATAATGGTTCATCCTGTCTTTGAAAAAAACAACATATTCCTCTCTTCACAACCCAACATTCTCATTTGATATAGAGAGGGAAGAAACTCTGTGATTGTTGATGGCTCTTACAGAGCGTTCCCTTCTAAAGGGGCAGGAAAAAAATGTAAAACAAACTCTCTAGCAATGACAAACATGCATTTTAGTACAGCGACCCTAAATCTGAAGAGCAACTATGGCTGTAAAGAACAATTCATTGGGATCCACCATTTTGTCTATTATAGTTCAACCTGTAATTAAGTACTCACTGAAGAAATTTCAGCTCTGCTAAATTGTTAGATAACTATATTCTTTCTTTCTTTCTTTCTCTTTCTATCTCTCTCTCTTTTTTTCTGTTTAAGAGAGAAAACTTCTGGGGAGCTCTAGGAACTAATACGCCAATAGGTCAGTGGAAACTATTTCCCATGGGATTGTGCAGCAGCCCTTAGAGAACAAATCCATTGTAAAAACAGAGTGCATGCTCAGAAGTATTTATAAACTACCACGTTTCCAGGAAGATTCTGTCAACACTTCCTTCATAGCTATGTCCCTTTCTGAAAACCCAATTATTACTTACATTAGATTATATTTATCACAGACATATAAATAGTCTGGATTATTTTCAGCAAAGTTATTCAAGAGCTAGCTAAAATCAAATGAGATTCCAGACATCCTTGCCCAATATACTTTGTTTTTTCTCAGAAGTAGTAACACATAAAACCTGATTGTAATTTTACCCCCCCAAAAAAACAAAAACCAAAAACAAACAAACAAAAAAAATGACACTTCAAAGCATATCACATTTTAATTCTGAAATTGGGGGACTGAATTGTGAGTGTCTCTTGGTATGGACAGGATTTCACCTTGAAAAAATCCTCCCCGAAGAGTCATAGGACACAGAGAAAACCCAAAGACAGCACCCTTCTTGAAGGTCATCAGACCTTGCCACCACACAGTAATGTACGCACGGAAAGCTGGAGTAGGCTGAGCTCTTTCTTTTATCTTAGTTTGCTAAATTTGCAATCTGCATTAAATTCCACTGTGAACCGAAGTAAAATTACTTTATAAATTCTTCCAATAACACCGTGTTTCTTATTATTCCAAACATCAAGAGAAAGATTTTCCAGCTATCTGGTGTGCTCTGTATCGAAGTTGAGGTATCAAGATTATGTAGGCAGATGCCACTGCCTTACTGGTAGGTTACCCCAAATTAGCAAATAAATACAACTTCAAAGGGAAAAAAAATATATCAGGAAAAAACTTACCTTTTACACCTTGCTGCCCAGCCATCGTCAGTGGTAAAGTATGAGTGGAGTGGATGATTTGTGATCCTACGGCCTTGTTCACCTGCTGCGGATGATGGTAGAGTTTTGGAGTATTACCATTCTGCACAGGGATCTGACAAAGTTTCCCAGTGTAGTTTGGAGGGCACTGGCATTTGTCTCTAGAACTGCACTGGCCTCCATTCATGCATGGAAGGTGACAAATAACTGAAACAAAAACAGAAAGATTTTGTTACTGACTCTTCATCTGCAATTGCTTTTACTATGATCTGATGACATATCACACTGCGTTAGATGAGGAAGGGAAAAGGGCTGTGGTCCTTTATGCTTCTAACATCTGAGGAAGGACTGCCCGTACCACATGCACTCAATTGCCTTGTGGCCAAACGACCTCTCTACCCCTCCCAGTGCATACGCGCCTCTCACGACAAACACGTCAAGAATATTTGAAACCCCAGCTATTTAGCTTCATTACATTATAGAGCAAGACACTCATACAGAGCCTGATGGTATCTCTTATTCACACTTCTGTGCAGATATTTAATCAGTCTGTTCTTTCTGAAAAAAAAAAAAAATCCATAACCATCTATAGTTGCATGGAAGACAAGATAAATTTTCCATTTTTACTGTGTGCCTTGGCTGTTCTCTAAATATCTTTCTTGTTGTGAGTGTATAGCTTTTTTCTTATCTTTTATCTCAGCTAAAATAAACTCACCTGTTTATCTGTGAAGATAACTAAACTATGATGATATTTTACTCAAATGGTTTCAGAGACAAATTTCTAATTATAAGAAGATTTAACTTCAGAGTTATCTGGGTAGTTTTGTGCCATCCACTACTTACACTTTTACCCATTGTTATATCATTTTATACATTTATGTAAATTATCAGAGGAAACATGAAAAATCTCAACATTGAATGAAAAAATATTTCTTAACTTGGAGACACAATTATAGCACGGTGCAACACTTTCTAAAAATATGATATGGTATTTTGTAATCAATGATAATCTAGCCAAATTGTCAACCTTTTCAAGAACACGATGACATAAAAACAAACAAACAAAAAGTACCAGAGGTTCTTGCCCAGTGTGAACTAAGGTTGGTCTTGGAGAAGTACAAGATTTCTGAAGCAACACCACACAGTATCCCTTTGATACTCTTTAAGATTCGAGCCCAGCTATCACAATAGACAAGGAAAAATTAGACTTTGCAGTAATTCTGGCACTTTGTTGGGTGAGTACTGCTTGGCTTATTTGTAGTAAAAATGGGAAACTCTGCGTAACACTTATGATCAGAGAACCTTGTGTTGATTATGCCAGCGGGTGCCACCTCATGAGACACAGCCTGTTGCTATTACTAAGAGTAGAAAAGGTCAGCGTTGGGAAAAGCGTACAAAGGCTACGTGTTGCGCGACAACGGAGCGGGAGGTCTAGCAGCCGCAGGAGTGCAGAGGGAGCCATGTAATTTACTTGGAGCGGGAAGAAGGATGAAGAAACAGAGCAATCAGATGGGCTTGGAGCAGAGGGCCGGCGCTTCTCATTGACGGCATTTGGAACATATCTGCCTAATCAACTGATAGGGCTCCACACCAATGTAAACAACCAAAAATGTTTTTTTCCACTTGATTCTGCAGATGCATATTTAGTATTTTTTTTTACCAGCTTATCTCATATTTTAGTTTTGTAATAAACTGTTTCAAAGCCCTTCAAGCTGTAGTGCTGCAAGTTAGTGCTATCAAGCCTAGCAGCCTTCGCAGTACTGTGCACTGCAGCGCAGGCCTCACGCTTCGTGACTTTTTCTGAGGGTACAGAAGATGGTTTTACCAAACAGCTGTAACTTCAGTAGAGATTGAAAGATTTTTGACCCTAGCTGTCTGGAAGAAAAAAAGGACTTTATTTTAAAGGCCTCCTGTGCATCCACAATGAGCAGTTTTATTGCAGTGCTTAAATATATAAAGGAATGTAGGTACTTTTAAAGAACTGTCTGAGCACAGCTGAAAGCTAACACAGAAACATACCTGTTTTCGTACTAAAGTCACATTGCACGATGACACAGGTACCCGCAGTGCTAAGGGGATAGCAATGCCTCAGGGAAGGGCAGTGAAAGACAGGCAAAGGCAATTAGTCTCACTGAGGAGTCCTTCTGCTGCAAGGTGCCTGTTTGGCAAATTTGCTCCCCTTCCTGTCCCCCAAACTTCATACAATGAGGTAAAAAATCTAGCTTCTAAACCCTAATAACACATTCACTAATTCCATCAAGACAAATAAATTTCTTTTGAGTTCCTGTTCCTATAAGGCAGTCTGCTCGAGTATCTGTCCTGCACAGGGTACTGCTCAGGCAGTCCTCTCCTGAAGAAGTGCCCAGGATATAAAGAACAGGCACTTTGAAATAGCTGCTTTCAAGCAAACAAAAGTTTGTGCTAAAAATCCCACATAGGAAAATACCAACAAAATAGAGCTTGTTCATGTCCCTGTCGCAAAAGTAACTAACAAGGTATTTGGCTAACAAAGGCGAATAAATGCTCCTGAAAGGTCAAATAAGAGGTAAATGCTGCAGGAATGTTTAGGTTCTCAGCATTTACAAATAAATAAATAGAAATTACAAGTTGGCCACATTCTCAGACAACACAATTCACTGTAAGTGTAATTTCAGATGTACACAGAGATACCAACTTACATCTCTTGAGGGCCTGGCCTAATGTATAGGAAGTGAATTTTAAACGAGAATGACAGATACCCTTACTTGACTTATAAAATTGTGAGTTAGACATCGCCAAGTAAGAGCAACCAGAATTTGATCTCTGAGCTCAACCAAATACTTGAGGATATCAAATGCCAAACCCATAATGAGTAATCCAGGACTTCTTCAAAAAAGCTGAAGACTGAAACACTCTAAAATGTTTGATAGCTTTAAGTGGGTAGAATACACACATGCACATGAATTGGAATTCTTCCTTAGGTAGACAGGAGAAGGAGCAACATTCAGTTATGATGCTGCTTTTGGAAAACACAGGCACATCATTTCATCCGAGTGTTATTCCAAGTGCGCATGGCAAAGCCGACTGAAAAGGAGCAAGGCTCCGAAAGCAGCAAAAGGCATCAGACAGTCCTCTCCTTTGACAGGGCTCTGGGAATCACAGGTTAGAAAGAGCCCCAAGCGCCGGGGGAAAGGAGCACTTCAGATAAGCAGAGAATACAAAGCCAAGGTTTGTTTGAACAGCTCCACTTCTGATGAAACAGTTTTTTGCTTTGTTTTGTTTTGCCACGGAGCTTAAAGAACTTAAACAAACGGAAGGGCTGAGCACTGCCAGCAGGCAGAGGGGACCGGCCGAGGAAACCCAGGGCCCCGCGCCGGGACAGCCCGATAGGACGTGCCGGGGTTGCACATGTGGCCACCGCCACCTTTCAGACAAAGGCCCCATTGCAGCCTGCCTCTCTCCGGGCTGTGCCCATTTCCTCTGAAAGGAAAAAGAAGAAATAAAAATATCCATTATGGTGGGAAATCCTTCAGCTGCTTGGAGCCTGATAAAAATGTGGAGTTAGGTCTGCACATGAAGACAAGAAAGTTCAGTTCACACGGGGGTATCTTACCATAAAACAAAGGAACCATTAACAGACCCAAGAAAGGCAACAAATT
The DNA here is from genome assembly GCA_013389825.1 of Crypturellus undulatus. NCBI lineage: Eukaryota > Metazoa > Chordata > Aves > Tinamiformes > Tinamidae > Crypturellus > Crypturellus undulatus. The sequence goes on from VWPW01020921.1 coordinate 279,674, forward strand.
CTTCATGCAGCTCTACTGTAAGCCTGGTCTTGCAACTCTCTGTTAAGCATTAGCCATCATATAATTGAATAAATTTAACAATACGTTAATATAAATTAACGTCCACCTTTTAAAAATGTGAGATTTGATTTTAGGAATCAAAAACTTTTAAATGCTCTCTTCATCCTCAGGAAATTCATTGCTAATAACAAAGTTTAATTTCTCTGCTATCTGAAGGCCTTGGCTCTCCTTGATCCGGCAAAGTTGTTTAAGACAAGACAAGCAAGGACATCCATCGAGATGCCCCCACCTGAAAGGGCTATCTGAAAGGAGGGTACATAAAAAAAATTTGCAACATGAGTCCTGATAAAGTTGTCATAGTTATGGGTTGGAAACACAGCAATAGGGAACAAACCATGAACAGAGAAGCCAGGAAACTACCAATATGCAGTTTGCGACTGTAATTACATCTTCTAATTTGTTTTCAAGATACTCAAGAGAACTTAAAGAGTTCCGAGTAAACTCATTTAACCATGTTTGAATTCTATCATTTCATCAAAATAACACGTAACAATCCAATTTCAAGCACCTAACTGCTCCTAATTGTTAGAAAATAGCCCATGTTTACCTGCACAAGCCCTTAGGATGGATGGAAGCTCCCTTCCTGTAACCAAAGTGTCAAAGGAAACAAAGATGACTTCTGACAGGTTCAGCATCTGGCACTCCCAACTCCTTTTCATGTACACCCCAGGGAGCTTGTGAGTTTCTGTCTCACTTTTCCTAAGCAGTTTTTGCCTTATCTGCTTGCATGCTATCAATTGTTTGAGTGTAAGCACTATTCCATACTTTAATGGATTACAGAAAAGTTTAATGCTGTTTATTACAGTATTTCCACTGGATGCATTAGGAATTAGCAGGACAATTTTCGGAGTACTACACATTTATCCAGCGTAACTACATGCCCTGCAGCAGTCTGCATTTCCTTTCATGCTGATTAGGCATACAGAAAACATGGGAACTACTACCTATCTACCAAACACAACTTTTCACAGCAAATAAGATTATATTCACTGAAGTGGGGTGTTACCATATACAGTATTCTTGTCATGTGGTAGCTCTAAAAAACACATATTTTAGAGGCAAGTCCAAATCCAGAGGTGACATATACAGCTCAGGACACTAACAGTAACTGCAAATTCTCTTCCCACCTTCTTACTGTAGAAACGCTAACAGTAACACACAGAGGGACAGGAGTGTGAGCTACAATAATGATGCTCTTCTCCAATTTAGACTCTTATCATACTTACTGTTTCTTTTACACATCCATTTACGCCTGAAGTAGTTTCCTAACTACTTCATTCTAGACAGCTTTCTCTTCAGACTTCTGGTGCAATTCAAAGGTGTTAGGTAAACTAAGGCACCAAATAATGAGCAAGTATTTAAGTGTCATTATGAGATTCTTTACAGGACTAACTCATTATTTGAGAAGAAAAAGAGAAGCTTTAAATGGCCTTGATTTAATACGGTAACACCTCTACATTCAACTCTGAATCTATCCTGAAGTTTGTATTTAGTTAACTTTTCAGATAAGCTTTTTTACTGCAATATCCAGACAATTGTAGAACAGGACTTCAGCAGGTGAAAAATGATCTGCTCTGTTCACCACCGAAAAGACAAAAATGGTGCCCTGCCAGGTTCTTATGCATTGCCCAGTTATGATCCACAAATGTAATGGAGCAGTATCCACAAAACTAATGCTCCAAACTTTGAGGACAGCATCAGATTTTGTGTGGGACATAAGCAAAGAATTGTAATCATATAATTTATAATTTAAATGAATATTAAAGAAACATAAGCAAATAATTCATAAACAAAGAAAATCCCTGCAGACAGGCTGTTTGAGCCTCGATTTAGCCTCTGTTGAGAGAGGAGGCAATATTGTGGAAGGTGAATCCTCCTTGCCTCCACTTTTTGACCCCATCTCCAAAATTCAGCAACAAGAAGAGAAAACCCTTGACTCTGAGCTTCTCTTAGGGCTGCCTCTGTAGAATGGCAGCCCTCTGTGTAAATGATGGCCTAAGGATAAGGCTAGAATTGAAGTGGATTAACACTCTGTAAGAGCTATAACCACATGCAATGATATTTCAAAACATGCTTTTAAAAATAAAAAAAAGTGACTGAGAAGTAAGCGTAGGATGTGGGTAGAACAACAGTGCACACACTGATTTGGGTACACTATGAAGATACAAAGTTAGAGAAAAGACCATAAAAGAGCTGTAAGTCACATGGAAACCCCTATAGTAATAATATCAATTAGTTTATTACTAGCTTCATTAGGTTTGAATTATTTATGCAAATAAATGTTCTTAGGAAATAGCCTGGATGCAAACATCTATAATTTTACAAATCCTTAATTATAAGCCACTAGGCATGACAAACAATAGAAAAGAAATATTCTGAGCAATATCCCTGCTGAGATACATTTCTTTAAAATCAGAGCCTGTTTAACCAGGCTTGATGTAATAAGAAAACCAGATTCTAATGTATATGCTCACAGAATTTTTTTTATTATTATTCACTGCTTAGGTACTTATAATTACTGTCAACATACTATGTCCAGACAAAGCTGTGCTGGGTAAGTTCCTTCAGATATCAACTCTCATGTCATTACTTTTTGTGGAAAAAAAAATCTTCAGAAAAAACAATCACTTAAAACATATATGCAAGAAGGAGACTGAACACGATACTAAAGGCACTTCAAATGTTTTCTCTGGAAAGAAAGTTAAAGTTTGCAGTGGGGAAAAAAAATCAAAGAAACTTACTTCAAACACAAGAATATAATAAGCAAAAATATGCAGCTACGAAATTGGGTTCTCAACTATTGTAAATCAACTTTGTCATTGACTTTGTCAAAATTTATCTATTTATGGTCTCTGATGATCAGTCTTATCATATTTTTAAAAGATTATTACTTTGAGCTGTTTAACAAAGTTATGAACCCATTCCCAAAAGGGGCTGTAAAAGTACTGCAGTTTATCCAGACAAGGATATCAAATTATTGCCAAAATAAACAAGCTTTGCAGTGTTATTCCTGTCTGGATCATGCATCTTTTTTGCAAAAAAAAAGAAAAAAAAAAAAAAAAAAAAAAGAGACTAGTACAGAAAAATCAAGAGAGTCAGCCACAAAGAACAGAGCTGAAACGATTTCAAAATTGCCAAAATGTAAGCAATCTTCTACAGCTATAAAGGGTATTTTCAGTAGGTAAAATAGTTTTATATATATATATTTGTGCTACTAAAATAATAATAAGAAAAAACCCAAGAGACATATACAGAATAATGACATCACTCAGGAACAATACATAATCTGTTATTTTTGAACAGTTTCCCTGCCACACAAAATAATATTAACGCTGAGCTAAATAGCAGGGTCATTTCATCTGTTTGTGGTTGCATGCACATGACATTTCAAGACTGTTAACATAAAACGAAATAAGCAAACGTTGGAGTCCAAGGATATACTCAACTAATAAGGAATTCTTGAGCAAGATACTGACTCACACTTGAGCAATGACAACTGTCATTATTCTGTGTAATCCGGCTGTGATCACATTCTATCCTGCTAGAGAGACCAGAAGAGCAAGCGGCCTCTAAAAAAAACCCAGAGCAAGGAGAACTGTGAAATGTATCTGCCATACAGAGGTATACACCTTCCTTATATATAAGGCAGTATCTTTATCTTGAAACTAAGAAGGAGATGTAAATGTTTGAATTATATTTTTCTGCAAAGAGCACCTTAAGCTTTAAAACATTATGAGAACGTGGGACAGTTAGAAACGAAATGCTTTAGGGAGAACAAACTGTCCTTGAAATGGGCCTCTTCTCATATTATAGTATGACAGTTGGACAGGATGAAATATATGGCTAATAGCTTTCATATTGAAATGTGAAGAATCCAGACAGAGCAATTAAAGAGGAAAGAGTTTTAGCCTCTATCTCTTACTGATGGTGTACACAGCATTTGTTTGCCAACTTTCAAAGACAGAGCCAAAAGGCTGCCTAGCAATATTGCTTACACTTCCAAACTGATTTCAATATTCAGTAATGTATCTATCATAGGACATATCTGCTACACTGCTGCTGGAGTTACAATATATTATGTAACAACAATCCTGGAATATTTTTCTTTGGATTCCTTATCTCTCCTTATCACTTTTTATTGATTGCATTTATACTGATTACATTGTTCACCCTTCCACTTGTGATCAGTAGATTCACACACACACCACTTGCCTTCTCTTCATTAAGAAGTCATTTTGACAACTTGCAGGGAGCAATTCTGGGGGCCAGCACTGTTTAACCTTCATTAATGACTGGGATGGAGAGACAAAATGCACCCTCAGTAACACAGATACAGGTGGCATTCAGAGACATCTCTACAGGCTGGGCAAATGGGCAGAAAGGAACCTCAAGAGGCAATGGGCACAAGCTGAAATATAGGAATTTCCAGGATATTTAGGAAAACACTTCTTCACTGTGAGGATGACTGAACACTGGAACAGGTTGTCCAGAGAGGCTGTGGTATCTCCATCCTTGGTGATATTCAAAGCCTGATCTAGCTACCTGATCTAGCTCGAGAAGGGGACAATCTCCAGATGTACCTGTCAACCTCAACTATTCTGCATGATTCTTTGAATCTTCACTGCAACATCATGCCTGAACCCTTCCAGAAGTGATTCCAGTTTTCTTTCACACATTTCTGTATTTTTATCCTAGTCAATTTAGCTTTTTTTTTTTTCCCCTCCCCTCTTCAGCCAAAGAATCAGTATCAAAGAAAAATCACATAAAAGATTTAAGAGAAAAAGGGAAGCTAACTTAGATGGTTGGATTCAAATTATTCATAGCTTAAGAGGCATCAATACAGTTGACAAATCAGAGCAGAAGAGAAAGTACCTGTTCACTAGAACTAATTGCAAAGGCATAACTTTGTATTTTAAAATATGTTGCCATGGGTCCTCCAGCATTGCTCTCGCTCTGGAAGGATTCTTCTGTGCAGCAGAAGAAATTATTTTAAAAGCTCCAAACAGCCTTCTTTTTCTGTCTCTTTCACTCATGGAGTGCTATACCACACATACAAGATGCTGCACAAAAAGCAGCTCAATAGCCACCACGATGCCTGAGGCTAGGTTTATATTAGTGAATTTAACATGAAAAGAGAACAGAGGCATGCGCACGTGCACACACACACAAAATCTACCACTGGAATGCAGTTTATCTGCCCCTTTAATGTTTCCACTGTTCTGCTTGTTTTGGAAGATATTTCTCCTTAAATTAAGTTATATTTTATTATTTCTTTTCAAGCTCCTCCATCTACCACTATTAACATCAAGCTTTAACAAGTCATGTGCTATATTAAAAAACAATTAGAGGAACGTCTGTGATGCTACTTAACACAGCACTACGTGGCAATGCCCACAGAGGGCAAGTGGGAGGAAACTTGATAAAATCAGATTATTTGTATCTTTGGGTATTTAAATTTTCATCTCCCAATAGCAATCTTTCCATTTAAAATTATCTCTGTAACTTAGCTGTGAATTACAGGCTCAGCTTCTGGGAGGATCATTATCTCCAGAAGTAACTGAGCTTCTTGTCAGCTGCTTGAAAGGTGTCCAGTGATTAACATCTCCTAATGAGAGTGCCAATTAACTGTAAACAAATAAGGTACATGCTAGAAAGGAATAACTGCCTACTTGCAAAAAGAAAACAGGGAGAGGAATGCTGCCTCCACGGGAGATGGGAAACTGTGAAATTCCACTCAAGGAAAAACAAAGAATTAGCTAGGGATTATCTAAGTTGTTTTTATGCTTATTCACATTGGCACTAATTCCAGGGAGGCTGCTCCCACACAACGCACTGGGTCTGGCTCTCCAAACGTGCAGGGAGACCCGCGCAGACAGCGGGACAGACAGCCGCCTTCCTGGAGGCTCCAGAGAGACACAGGGGTTCAGGGAGAGCACAGCAAGGCAGCCCCACAGATTGGGCTGCAGGGCTAGAGCGAGGGGCCAAGGCCTCACAAAGGGCATCAATACTTTTTACATGATAGTTTTCTTTAAGTGTGACATACCTACTGGAAAGAATTAGACAAGGCACTTAGGGATGTAGTTTAACAGGCACAGTGTTGAAGGGCTTAATCTTGAAGGCCTTTTACAACCATAATGGTTCTATGACTACATATATATATATGTATACATAAGAATATATATACTGGATATACATATATATATATGGACTGGATACTTAATACGCCCTGCCACAGCATAAGACAAAAGGGACATCCAATTAGTTTAGGTGATAGGAAATATAAAAACATCAAAAATAAAAAACAACAAAAATTAATGCTTTTCTGGACAATGAATATTTAAACTCAGGGAATCACTACTACAAGATATCATTGAAACAAAGTGCTCAGCAGGATTACAAAAATGATTTAATGCCCACAACAGTGGGGATTCAAAGGCAGGCAGATTTGACAGTTCACAACATTCTCATACATATCATCTCTATCTTATGTTAACTCCTGTCAAAGAAAAGATGCAGAGGTAGATGATCCACCAGACATTGCAAGGGAAAAACTGGAGGAAAATAGCCAGGATTACAACATCTTTCAGTTCACAGGGAAGAGAAAAAAAAAAAGGGGGGGCAACAAAAAAATTGATAATATGCAATCTGCAATCACCGCAAAAATGCTGATGTGAAACTAATACTCACATGAGGCCTCAGATATATCATAATTACTCTGGCTGCTGAACACAGATGCTGCTCATAATCATTCTTCTAAACCTACGCCTAGCGTCCTCAATATCGGAGATGATTCAGGCAGATTTTCTTGTTGAAGGGAAGGGGATTGTCAGAGTATTAAGGAACTTATTCCTCTCTTGATTACAATTGGTTATTCTATCAATTCTGCTAGAGTTGATCCCAATACCGCCAGTTTAATACAGGAGTTCGGCCTAGAAACTGTATACTAAGAAAAAATCTGAAATTGCTTTTTATCATTGCAAGTGTCCAGGGTCATACCTTAGATAATGATGCCAACACATACATGCAACTAAGGTCATTTCTTCCAATTTCTAAAAAATACGTTGATATTATTTTTTCTTTTTATTCAAGACAATGCAACTGGACTAAAGTTTCTAGGAAAGCCTCAATTTGAAAATACAGCAACTTGTAACACTTCTTAAAATTATCAATACTGTTGAAACAACTTCCTGCAAAATACAAAACTTAGACAACATAAAATGGTATGCTATAATATAAAGATGTTATAAGTGTACTTTTAAGCAGTGCTGCATAACTTAATTGCCCCTGTTAAAGAGAGAAACCTGAAACCAAGGTACCCTGTGTGTGATAAAAACCAACTGTTCCTACATTTCCAGTATTTTTAGGCTCTTCCTACTCTGTGTGTAGGTGCCTAAGCGCATATAATATCAATATGCATTAGTTAACATTATAATGCATGTGTTTTTAACGCACAAAACAAGAATTCAAGAAAAATTGACATAATTAATAGCAAGCACCCTGAGTGCTACTAGTTCACTGCAGGCTGCCCTGCCTTCTGGTGTCAGGTGAGCAGCACTACCCTCCTTTGATGACTGTAGGATTAAATAAGAACTTGACTGTAACGACACTGAGCAGTGAACACAGCTCAAGCTGAGTCACTATCTCACTGAGGAAGCCACTGAGCTCTCCTGTGCTCTGACAATGTTCTCTTATCATTTGGCTCTCTCAAAAAGATGCGCTGAATTCTGTCATGGAGTAAAAAAGTAGTAACATCCTGTTGAGCAAGGCAGAGAGAAAAGCTGCTCTGAGATAAGGCAGAATGGTGAGATGTCCTGAGAAACATCCCAGTTATGTGGTCACGCCTGTGTTATGCAATGGCTCCGAAGACCACAGAAGTAGCAGAGCTAACACGAGCCAGGGACGTCAGCATCTTCACCATTTCTGGCAAGGGAGCAATAGAGATGAAAACTGAAATTCATCCCATTTAACCTTTGGTGCCTTCTTGAGCTATCTAAATTAGGGCTGGGGTTATCTGAGCTTTCCCTCTCTGGCAGGGGAAAGGATTCCCAGAAAGGATCTGGATGGCCCGTGGCCAGCCAGCCATACAGATGTGCCCCTCTTCCTGCTGGTGACAGAAAGGAAGAGTGCAAGGAATTGGGCACCTTGGTCAGATTCTGTGTGGGTGCGACGGACCCCCAACCTTATACCCAAAGCACGTACATACACTCATACACTGTTCGCCGTGCACATGTATTCTCCGGAAGCCTACAGCAAAATTAAGAGGCTCAAAACAGAAAAAGATGCACCTTAAGAACTGCAGCCATTGCAAAAATTTCCACTTTTGGTAGACTGCAGGACTCTGACCTCTGATTACAGCAGCATTATCATAGTGCTCATTTTTATGAGAAAAAAATTTACAAGAAGGATAAAATAGGAACAAGTTCTTTCAAGTGGATCTCCATTTACATACAAACAATAGCTCATAATCAAGAATTTTCTGGACTAGATTTAAAAAAAAAGAAAGAAAAGGAAAAGCAAAAGAAAAAGAAAAACACAAGCTATCTAAGCTTTTCTGGCACCATCTGCATCACAAAAAATTGGAAAGTTTTCTAGGGAGTTGACCTTCAGGATTTGACACAATATGAGAATATTGGGAAGGATACTGCCCAGAGTTTGAGTAATAAATTAGGTCATAGGAGACTAGTGAAAAGCAAAAGACTCAAATCCTGGAGTTCCAAAGGAGGAAAGGAGAAGATTCATTACTAATGAGTGGGAGGACTGAACGCTACTCTGCGGGGAATTTACTGTTGGAAATCCACTAAAAAATACATGCACGTGCAACACTTGTTATCACGATTCTGCTAACAACATAATAGTTGTACAGCCTGTTGCATAAGATGCAGAAACCTGCACTAGAACTGGCCATCACCAACTGCAGGGAACTGAAAAGTGCACCCAGCTCCCAAGCAATCCCACAGTGGGGGCTATGAAGCTGCACCCCACAGCACTGGGCCTGTCCAGAGTCCAGCCAAACGCGTGCAACTCTTTGGGGATCTCTTTTCTCCAATTACCATCATAGGCATTCCTGGACCTATATAACTTTAGATTATTTGAGGGAAAAATAAATAAATAAGATGTTCTAGTACTTACATATATGGCACATAGCAAAACAGAATAAATCTAATATAATCAAAGAATATGCGAAAGAGGCGTGTTGGATACAGCAGCCTTGCTGGCTGTGGGCACTTACATTATGTGGTTGGTTCGACTCACAGGCTCCTTTCCACGAGGCTTCAGAGAACCTGTGTCCTCGGTAATGATAGGAAAAGGTGACACAAGTTCCTCTCAACTTGTGGTATCTGAAGAGTATTAAATATTAAATTTGACTTCACAGCTGAGCTCATCACCTTTATGCTAAACTGAAATACTACCAACAAATATATATTACTGAATGAATAAAACACAGATGAGAAATGCTGATTGTGAGTGGGTTTCTTAAAGCCCAAAATTCTTCCTATGAGAGAAGCAAGTACCTATTTTCCTTCTATTCATTAACTGGCATCCCACAAGACTTTGTAAGAGGTTTAAGGAAAAAAAAAAAAAAAAAGCTTTAAAGACTCCTATGGACTTAAAGTTGTTTCACATTTCTGAATCTCTAGCTGAAACTCATTTCACACTTCAGATTTTTTATAGATTGATACAAATCTTAGAAGAATTTAAATGTGTGTGTGTGTGTGTGTGTGTGTGTGTGTGTTTATTGAACACAGTTCATGTTCCCAAAGAAAGATCCAGAAGTCCCCGGGTGAATATGGTACCGAACAGCCCCCCTGATTAGAGAGATGCTCAAATTATAGGAAAGAATGGACACAGCAGGAAGCTGCCCGGGCTACAGGGGGTATCTGTTCTTCTATTCCATATAGAATAGAAGGAACAAAAAGGAACAGATAGGGGAGATGGGTGGAAGTGGAAAAGACTGTGATCAGTAGAGCAACACTAGCTGCTCACTTCCTTCTAATGGTATTGTATCCAAAAGGCTGCGTTTAATACAAACCCTTTCGCTATCTAAGAAATCTAGCCATGGTAAACAGTACATTTTAGCCAGAAAAGAAATCTGTCAGCCTCTTCTGTGCTTGTATAATTCAAAGGCAATTTTTTTTTTAAGCCAAAGTTGGCACATACTTGATCTTCGCTGAGGTATGTGCAAAGACATTTGGTTTAGCAATAACACGATTATAGCTGTACAAGGTAGTGTATTTATTTGAATAAGCAACAATGCAAGCATTCAAATAAATACACTCCTAGCTCTCCCTTTACAGTACTTACAAGTCACCTTATCCCTATAAGTTAAAACCATGTACAATAAAATAAAGCATTATGCTTTTAACTTAGTGCGTTGCTTTGCTTCAGCTTTGAGATAAACATACTCCATGTGTTTTTGAATGGCTGCAGGTGTGGATTTTCTACCCTTTTCACTTGCGTTTTTTCCTGTGACTGCACATTCAAAAACTATCTTTTCTATAATATACACTTTGGTGAGTGCTTTAAGAGTAGATGGACAACTTCTTCAGTGATGGTCTGGAGTCTATAAGGTGAACAAGGGAGTGGAACTGGGTTGCTAACAGGCCTAAGTTCGACCTCATTAAAATCATCTGGCTGCACAATGTATTTTCTTTAAATTAACATCTGGCCTCTGCTGGAATCAGAGGGGAAGATGTCAAATTTGAACAATTAGTTTAAGATTAAAACAAAACAAAACACAAGCCCTCATTAGTTGCTGTACGGTATGGACAAGAACTATTTGTTGATAACAAATACTGATAAATACAGAGGGAAAGAAAGCCTTCTGCCTGGGCAGATGTGGATATCAGCAACAACCACCCCCCTACGATGTTTCCCTCTCTGTAATTTGAGTATAGATGGCCAAAATTTGGAAATGTCTAAAAACTCAAGAGTGGTATATTTACCATAAAGGCAAAAAAAAATAGGCCCACTGATGATTCAGTTTAGGAAGGCCTAAATTATACTACTGGAACTGAAAGTAAAGAAAACTTTTATTCTCCAGGCTTCTCAAATTCACTTTATAGAATGAAGGCAGGTTCAAAAAATGAATTCCTACTAAGCTGATACTTGTTGTACATGTTTCCTCCCAGAAGTGGCTTGCTTTTTTTTTTGCATTGGCTCTTCACACTGGGAAACATATTTTCCTCAATAACTCAAAGTAGTTCTACCATTATTTGCCTTCTTTTCTATTCTACTCACTAAGTCAAATGCCTGAGCAAAAAAGTTTGCCCTTTGCTTTGCTACAGCTGTTACAATGCTGTTGCATGAATAAATATTTAATGCATGGCAGTCATTTACGCAGATTAAGTTTCAAATTACTAGCTGAAACAGTGAATAAACTCCAATTCCCTACTTTTTATTTATTTATTTCATCTTCTAGGGGAGAGACATAATCTATCCAACCTGCTTGGTTACTTCTGTGGCATATTTAAAGATTGTCTTTTGACTGATTTTGTTTGAGAATTCTGATTTTTCAAGTGTCTGCCAGGTAAAAAGAAAAAAATACTTCATCTGGCAGCAAAGGAGCATTAAAACAATAAAGCCTGACAGGACAGCACTGATAATTACTGCAGGAACAGTGTAGACTAATATTTTACCAAATAAGGCTACAATGTAGACACTACAGAGAGAGTAAAAAGGCTAAACTGATACTAGAGGATGAATAGCAAGTCTCTTGCATCATGATTACTTCAGAAAAGGATAATCCTATGGCAAGTTTAATTGAAGAAAACTAGAATATTTCAAAGCAACATTTTACTCCTATCGCAGAGGAGACAACGCTCAAACAAGACCATGAATCATGCAGTGCCCTTGACTTACGCAGTTATTCCAGAAGTGGCCTCCTCATCAACTAGGATATCCAGTGGAGCATTATCAGGTATCAAAGTATTTTAAAAGTTAGTTCACCTTAGTTATGTTACTATAAGGAACCTAAAAATCTCTGCATGACATTTGTTATTTTAAAGCTTCAGTTTGAGAAGCTGCATCTACATCTCCTAAATCAGAGTTGAAGATACAGGAACAGTATTTTATATAGATTGGACATGGGTCATCTACCTAGGGGTACCACCATTCACCAACCAGTAAATGCACTTGCTGTAAACACAGTAAATATACAAGATGTTGACTTTAATGAACCCCCGCATCAAACATAACAGCAATTATAACGGGCAGAAACACAAGTATTTGATGCTTCCCACAAACTGCTAGGAAAGTTTTAAAATTCTCTCAACTCTACACAAATGGATCCTCAAGCTATTGGCCTTTCAACCTGCCTTCCCTGACACACAAGCTTTTATGCCACCACTATTTCCCTCTGCCATTATTTGAAATGATTCCCTCTGTACTGCTATGCACGAGCATCAACCAAACAACCCTGACAGACCTTTGGGAGACATCACGGACTAAGGGGTTCCTGTTGCCTCCAGTAGGGCAAACAAAAACTGTAGTACACAGCAACTGGCAGCAAGAGAAAGTTATGGTTTAACATCCTGTTCCTTAGCAAGGAAATTAGGTGTTCCTTTTCTTTTTTGTATGCCAACACTAAGCATTAAAGCAATTCCCTTTTAAAACAGCAACGACAAAAAAGTTAAATGCCATTTATTGCTCTTGGATCTCCTGTCATACACAAACTACACTTGGAAAAGCTTTGGCTTGCTTACAGGGCATTGCCATTTTGTAACCAACACCAAGAGGCTTCCACAATCATTTGACAGGACAAGAAATGTTTGAAGAAAGATTAACTTGTGAAGCAGTGCTAAAAAAAAAAAAAAAAAAAAACCATGCTCATGTAAGTCTGAAGAAAATTCAATCAACTTTTGGCAGAATAGCTGCCTTAAGTGAAGCTACTCTCTTTAGATTAGTTCTTAGATAGGGAATTCTATTAAAGCAATAATTAATAACAGTAATTCTTACTAAATTCCCTCCAATCAGCCCACTGTTTTAAAATATGGTGGTCACAATTTCTCAACACAAGACCAAATAAAATGTGAGCAAAATGTTTATGCTTCTTCTGGGAAATTGCTGTCTATATACAGTTGGAAACTTTTGGACAGCCTCAATAATGCAAAAGCATTTTTACAGAATTGACAGAGGAACACAGGAGAAGTCTTTGATACTTCTAAAAAGGGAAAATCCAGAATTCTATAGGTTAAATCATTATTAGCCATTACAAAAAGGAAGTAGGTTGTTCTTAAGGTATTGCTTGCTGACAACATAAATATTTGTGTATTATTGCAGTAGGGCACAGTATATGCAGGTTATTGTGATCCATGCTGAGAATTCTCTAAAATAGATTAAAATGCCTTTCATCTGGAGCACAACAGCACCAACTGATGTTCTCATTCTCCTTTAATTTGCAAGAAATAAGGGCGCACATGGACTGCAGGCCCCAGTGTAGAAATCTGATATCATTCCCAATTACGTAACTAGAGCACATTCTTTACAGGGATCAGTGAAGCTGTAGGGAAAATGCTTTTTGATTTTCCTTTAGATACAATAAAACAAAGAAAAAAAAATAAAAAAAATTCTCCATATTCTTCCCAGGAGAAACACGCACACAAAAATTCTCTCATGACCTGGTCTAGACTAACTATTGCTGCACAGGGAGGGACACCAGGAAAGAAGGGGAAGGGAGTGCTAAAAGGAGGGAAAGATACTGAGTGTTAAGGAGTGATAAAAAGTGGACTAGGAGAGTGATAATTCTATTGCCAGCTCTGCCACAATCATCTTCTATGATCTTGGGGGAGGAAAACTAATCCTTAAACTCCACTGCTTCTCCATCTGCAGAGTGCTGTTATTTTGCTGTTTGACAGGGATATGGCCAAATGATCAGGCACAAACTTCAATGGAAATATTTGCACTTCCATTCAAAAGCAGGTAATTCTTTTTAACTTCTCATTCATAACAGTTTGAATGGACTGCTTTAAAATGAGACACTGGGCTGCAAGTTAACAGTGGATATAAACCTCAGTATTAAGTGACTGCTTCCTTTACTAAGTTCTGTTATTCCTGTGCAATGAATGAGGCAGGAATCCTGTAGGAAAAAAAAAGTAAACCTATAATCAAAAGCATATGTTAATAGGACAAAAATTAAAGACTATGGAAAACATTAATTAATTTGGGCATGTAGCTTCCACAGTGAATGACCCAGGACCCTCAAATGTTATTCTATATGCTCCCTTTCCTATGCACATATACAGACTGTTACACAAGCCCCTCAGAGCTGCAATCCCATACAACCTGCACACGCATCCATCCAATAGAATAATGAGAATCATCTATTCAGCAGAAGTTTCCACTCAGATTAAATGCTTTCATTCCAAGCCAATGAAATACTGGATGTCAGTTAGCTTAGCTGTGCAACATACCCCATTCACAAAATGAAACTGTGAAATACAGACTTTCACTGAAGCACACTGGCAATCAAGGGGATCCTTCCCTTTTAAATACCAAGTTTTCATCACTTGTGGTTGAAGTGCTGGAGCTCTTTATGAGATCTGGCAAAATCCTAGCTACCTGAAAAGTTACGCTCTCCCCAGTCTGTTCCTTGTTGCTGTTTTTCATTTTTAATGGCTTATCCATATCTAATAAAAACTTCAGGAAACCAAGAATTGTTCCTCGCCTGAATTCACTGCTACCAAGTTTCAGCTGAAATGACCAACGGAGCAAGTTTAAGAATCTGAAGTAACACATAGAAAAACTCGAGCAGCTTTAGTACAGGCATCACAGCAAAGGTTCTCTGAAAAAAAGAAGTGTTTATAAAGCTCAGCAAAATATTTTAAAGATCAACATAAATTTTTATGTTGTTCATTGTTAGAAACAGTGACTAAAAACACAACAGAGGGACTGCTAACTGTGATCTGCTGTCAGACAACATAAATTAAATAACTGTGTACTAGGCTGCTGGTTGTGCTAAGGAAATACATTTAGACCTAGTAACAATCTAAACCAGTTTCCTAATTTTCACTCACAGTAGGTGTATATTAGTAGTAATAGGAGTTAGTTTTCCACAAAGGGCATATGAATTTATCCTTTCTGCTTTTAGGAAGAATAAGCACTTTTTAAAACATACTGAAGAAGTTCTGTTCACTCCTGTCTTAAATATTTAGTTTCTGACACAACATTCTGTTTTATGGTTGCACTTTTTAATGTCAAATGGTCACTAGAAGAATTTTCATGTATTTTGGAAAAACAGTAAAACGGCAAGTTTAGAATAGGACCTTAAGAGCAAAAAGCACAAACACAATATAACACAGATGTTAAAAATACAAGAAAAACAAATGATCTCAGAAGACCCAAATTATTTCTGCTCTATGGATCTGCTTTAAAGAGACATCTTCATTAGGAAAGTCTGAGCTAATGAGAGACACTAACTGGAGACCAGAAATAAAAATAGTTAAAATAGTGGATTCAGGGTTTTAAACCCTGAATCAAGAGCTCCTGGAAAAGAGGGAGCAGTCTCTAGCTGGGAGGATCTCTCCTGCCTGAATACAAAGAAATAAAGTTCCCTAAGTATTTTTATTTGCAACTGGAGAACTTGGAAGTCACAGTTTAGATTTGTTTCCTATTCCTGTTCTGTGAAAATGATCCTACTCTGAGCCACTGTGAATGCTTCCGAAGTGGAGAAGATAGCCACAAACAGGTTAAAAATGTCTGTATTTGCAAAGTTACTTGCTATTCCCCATTTTGGGGCATAAAGCTCCCCTGTTTTTTTGTCAAATATAATTATCAACTGCTTGTGTTGAATATTTCTAGCAGTCTAGAGTACAGAGTGAATCACAAACTGCATGGCCCGAGGCCAGGAAGGAAGGTGCATAACATGTCTTAACAGGTCAATCACCAGCATCTAAGTTTAAGCATTTGAGAGGAGATCAGGTTACAGCACAGATTTACAAAGCAGACAAACTACATGACTGCCCATTCTCAACATTTCATAATTAAAAAAAAAGGAAAAGGTCAAGTGAAGAAAGAAAAAAACCCTATCATTTTACAGCAGTCGGAAAACATAGAGTAAAATATACTTAGCTGTGGTTTTCCATATTAAGAGTAAATACAAGTATAAAGTGTTAGTGACTATCCCTTTATAAAACCCTTTTTTAAAAATGCCTCAAAACAAACAGACAAAACCAAAATATGTGCTATACTGCTATTTTAAAACCCTGCTTTCATTATCATTGCTTCAAAACACGTATATTATACAAATACGTATATTATCAAAGAAAGTGCTACACATTTCAGGAGCTTTCATCTCTAGCCTGACAGGCTAGTAGGAGTCCTAAGAAAGAGACTGCTCTTTGTATCGTCTGTCTGGATGAAAAGAAGGATAATTTGGAATAGCCTTTTTTCTCCTTCAGAGCCTGAAATACAGTGCACTTTGAAAACGGCAGTATTGGCCAGCATCAGCACTGCTTGACATTGTGTTTATATTAGAAGGAGACTAAAATTACAGCGTTCATATCTGGCATTCTTTAACTGCACATTAGTAAAATAATTTTAAATTTTTGTTAAAAAAAGATACTATATTTTTATAATCACTGCAAAAATACTTTCTATGAGAGGTTAACAGCATGATATTGTGAAACAACAAAATCGAAGTGTTTGCACATCTGTCTCCACACAGCTGCACCTCTCCTAGCTTACAGAATTAGTATTTGCACACAAGTTCCTACCACCATCATATATTGTGCAGTTAAAATACACCAATCTATTATCCCAGACAGCCTTCGGGACTTGTTTCAACCTGATCAACCAGTTACAGGGTTTAGACTGGCATATTGTTAATATTCTTACCAGGAAAATGACAAGCTTGAATACTTTTGGTTAGACTTCACATTGTTTCAGCTTCAAAAAATGACAAATATGAAATCTGATTTATTCACAGCAGTAAATACGCCGAAGTTGCAAACTCACATGATTTTTTTAAATAGGACCGTAATCTTAAGCATCTCTTGAAGAAATTTTAGGAGACAGTTTCACTCTATTAACTGGATTTTGTGTGCATTTCATACCGATTCAGGAAATAAAAAGGGAAAACACTGAATCTGACATTTTCCCTGTTTATCAGCACAAACTCTGAGGGGCAAATTTTACCAAAAACTTCAACTTAGCACACAGCCCTGCAGCTGAAACCTCAGATGAAAAGTACTTTTTTTTTTTTATTTCCCCCCTTCGGCACAAAAGGAACTTTTGGGAACATTTCAGGAGGATCCCAGCAAGCGAGTCTAGCACACAATGGTTCCTCCTCAGCACAGCCCTCCAAACAAAGAGTAACAGATGCACAACTGGTATTAATAACTAAATATCTCCTCCCTCTGTTAGTCGGGAGAGGACAGCTAAGGACAAACACAGTTCCAGGGTACTCACCTACTCGGAAGTTGGTGGCTGTCAGCGTGTCAGCAGCGTGGCCGTTCTCGCTAATGAGGGTGGTGGTATTTCCCTTCTCACAGTTGTTCTGACAGTTGCCCTTGGTACAAGTCACTTTACAGATGCTGGGTGTAAAGACCACCTTGATGCGGCCGGTGTGATTTCCCACTGCCAGCGGGTGCAAAGAAAAAAAGAAAAACAAACAGATCACTTTGGCATCCATTGATTTCCTTCTAAAAAGCTGCTGTTTCTTTTTCTTTTTTTTTCTCCTTTTTCTTTTCCTTTTTAAAGAAGGGGGGGCGTAGAAAAAGGCGACAGGTCTACAGGAGGAGGGCAGGCTGCAGTCCTCTCTCTCATAGATCTCCAGTGGTGTCTCTGAAACAGGAGTAGGAAGCTTAGCAAACAGAACTCCGGGATACGCTCCAAAACCACATTTAAAGTCAAGTCACTGGAGTGGGATTAGTAATCACAATGCTGCACTTTATTCACAGTCAGACAAAGCGCAATACCAAGGGCATGACAGCTTAAATAGCCAACCCTGACAGGCAGATGTAATGTAAAGAGGCTGGCTGTGCACCTAGGGGTGAATAAACTCTTGTGTCCTCCTGCATACTTTTCCTGTTTCTGCACTTATTAAGTCACTATTTGTAGCTCGACCCCTGGAAATGTTTTAGGCATGCGGCATGTCTGAAAACATCTGTCTCAAATCTCCTGGCACCCCAGCCCGAAGTGGTCAAACCTTGTGACGCAGCTGCCTGGACCCATTTTTTCACAGTTTTTTGGCACTATTTCTCCACAAGGATTTACATATTAGAGAGTGAGCTTTGCTGTCAGCCTTTGTTTAAATAACAAATAGCTAAGGCAGAGAAATGGGAGAGTAAATACCAATAATTGAAAATACGAGTTCTGAGCTCTAAAAGTTTAAAAAAAAAAAAAAAAAAGGCTATGTTTTCATTGTGCTTACTTTTTCAAAGCCTTAAAAAAACCCTCAAAGAAATACAGACCAAGGAAATATTGATTCTAAATTAAGCTCATTAGCAAACCTTTTTTTCTTGATTTAGGAGCAGATATATTTGAGTCTTCTTCTAACAGCTGAAGAAAAAAAAAGGATTAAAGGTAATAACTAGTAAAATTAGGAAAACAAAATTTGAAATTGTCTAAAAAGCAAACATTTTGCTCTCTCCACGCTTATTCATAAATTCTTCAAGCTCTAGCAAATATATTAGGATATCTTTGTGAACACTATTCACAAACACTTTCATAACAAACCTAGCCATCCCTAAATAAGACGTGCTGCACAGAAAGAGAAGCACCTCCTTCTTCCTGTCATAGAAATAAAAAGGTTGCCAGCGAGTTGTCCAGCCTAGTTTATGAAGTGCCCTCTGGGAAAACATTTTTCTGAAAATCTCAGGAAAAATGAAGAAAATCTTCCCACTTCAAACAGAACATAAAGCCCTCGTATTTCATAAACAAGTAAGTTAAAGCAATTGTGCCAGCTGTTTTGTCTACAGCAGAGGCACTGATCTGTCTGCACAGCAGCTGCATTACAGATGCTCCCACCTTACCCTCCCTAAACAATACTTAGAAGCAGCACAGACCAGACAGACACAGAAATAAAATATTTCATCTTGAGGCTCTTAATTAATTTCAGAGGCACCCTAGATGCCAAGCGTTTTTCAGGAAAATCATTAATACACCTTTCCCAAAAGGCAGAGGTCTAGAGGCTTGTGAACTGCTGTCATTTTTTTTTTTTTTTTTTGTTAAAGCAAATTTCACAAGCAATACTGCAATTTTTGTATTTTAGTTGGATGATTTTACATATTAAAAAAAAAATTCCTAGAAAAGCCCGAAACATTTTCAATTTTATATTTTCAGATGTTTTAGTAACGTTTTTCCTTTAGGATGTGATCTAATTAAAAAAACATGGTTGGTTGAGTCACAGAAGCCAGGCTTGCCTAAATTGTAAAAATTATGGTACTGGGGGACCTGGGCAAGTTTTCCAGTCTCGCTAAAAAACAAGTTGACTTTGTCAATATAGAAGGATCTAAACGGTGATTTAATTTTCCTCCATAATGCTTTGTAACTTGGTTTTGAATCCTGAGCCATAGTATAATTTAGGATCACTGTTAACAACAGTATCTAGAGAGAAAAGAATATCCATAAGCAATATTTAAATGAAGATTTACAGGGAAGTAGTCATGTAAGTGTGTGATGCAAGGCCTCACGCCTCCAATTATTCAGCACTGCCTTTACTAGAACAATACAATTCTCATGGATATTTCTGTTTTATTCCTGATACATAGGGCCAGAAACCAGACAGCTTCACATACTTGAACATGGGAATATTTTCTCAATTTTTCTCAGACTTATTAGAAATAAAATTCTGTAGCTATTTGTTTCTTTTACTTGACTATCAAATCACCACTTCCAACTCTCCCAATTCTTTGGGAGACACTTCGGAAGAATAAGAAAATAAAGCCGGCCTTTGGGTAGAAAGTTCATGGGCTCATGAAGAAAAAGAACAAGTGATTCAAGGCAGAGACTCCATCTTCATCTTTCTCTGTAGCTGTACCTATGTACGTAACACTGTCCTAACACATCCTGAGGTTTAGGGACTTTAACAGGGAGCATAATAAATACACATTGAAACCGAAAAGAGACCATCCTTCTCCTTAAATAAGGCATTTTGCAGGAACCTTGCAAGGTTAGCTTCTTGGTTTCCTTGAATTCTCCTCATTTCTTCTGTGTCTTTCTATTCTTCCCCAGAGAAGGGATAACTTAGTCCTCAATGAGAAACTATATCCTTCAATACTTTTTACTTGGTTCACAGGCATTAATGTTATTTCAAAGCTAGAGAAAGCCCATTACCACTACAGTCTGGACCTCTCCTATGCTTGAGCTACCTTAGCTTGAAGAGAAAAAAGCATGTAATTTAAGGCAGCATACAGATTATTTTCATCTTTAAACTTGAGCAGCTTTACTGATCATGCCATTGTCACATGGACACAAAAATATCTGCAACTTAGATTATTCCAAATTCATTTCTGGAAAAAAAAAAAAAAAAAAAAAAAAAAGATAGTGCTAGAGCACCACAATGTACCTGGAATCATTTTTTATATAGAGACAGAAATGTATCATAAACTCTTCAAAACCAGTTTTAAACATGTGGAAATGAAACACCTCACCACGCTCTTAAGTATAACACCAGACTATAACAAAATAGGAATGTGAGACCAGATAAATAAATAAGCCTAATGAAGGAAAACAAAAACAGAAGATACAAACACCAAATCAATAGCAAAGATATTGAAAAAAAGGCAGAACTACCAATAATTTAAGATTGTTGTTTCACTAAAAACAGGAGAATCAGGATTACTGATGCTAGCTAAGTCTTCCATCTCTGATCTGGACAGCAAAGTTACAATGGGGAGCTCAGCCAACTGTGCTATCACCCTACAAGGTACTGTCTCATGGTCTAAGGAGCCTTAGATATATCTGTCAAAGGAGATCAGTGGAAGAATGTACCCATAATTTCCAAAACCTGTGACGCTCACTTGGGAGAGATTCAAAAAGAAAGATGCTTGGATAAACTGATGAGATTTTAGTTGGAAATTGGCACTGCACGGATGTGATTTTCTTTCCATCTCCCTAAGTCACTATGATATAATATTATGAACAAGGCAAGCTCCTGCTGTGATAAATTTATGACTTAACAACAACCACTGCAGGAGAAATGGAAAATATACGTAAAAAGCTTCTTCATAGAATGCTTGCTGCCCCTAAAACTACAAAGAGATTTTTCTCTCCATCAGCAGCAAAGGGGACGGAGCTAAAGAGAGAGGCAGCCAGCAGAGTTTAGGCCCAGGTGGCCACTGTCTTGCTCATTTGTTCCTGGGCAGAGTTACCTAAGGGGAAGGACTCCTAACGGATCCCTTGGGTGCCGCTGTTTGCGATGCTACTCAGCCTTATTCTCTTTCAAGAAGAATTTCTATAAACGCATTTTTTGTCTTGCTTTTATGGCTGCCCTTGTAGCTCCGGCATTCAGCAGGGGTTTCGCCGTGGCAGCGTTCAATGGCCGTGGCAGATCTCAGAAGATTTGTGGCATGTCCCGGCTCGGCAGGAAGACAATGGGCGAAAACAGCAGCAGAAGCAGGACTGGGCCTCTGTGAGAAACACGACTACCCTGCACTGTCTCACAGGACAAGCGGGGCAAAGAGGGGACAGAAAATATTTTAATGCGTTTATATTATTGTGTGTAAAACGCTCTCATGTTTCATAGCGATTTAACCAAAAGGATGTGTTTATTCATAATAAAAAAAATCATGAGCAATGGTTTATATTGCAGACTTGGCTGGTATAGCTTATAGCCACCTCTCCCATCACCCTTGCACTAAAATCTTCTGTGACTCTACTTTTGGGGTTAATAACTCCCCTTAGGACACACATCCAGAGGATGAAACAAAACTAAGTAGTCACCTCTAGGTTTTCCCATAAGTACCTCCACAAATGACATGCACTGGGGGTTTTCAGAATATCCTGTTCCTACACTGAACCCAGTCTGATTTTGTGTGCATCTCTGCAGAATCTTAATCTTTCAGACCTGAAAGATTCTATCTGGAAAAAATACTATAATCTGTTCCCAAGGACAACAGATTGTAGAGTGGGTTTATCCCGGGGAACTTCAAGTGATTTTAGATGATAATCATGATGTACAAGGACAATTCAGGAACACAAATATATTTATCTTTTCCTCACATCAAAGCTGATAAAGTTTTAAACAAAAATAGATTCAATCATTTAAACTGACAGATGACCAAGTCCCTTTCCCTCATTTCCTTCTCTCTCTCTCTCTCTCTTTTAATTAAATTTAGACAAAATAAAAAAGGAAGAGGAGGAAATTACATATTTCCCAAGCCAGGTCTCTCCCAGCTATTTTACCAGTCCACCTGCTTTAGTTCTTGCCATTAGATATGCTTGCTCAGCCAAAAGGAAAGCTGACATTATATAAAAATCTACCATGTAAGTAAAATAGTTAAGGTTTTAGAGCTATTGCCTAATGACCTTTTTAGATTTTTGACAATATATAAGGAAGTGCTGTCTTATCACCACTGAGTCATCAATTAAAAAAATGCTCAGCTACCCAAAACTACAACTAGTTGAAACATGGCTATCATGCATACTGCATGTGTCAGAGCCTGGAACGTGAACTTAGAGTAAGAGCTAAGCGTGGGGGTAAGAATAAAGCAAAGTTAATAAATTTATGCACAAGCCAGAGGCAGATCTTTTCTGAATTTCCCACTACATGGTGAGTGGCACAGTCACTAGGCCTATAAACGTGTTGAGAGATCACCTAATCTCCCCCTCTCTCTTCTTCTCAAAGCAGGATGAAATAACAGCACAGCCAGAAAGTCCAGCGATTCTCAAAATCCTCCTATTAGGCAGTTTCCACAGCCTCCCCAAGGAATGTATTCTAGTGCTTCAGTCTCTCTTCGTATTAGTAAGTTTTTCCTAATACCTAACACAAATCTGCCCTGTTGCAGTTTTAAGCGCTTTACTCCCTGCCTTATCTGCAGCAAATTCTGAAAAAAAAAAAAAAATATTTCTCTGTGGATCAACCTCTGACATATTTCAGACCACTGCTCTGCATCTCCTCAGGTTCATCATCCCTAGATGAAGACTATCTCATTTTTTTCTCCCTTCCCAAAAGGACACATTTTGGAGCTCTGCATTCTCTCTTTTTTTTTTTTTTTTTTAATTTACTTCTCTTAGTTCTCATCTTTCCAGCAATGTAGCTGATATTTCATTCACCCAAGATCCAGTGCCTTCTCTCGTGTTTAAACCCCCTGGTTCCGTGTGCATGCACACTCAGCCACCCAAACATTTTGAACACCAAGGGAGATGGACATATCAGGCTGCCCTTTATTCACCGGGTCTAGACAGCCATAGCTGCACATTACAAGCAATTCCACCATTCATTCCACTCTTTGTTATTTATATAACTCTTACTTTTGTTGCATTTATATGATATGACAGCTATTTCCTACGTTAAAAAAACCTCTGATATTCTGTGACTCTAAGAGCTCGGTTCTGTTGCGTTGAAGGAAGCCAACAGGACTATTCAAAAACAGGATACTGTCCCGCTATCCATTATGATGGTAATGGAAAAGTGGCCTCCACAGATTCTTTCGTTTTACCATTCTTACCATCATGGCTATTAGACACACACACATTAAATACACTTGTTTCTACCTCTAGCCATGTCACATCTTTACGCCAACTTTTCCTCCCTGTTCCTTGTTCATGTGCTCCTACCACCACCTTCTTCCTAGTCTGAACAGAGCTCTTAAGAGTTGTTGATTCTATTGAACTCTTGTTTCTTTTCCTTTTTTTAAAACTGTTTACTTCTTCAGCATACTTGACAGACAGGGAAAGAAATGATCCAGAAGACAAGTTGAAAATTTCATGATGCTGAGATTATTAAGAAAATGAAAAAATACATCTAAAAAAAGGTCTCTAGAAAAGCCCTTTTCCTTCCCAGTTACCACAGGGATACAATCTCTTCCTCACTCCCTGTCACAGCAAAGGGAAGATCTTCTGTTGATTTTTTCATAAAAAATAAAATAAAAAAAAATAACATACAGCAAAAACTTCAGCCTGTACTAGGAAAGTTGAGTAGTCTACCCTACAGCTCTTTTAATATCTGCTTAAGATAGAGATGTAGGTATACAATCTGTTTAAAGGAATTTACTACAGAAAAAATTGCCTCCTGCAGCTAGGTTCTCTTCATGAACCTTGATATGCTCTGACAAACTCTGTGCTGTCTACAATCAAGGCTTGTGCTGTTTTCTTTGACAAGGATGACCATTAGTGTGTTATCTCATTAAAGAGGTAGATGACCATGCAGCCCCAAGTGCAAAAGTAGTTTTGAAATTAGTCATATTTATGCACCCCAGAAGATTTTCCTGATAAAACATTCTCGCTCAGACACAGCCTTTCTCTTCCAAGTCAGATAAATTTGCAGCAATCACAATCCACTTTGTTCCATGCAAGTGCATAACACATGAATCACACACAGACTGGAAATATGGGATCTCTGTCAGCAGGTTTTATGAATAACCTTTCTTCTTCCTATTTTATCACCACAATGATTCTCTATATGCCATCCACAGGCAGAGGACATCCTATGTTGGATCACAGCCATTTTCCATGTTTAAAACAATGTGGAAAAAAAAATCCACTCAACAGTTGTTATAAGAAGTATATCTATCATTTCCCTTTACATAGCTCGGGGTGCTCCAGGAAAAAAAAAAGTTATAACATGCAGCCTAGATGCACAAAGGGATATTACACTAAGAAGGCCAGCATCTCAAAGCTAAAATTTTAGCCTTAAATTATACCTCCACTCAATGCTAGACTTTCTTGCACAAGGGACAAGAAAAGTTAATTGCATGGAGCAAGCAACCACCAAACCAGCTTGCTGCTTAACACAGACATGCCCAGCACAATAAACAGGAAATGTGGAGAACATAGGATTGGGTCTTATTCAGGCCCTTTTAGGGCTTAAATACTTTCCCTTGAGAAACTGGGTGTCTCTTCACTACAGCTGCGGTTCCAAACCCTATCATGACTCTGCCATAGTGTTCCTTACAGGGTGGAATCTGGCAGGAGAGTTTTACCAACGCTTAGTTTACTGAATGCCTGAGGAAGGGCAGACAGAGGAAGGCTTCAGCTGCAGAGTTTGGTGGAAATTAAACAAGAGATTAGCACTCAGGTGGCCCTCTTCATGTCTTCAGATTGAAGCACTTGAGGAACTTGCAGTTCTATTTCTGGTCAAGAGTCTTACAGTTCACATCTGTGCTTGCAGATAGGGGATGGAGACACTGGCAGCAGCAGCAATGTAGGATAGCCTTCAGGTACACAAACCTTCTTTATCTCCTGCTCAAAATATGAGCTTCCTTTGGGAGTAAAGCCTATCTGGATCCCAAAGTCTTACATTTAGGGGACAAAGCAGGCAAAAGCCAGAAAAACAAATCTAGAAACAGAAAAAAGTGATTAGATTTAGGACAGAAATCATTAAAAAATTCAGCATCTTTCCACACAACCTGAGTGTGATACAGGAGCTCAGGCAGGAATTGGATCATTGACCCTTTAGCATTTCCTGTCAGATGCAACAACTACAGTCCACTTGATCAGAAGGACTCTTCTAAGCAGCAATGAACTAGGCCTTTATACCCTGGGAATAAGATTCTCTCCCACCTGCTTTCAGTCACCTAAAGTTAAGTACTTTGCCTAAGATTTTTCCCTGGCTCTCCCCGTCTATCAAGATAGAAGGTTTCACCCTGCCCTAAGGTAGTATACCATGTCTTAAGTTGGGAACCTGTATTTTCTTTAGAAAAGACATTCTTGAATTAAAAATAAGTTTTTTTTTTTTCCCCCTGGGTACACAACTTCCCTTAAACAAGTCACCAAATCTTAGGTGCTGCACCCTAAAATGGTTATAATTTCCAGGAAGAATAAGGAATAATAAAAAAAAAATACATATATATATATAAGAGCTTACGGAATACATTCATCTAATATTACATTTCCTGAAAGGAAGCAACTGAAAAGCACTAAGGAAGTCAACAAACCATAAACAGTGACATAAGGCACAGAACGTCATGGAACTAAGTTATAAATATGCAAAGTCCTCTCCACATGCTGAATCACCATTAAAAATCACCTCTCTCAGCAGTGCATGAAGCCAAGATCTTTTTTCCTTTACTTCTCAGAAGAAAAAAAAAATATGTCCATATAAATAAGGATGTCACTGGTTCCGAAATCTCCGTTTCACACGGTACAAAAGCACCTCCTCCTTGCGGTACAATTTTGTCAACATTTGGTCTTTGCTCATGGCGTGGGCGACAGCCCTGACATCCCCAGAGAGCCTTGCAGGGCTCCTGTGAGCAAAACCAGACTTAGCTACTTGCAACAGGCAGGAATGAGCCTCGGTATCCAAAATCTGGCTCACAACAACTCTGATGTTAGCCTTGCTAAGGGACTTTTAGCTGTGTGGGCTCTAACTATCCATGT
The DNA here is from genome assembly GCA_013389825.1 of Crypturellus undulatus. Classification (NCBI taxonomy): domain Eukaryota; kingdom Metazoa; phylum Chordata; class Aves; order Tinamiformes; family Tinamidae; genus Crypturellus; species Crypturellus undulatus. The sequence continues at coordinate 306,209 of VWPW01020921.1, forward strand.
ATCTAGCCGAATTACCATTTTTCAAACATGTCATAGAGGTTTTCTCCATACAGAGTTTTCTGGAAAGTCTCTTCTCTTTTCCCTTCCCCTTTGGTTTTGAAGCCAATTCTCTTTCATCACAGAAGTTGAGATGCATTTGTCTCATTCTGTATTTTCCCCTAGCTATAACATGTTTTGGGCTGTTTTTAACTCCATTTGCCAGCTTATCAATCTGTTTTTCCAACATTTTTTTTCCTCACACTTGACTGTATTGGTCTTGGCTTCCATCTTTTAAAATGTAGATAGTTGATCATCCATTTCTAGGTGAACATAATATTTAAATTCATTTCTTTAAACACCAGCAGCCCTTGCCTGTCATACATGCATTCAATTATTGGTGAGCTCAGGATCATAAGATCTTTTTGGAGCCCAAACAAACACAGAGGAGGGAAGGAGGAGGAGAAGAGGCGATTTACCAGCCAGTGCTCAATGCAGAATCCTGCATGGACACACACAATTGTGAAGAAAGCTGGGAAACAGTGTTGTTAAAATTCCTGCAGTTCTGGTATATTAAGGGAAGTGATTTGCATTTATACACAACCCTTCTGTCTTTGAGGATTTCAGAGAGCTCCACAGTCTTTTATAATGGCTAAATAAACTATGTTAATTTGTTAAAGATTTGGGGGTTTTTTTTCAGAATTTTTACCCTACTTATAAAAGCAAAGCAAATGTACTGCTTGGATTCTACAGAGCCAACTGCATTAATGTCAAGCCAGTAAAGCAATTTATACTTGAAGTTTAGTGCTTGTTTTCCAGTCCCAGTGGAATCAAATACAAGCTCTAAATGACTTTTATGAATTGTCATGGTTTTCAAAAGCAGTGTGGGAAATGCATTCAAATGGAAAAAAAAGATTCTTTACTAAAGTTGTTCAGGCTTTGTCAGCAAAACTGCACTGTTGCTTGATGCTGGCTGCACCAAAAAAAAATGATTCTTGAACATTTTTGAATGTACTATAAAAACTTCCCAGCCTCCTCTTAACAACAACAACAAAGCACTTTGCATTTTGAGAAAAAAAAAAAAAAAAAAAACTTAATGGTTAAACAATAAACTTGGGGTTTTTTTGTATTTGATCATGTACGACCTCAGGAACAAGGCATGAATGTCAGTTCCCATGAGCAATGAGCAACTGAAGGGAATTTGATTCTACAGTCTTTTCAGATAAGACTGTTGTGATTTTTCAGTTACTGGAGTACTCCTGGCCTGTTAAGTCCTCAAACTGCTTGTGCTCTTTATACCCACCTCACGCTGCTAGCTATGCCTTGCTATGCCTTAGCACAGCCATAACAACATTCTTCCTTAACCTCTTGAATTTCTTGGAAGTGCCATATAGAAAAGATACCAGAGTTAAGGTCTAATGAAAATAAACATATACACACACTCTTTGGCAGAAACTTCAGAAAACAGACACTGTAAAACACAATGAATTATCAAGAGTGGAAAGAATATCTGGGCTACCTTTGACCTGGAGAGATTTTTCCATGGAGTCAACATCCACTGAATGAGTAATTGTGAACATCAGGTCACACAGATGCATTTACATGGCATGTGTGTCATATTTTAGAACGCATTTATTTTCCCACCAGTAGAACTTTTATGTATTTTACAGCTGTTTTCCCATACTTACTGATGGGGAAATGGTGTTGTTATGATGTAAGCGTCACGTAGTGAAGTCAGAATCTTGCAGTTCCACAAAAATAGTGTAAACTGGAATTTTAAAGCAACACCTGTTTCTGTTAAAATCAATGTATGAAATCATCAGTCAAATGGTATGTGTAAATTCTGTATGATCTTAAATGAGAGTTATCAGTGAACTGTGTTTCCAGTAGTAGGTAAACCTTGGTTTTATCAAAATTGTGACGTATTTACATAATTGTAAAGTATTCTTCACATAAGAACTTTTGATACATTTTCTCCTACATCAATCATATTTCATGTATATAAAAATATAAAAAATGCCAATGTAAAATGAGGCAATTTAATTTGTCAGTAATTAAGAACAGTTGCTGCATGATTTGCATATGATTGTTTCTGCTTCGTCTTTATGCAAAGAACTAAATTCCACCCTCAGAATCATGAGCAGATTTTAAAACACTACCACCCATACACACAGACTTGGCCAACTTCAAGCCACAACACACATGCAATTAAGTCAGTGTAGCATACTGTAATCCTGTATTTATTAACCATTCTGTGGCTTGTATCACTTAAATTCCAAAGAAGTTCTTATTTTCTGCCTATCTAAAATTCTTCTTTATTGACTCCTCACCGTATTTTATAAAGGACTTTTGACAAGACCAAAAAAAATCTATGACTACCTTACAAAAGAAAAACAAACAAAAAAAATCACGCATATTAAAAACACTTCAGCATCCTTTGGTGAATCTCATATAGCCCCATGAATGAAAGAATATGGACATTTCTCAATCCTCTTCAGGGCAGGAACATCTAGGAGGAAGCTAAAGTTTCCTGATCTTTCATCAGCCTTTTCCCCAGAAGATCAACATATTGGTAGAACAGCACTTTGAAGCCACTGTGTTGTTCATGTAAGTTAATATCAGCCATAACTTGTTTGCTTTTAGCCAGTTTATAGTCCCTTGTGTTATCTGGCACACCCTTGGCTCAGACTACTGAAAACTGACGCAGCTCTGAAAGATGAAAAGCTCTAAAATGCAGTGTCATAAAAGAAAATAAATACTTTCAAATGGGATAATCTCAGAAAAGCACTTTTAAGTTAGATGATATGAAACAACAATTGCCCTTTCGTTAAAAAATTGCTGCAAGATTTAGAAAGATTTTTGGACAAAAAGTTCAGTATGAGACTGTATACAAAATAAGCTACCACATTTTTTTTTCCTGTTTTGACAAACAGCAAGATTTTAAATGTCTTACAAGCTTTAGTTTTTTTGCTTTTGTTCTGCATTCTATGCGCATTGATGACTATTAACTTCTGTGCAGCATCAGCAAATATTACCTAATCCACCTCATTATATTACCTAACCACCTTATACCTGAGAAAAATATTTACTTAACTAAAAAAAAAAGTTTCAGTGTTCAACATTAACTTCATCATCTTGCATTTTAACAAAATTATTACATTTTCCCTCTTTCCCTCCTTTTTTTCAAGTGAAGATCTCCACACTGCCACTATTCACTCCTTTGCTCAATGAAATAAAAGACTTCCATCTAACAGCAGTTACAAAATACCATGTGGTCACCAGCCACTGTTTCACCAATTTCCATGTAGGAACTGTATGATGAACACCCACCCTGAAGTAATTGCATGAAGTAATTAGAAGCAGCTCATCCCTTAGTTAAAAAGGTCGGGCTAGGAACTGCATATAGGTGGTTATCACAAAATACCTGGCACATGAGATTTCATATCCTAAGTTTACCTCACTGTAATTAATTCAAGCTTCTGTAACATTAAAATACTGACAGCTGAAGTATGACATTAAATTTTGATGGAAGCAACAGTCTTCTTCTCTTAGAGTCCATTTCAACACCTCTGTAAACCAGAAGCCAAACTAAACACATAGAGCTGGCCCAGTCTAGGCCTGCTATTCAGATGGAAGATATACGATCTTCAATTCTAAAAACATGCAGCTCAAACTATGCTCTTTACTAGCAGATGTCTGAGCTGTTTTATCAGAAGCTATAATCATTGTCTCCCATCTCACAAACACAGCAGTGAAGGTAAAACAGGCAGTGCTCAGAAGCCCAGTATCAGGAATTCCCATACCATGTCCAGTCTTGGACATGAGCCTGCACTTCGCTACTAGAGGCAATGCTTAAGTCATGCCTGATAATCTGTTTTAATTATCTGTCCTTCAAGTGTTTTAAGAACCATAGGATTTCCTGTAAAAGCAAGATATTTTACTAACCAACCACGCATTCAGAGGCTTATTAGGGTTTTACAACAAATAGTTTTCAGCCTCAGCTCCTAGCTTCTTTTCACAGCTGTCTCTCTCTGAGTACTGCAATAAACAGAGCACTTCCCATAAGCAAAGCAGAGAAAGAGCTGGAGTAGCAACTCCTGTTCCTTACAGCTGCACCAAGTTATGTCCCCACACTATGATAGGAGAAAATCCTCATGCAGGTTGTTTGTTTAGCAGCAGTTTGGAAGCTAGTCTACCATCTTTCCATACTGATGGATCATCACCTACCCTTGCAAGTAACACTGATTATTGAAGCAAACTGAAACAAATAGCCTGAGGAAAAGGGCAAAAGTTAGGATTCTTCTGCCAAATTCTCAGCAACGTTCACTACAAGTATGGGTAAAGTATATAATCTGGGATTTATATGCCATTTTGCTGCTAAAAGTTAGAAGAAAAGGATCCAATCCAATACTAGTGGCCACTGATATCTTATTTAGGGGAAATTTAAAGCTAGAGGGAAGAAAAAAAATGACATCTGCTTTCTTTTTTAAACCTTCTGAGGAAGGGATGTCGTGTTTTGCAAGAAGTACACTTGCTCTGAATTAACACTGAGAAAGTTAATCTAGAAGCTACCCACTGTTCTTGCCATCAGGTCCGAGAATCTAACTCAATGCATTTACAGCTGCAGAAAAAGGGTTACACAAGTGGAAAGATCATAACAATGTACAACACAAAAATGCAAAGATACTCACACAAGGAAAACATATTTGCAGATTTAAGAGAACTTCCTAAACCCTCAGCAGAACATATTTCTCTGTGCTATAGCAGAGGAAGTCTGTCAGGAGATTGCTAAGTACCTCAGGTCCCGATGTTCATTGGTACATTACTTAACTGCAGGAACTTTTCCCCAAATCAAGCCAGCAGACGCTCTCTAATACCTAACCCATAATTCATCAAATTCTTCATCTTTTAAGCCAAAACTTGTCCTTGAGCTCCCCTCACAATGAGGCAGGAGCCAAGGCCACAAGCTGGGCACCTACACATTCATTTTTTATAAAAATGAAGTAGAAAATCTCATGTAGCCTCCATACTGTGCAGATGTTCATAAACACATAATAAATTAAATACAGAGAAAAACAGTCACCAATGGGACCACAATCCTGAGCTCCAGCTTTACTTCGTACTGAAGGAAGCTGTCGTCTTATGCTGACTACGCTCTTAGTTATACCTACCCTACCAAGTGCTCACAAAGCAGTTTTTATCTGAAAGAAAAACTACCATCTAGAAACAGTGTAAGGAGATTCCAACAGTGAATCAAGTTCAGTTTTTTCTTCGTGCTGTAAATCCGTTTTGCCTCTCAAAAGGATGCAGAATGTTGGAGCATTTACTCATCTGAGAATTATCTTCCTTTTAATTATTTTGACTTTTATCTGTGCTGACGTGTTACCAAAACTCAGATGGACACAGGTAATTCTCAAGATATTACAAAGAGGGAGCTCAGTGGAGATGAATGCAGAGGAAGGTATATTTTTTGCAGTTATACTCACATTGAAAAGGTGATACAAGTTGATCCTGGCCCAATCTCAGTGGTAGAGAGCCCTCCGTGGACTGTTCTCCTGAAATCACTTTTTTTACTGGATAATATTTGGGTTTGATCACGTATTCTTGTGTTTGGCCATGATGAAGATTCATCATCAGTGTCTGTGATGAAAGGGGCATCATCCTGTTTTAAGAAAAAAAAAAAAAAAGCAGAAAAGAAAGAATGATGTAAGAACAAATAAACTAGACTAGAAAAGAATTGATTAGAAAAATAAACACACATCCATGCATACTTAGACCTCAGAATAGTTTGTGACACTTGCCAGCCTCAAACTGAGCAAGGTATTTTTCATACATTCAGCATTCTCCTTGTCGTGTGAGCTTACGGGACATCTGAGAAAGCTAGAAAGATTTCTTATCTTGGACAGTTCAGAAAGCAGAGAGGGATGGGAAAAAATCCACTCAAAATTATGAATTGGAGCTCAACTCTGTTAGCAGTGCTGAGCACAGAGTGTGCCTAAGCCTCTCTGTTTCCTACAGCTGACATTTCAGACGAGGCATGGAAAACAGGACCTGTGCCCAGCCGACTTTGCCTCTGCTGCCAGGGCCCCGCTCCTTCCCAGCGATACTCCTCTGACTACAGAGCCACCATCCTGTCACTCTTTCCTTCCTCCCGTGCTTCCCCCCCCGCCATCAGAAGACCGGTCCCTGTTCCTCAGCTGTGCGTTATGTGCTGTCCCCTTTCCCTCTGCCTGCACTACTGTGGAGCTCTGACAGACGTCCTGCAACCACACAGCTCCCTTTCGCAGCAAAACTCTTTCCTCCTCCTGTCAAACCAGATTATTTCTTCAGGCTCCCTGACTCTCCCGCAGTCCCGGCTCCTTATTTGCACTGTTAGGTCACTCCCTAAAACCTCAGCTGCACAGGACCATGCCAGCTTTCAAAGGAAAGCTCCCCCAGCCTCCCGTGCAGCACATGGTCTCACACATGCTGCTTTCTATACATACAGTGGGACCAAGTTCTTGACTGACAGTGCAGTCAGCCTTCCCCACAGTTGAGGGACACCCTGGCACACCCCACAGCTGGCACAGGGGCCGCTGCAGTGACCATGAGCTGGTGGAGTTCAGGATCCGACGAGGAGGAGGCAGGGCTGTAAGCAGCCTTGCAACAATGGACTTCAGGAAGGCCAACTTTAGCCTCTTCAGAGACCTCCTCGGAAGAATCCCATTGGCTAGGGCTCTAGAAGGGAAGGGGGCCCAAGAGAGCTGGCTAGTGTTCAAGCGTCACTTCCTCTGCGCCCAGCAACAGTGCATCCCTGTGCGTAGGAAGTCAGGCAGAGGGGGCAAGAGACCTGCGTGGATGAGCAAGGAGCTTGTGGCAATGCTCAAGCAGAAGAAGGTGGTATACAGAATGTGGAAGAAAGGACAGGCCCCCTGGGAAAAATACAGGAGCGTAGTCAGGGAATGCAGAGCTATGACGAGGAAAGCTAAGGCACATTTGGAATGTAAGCTGGCGAGGGAAGTCAAGAATAACAAGAAAAACTTTTTCAAATACACAAACAGCAAAAGGAAGATTAGGGGAAATGTGGGTCTCCTAGTGAACGGGATGGGCACCCTAGTTACGAACAACCCAAAAAAAGCAGAGTTGCTGAATGCCTTCTTTGCTTCGGTGTTTACCAAGGGCAGCCCTGTAGAGTCCCAGGCCCTAGCGACAGGAGAAGAAGCTGGGAGAGGGGAAGACTTGCCCAGGGTAGAGGAAGAGTGGGTAAGAGATCTCCTGAGGAACCTTGATACCCACAAATCCATGGGTCCTGATGGGATGCACCCCAGAGTGCTGCGGGAGGTGGTGGACGTCGTAGCCAAGCCACTCTCCATTGTTTTCGAAAGATCCTGGAGAATGGGGGAGGTGCCAGAGGACTGGAAGAAGGCCGGTGTCACGCCAGTCTTCAAAAAAGGCAAGAAGGAGGACCCGGGCAACCACAGGCCAATGAGCCTCACCTCCGTACCTGGAAAAGTGATGGAACGGCTCATACTGGCCGTTGTCTACAGGCACGTGGAGGAGAAGAAGGTGCTCAGGACTAGTCAGCATGGATTCACCAAGGGGAAATCATGCTTGACTAACCTGACAGCCTTCTATGATGGGATAACCAGCTGGATAGATGAGGGGAGAGCAGTGGATATCATCTATCTTGACTTTGCCAAGGCTTTTGACACTGTCCCTCACAACATTCTCCTGGACAAGCTCCGGAGGTGTGGGATGGATGAGTGGACGATGAGGTGGATTGGCAACTGGCTAGATGGCAGAGCTCAGAGAGTGGTGATCAGTGGTGCGGAGTCTAGTTGGAGGCCTGTGGTGAGCGGAGTCCCCCAGGGGTCAGTCCTTGGCCCAGTCCTGTTCAATTTATTCATCAATGACCTGGATGAAGGCACAGAGTGCTCCCTCAGCAAGTTTGCTGATGATACGAAGCTAGGAGGAGTAGCTGATACCCCAGAGGGCTCTGCTGCCATCCAGAGGGACCTGGACACACCGGACAACTGGGCGGAGAGAAACCTCATGAAATTCAACAAGGCCAAGCGCACGGTCCTGCACCTGGGGAGAAATAACCCCAGACACCAGTACAGGTTGGGGACCGACCTGCTGGAGAGCAGCTCTGCTGAGAAGGACCTGGGCGTCATGGTGGACGACAGGTTGACCATGAGGCAGCAGTGTGCCCTCGTGGCCAAGAAGGCCAATGGCATCCTGGGGTGCATTAAGAGGAGCATCTCCAGCAGGTCGAGGGAGGTGATCTTACCCCTCTACTCAGCCCTGGTGAGGCCACATCTGGAGTACTGTGTCCAGTTCTGGGCCCCACAGTACAAGAGGGATGTGGAGCTGCTGGAGAGAGTCCAGCGCAGGGCCACGAGGATGATCAGGGGCCTGGAACATCTGCCCTATGAGGAGAGGCTGAGGGAGCTGGGCTTGTTCAGCCTGGAGAAGAGAAGGCTGAGAGGGGACCTGATCAGTGTCTGTAAGTATCTCAAGGGAGGCAATGAGGAGGATGGGGCTGGCCTCTTTTCACTGGTGGTCACTGACAGAACCAGAGGAAATGGCCATAAATTGAAGCATAAAAAGTTCCACGGGAACTTAAGGAAGAACTTCTTGACGGTGAGGGTGACAGAGCCCTGGAACAGGCTGCCCAGAGAGGTTGTGGAGTCTCCTTCTCTGGAGATCTTCAAGACCCGCTTGGATGCAGCCCTGTGCCACGTGCTCTAGGTGGCCCTGCGTGTGCAGGGGGTTGGACTAGATGACCTGTAGAGGTTCCTTCCAGCCTTAGGCATTCTGTGATTGTATGATTCTACCCACAACCACCACCCAACTGATAGCAAGTTACCTGGGGCCCTGGGCAGCAGCATCCCGGGCTAGCTGTAGTTGCAAGTCTTAAAGAAATGACAGTATGGATCCGACTATAAGAATACATGTTCCTCAAGGAAACAGCACGAATTACTAATCTACTACTGGGACAACACTGTCCTTTGCCCCAGGAAGGCATGAAGAGCAGGGTGCTGTGAGGCTCGTCCACCTTCTTCCTAGCTAAAGATTATAACAAGGTAAAGTGTGAATAAGGGTAGATCACAGCACTTGCAACAGCCATCCTCAAAGAACCACACATCTATAGGGTAGATAACTCTTCTTCCCTGATCCTAAGTGGTGAGCGTAGGTGACCAGAACGTAGGTAACTGCACAGAGCAGCAGGCCTGAGGAATTCCTGCTGAGCAGAGCAATGATTTGAATATTGGGCTTCTACGCTTGGAGCCTGGCCCTGCCCCTGTCTCCAAAGCAAAGCCCGATGCTTTAGTCCTGCTATCTGAGGATGCTTAGTAGCTGCTGCGGCCAGGGGATTTGTGGTTAGCGCAGACAATAGTGTTTTGTCCTACACAGACTCTCTTGTTAACTTGGATCTGTTGGAGAAGAGTGCATTTGTGAGGACAGAAACTCTATGACCCTTAAACACAGCAGTAAAAATAACTCCTCAGGCTATCTCCCAAGCCAAAACTTTCTAACGGAGTGCTTGCATAGCCTCTTTGTATTTGGTTACATTTTCCCCAGATTAAGAGAGGATCTTATACTTTCACTGTTGTCTTTAAGCTTCCTACATACCAGATCAAAGACTCACCTCATATTACCTGCAATTGCAACCCATATCCTAACTAACCTCAAAGCAAATAACTACCATAGCTCCAGGTCTGCCTGACAGCCTTTCGGAGAAGAAAAAAAAATAAATCATTCTGATGGCTTTTAATTAACAGAGCAGCAGGCACTACACTCATATACTTTGGTATTGTAACTATCCTTGCTTCCTCTAAGAATTATGTCTGTATTTCTGTCTTGCACAAACTTTCTAAGATATAAAGATTCCTTTCAAAGTACAGAAGACAAACTATACCTCTCCTGAACGTGATGTGTAAGCAGGCCATGTTAACAGAAGTCCATCCTACAGCAATCTTAAAACGTAACTAGTTTAACAGCATTATCTTCTTTGGCCAGACGTAGACAGATACTGTCTTTAAGCATCCTTTTGCTTTCAATTAATGCTAAAACATTGTAAAGCTTTATTATTTCTTTTTATTTCCACATATCCAGTCACATTATAGTGCAACTCTGAGCTCATCAGAGTAGAATAGAGCTCATCATAATATTAAAATACATGCACACACACAGAGCAAAGCATATAGTAAAGACCAAAATGCCATAAGTGACAGGCTGAAAAATTTTGCAACAAAAATCTAAAAACTTTGCCTAAATACTCCTTAGCATGTATCATATCTTTCTTCTTTAAGCATTGTTTTACAAGAGTGGTTTAACTTGGTAGTACGTGGGCAAGGTATAATCTTTACTCTAGAAACTCCAGCTCTTTAAAAGAAATATCTTCACCTCGACTATGAGCTGTTACTCTCATGAGTTTCAATAGAGGATATCAAGTCACCTGTCCTCCTATCACAAAGTTTGCCGCACAAAACTTGCAAGGCACAAGATGAAGTCAGGTTTGCAAAGTGAAGATTTTTTCAGATCCCTTTCTTGCATGTTTTTCCTGCAGTTTTGATCTGCAGCATGGCTGTGAGTAAAAGTACTCCAAGTATTTAAAAGCTGCCCAATATGACCTTACTGCTAGTGTGGAAGGGAGTGAACTGGCAGGATTTTGCTAGTCATCGTATGAGCTCTGCTAGCCTTGCTCAGGAGAGATCAATTCCAGCAGAAGCCGCTATGATCAAATATCAAAAGATTTATGTGATCCCTCTGTTCAAACTGTTCTTTTGATATTCAAATTCTCTTCAGTGCAACCTAGTTCTTAAAGATGGGTCTTTATAAAACCACAGAATCGTTATGGTTGTCAAAGACCTTCAAGATAACCAACTCCAATGGTAAGCCCAAGCAGAGGAATGAAGAACACACTCACCAGCACACGGACACTACACTTGTTATTAAGGGACAAATAACTCTTATGTTTTAATAACAACCGTGCTGACAACTGAATGCATTTTACTGCTTCTGAACTTTAGCATGTTGCGGAGCCGTCTGGTGTGGCACACTTGAACAGCGCACAGCTCAGTGGAGCCCCTGGGCACTATCTGAATGCTCTCAGTAACAGAGGTTAAAAGCACGCAAGTAATTCTAACCTTTTAATTTTGGATGAAACAGCGTAGACTTCATTAGATTTTGCATTATGTAGGCTCGTGTCTCTAATTTGTGTAATTAGATTGTCCAAACTGACATTAACTCCAATAAACTTGACAAAAACTTTCCGTAGCTGGAGCGCACCCTAGGCAGCCAGGCAGATGTCTCGCTGGGTTTCCAGCAAACAAATAGTGTAGAGCTACAAATAAGCTCATAGAGGCACTTCAAAGGGAGAACAAACATCTGTATTCTTAGCTACCCTTCACGCAGGAGGAAGTCCTCTTGTTTGATAAAAGCAGAGCTGGAATGCTATGTATCAGAGAAACTCTGGCAAGCAGAAACAAGAGCAGCAGCACTTGGCATGGAAAGCCCTGTCTAGACTAAATAAGCCGAGCCTGACTCAGGCTGCTGTCTTCATTTTATTTACTGTAAGTCTGATGCCCCACTGTTGGCTCCCAGCTAGCAGTACTTACAGAAATCTGATTTGCTAGCACAGTCATTTTATACAGCTCTAGGAATTAATTCCTGCTCCTTTTCTAGCATCCCTTAAAATTCATGAGGAACAGTCCAAAGGAGAAGAAAACTTCTAAATTCATTTTCTAAAATTATGAGATAATAAAGAAAACATGCAGGACTGTTTAAAAGGCATGAAAATAAAACTCCCTCTTACCCCCATAAATCATTAAATTCAGTTGCTAGCTTGGCCTGACCTTCACCACTGTTTCCTCCTTTAATTGCTTCTGTGATTTTTTTTTTTTTTTTAAGATACACAAAAAGTTTAATTTCCCAGATGATGAACACATGGGATTTCTTCAAAGCCCTTTATATTATCATTCTCAGCGTTAAAGGCCTGTTTCACAGTATCCTACCAGACACAGGAGCTGAAACAGAGGAAGCATTCAAATGGTTTTCTTCTCCTCACCATCAGAATAATTCTGCAGAAAACTGATTTCTTGTAAACAAATATACAATTTAATATATAATTAAAATCCTGTTCTTGAAATACAACATATATATGTGTGTATATATATATATAATGTGCGGGGATATATATGTGTGTGTATATAAACACCTTATATAATATAAAGCTACCTTAGCTTTATGTATTGTCACTATGCTTTTTCTAGGCTAAATTTTGGAAAGACTATGGTTTGATTATGACTAATTTGTTTTCAAACAATGTTTTAAAGTTATTTATTATTACTCTTGAGCTAAGTCAATATGGGTTTATCCTATGGCAGATGAGCCAATGCGATTAATATAATTTAACTAAATATAACTTAATGATAAAGACCACTGAAAGTTTCTTTGCTGGAATTTCAATACCAAATATTTAGTAAACCAAATGCACAATTTATTTTCACCCTTCCACACTGCATTTTCCATGAAAAATTTGCTTATGTTTTCATAGTGGCACATTACTGAGCATTACACTGTGCGATAAAAAAGAAAGTACTGTGATAAAGACACCAGTTCTGATCTCTAATCTATCCACCTGTGAGACATAATTGGTCCAAGGAAAGTCTGTTGCAATGGCAATTATAAATAGAAACATGAACTCTAATGGTGGATACTACATGAAAAAGGCAATCAGCACAGCTGCTGCCAAGAAAAACCATGCATCACTAATCTGCTCAAATTCTCCACTATGCTAAGCAAAACAGCAGACAAAGAACCCAGTTGGTTGACATAATTTATCTGAAACTCCAAAAGGCTTTGAAGAATTATCTTACAAGAGGCTATTAAAAAACCTTAACTGTAAAACAGCACCACAAGTTTAACATGAGCAAGAGAATGGAACACAGAACAGAAATATATTATTTTTTTGGTACAAGTTAGTTACTAGATGCCTTTCTTTTGTCTATCAGCACATATGTGGTTTGGTAATGCCTCACTTGAGTTAAATAAGCAATTAACTTAAAAATTGATGAGGCAGAGTAAAGCAGAAGTTCCCAAATCTAATTCAGCCTTCAAGACTTCGACAAGCGTCTATCTATGCAAGAATAGTTTCACCTGAAAATACACTTTGGGCTTGTCTGAGTTTAGCAGAAATTTGCTAGTTAGAAATGCAATAACTACATAAGAGTAAATATGCAGGAACAGAACCTAAAAAAATGGTCTACTCTTTTGATTCTAACCATGTAAATCATAACACAGTGAGCAAGTAACTACACCAAGTTTTTGGTGTAGATGCAGACAAGTTAGTAAAATGATTATTTTGTCACTACGGCTCATTATCTTTATGAAACTGTTTTAAGAGTGCGATCTTGCTCATCAGTGCGATCAGTATAGCACTGTGGAAGAGGTCAGAAGAATGAAATACTTCCTCCATTTATAACCTGCTTATAAATGCAGCATACATACACACAGGAGAACACACAAAGGACAAGACCGTTACCAATAGCCAGAAGGGAGGAGAGGAGAAAGCAACTGAGGTGCATAAACTGGGCACTCATTAGCCAGACATTGCAAATCACAAACTGAGCTTGTCACACACCTTGCTGATGCCTAATTTAACCATGGCCAACCTACCAAGAGACTCTAGCATGAAGCTGTGGGGTCAGGTGAGAATTTCCCATGTGCAACATTGGATTAAAAGATAAAAGTCCAAGTATTATTTTGAGTAAAGAGCAGAGGGGAAAAAAAAATGAAGGACTTTTAAAGGCCAAAACAGAATTCCAAAAGAAACCAGGCAAGAGAAACATAGATTTTGACCATTCGATTTCTAGAGAAAATCCTTTAGAGAATGTATGATGGAAACACAGAAAGTAACTTTTAATATGCAATAAATTTAAATTAAAAAAGAAATACTTTTTCCACATACTGCAGAATCTATTCAAGGAAATAACTATCTCAAGATACTATGGCCATTTTGCTTCTGAGGATGCAAATGGGTGATGAGCACACACTGAATTCTGTTACAAGATCATCACAGAAAGAACAGAAATTCCTATGCTTAAGGATACATGTGTCTACATAATAAACATAAACAAGTCTTAATTTTCTCCTTGTAAGGATATACCAACAAATGTTTAAGTCAGAGGAGTTTATCCTTCTGCAATACACACTGGTTTCATATGTAAGCAACTACTAGCAATTGTATGACAGTCATTTCCCCCAACTACTATATACAAAACTGACATGTGCTTACTATATGAGAATAAAGGATGCCTGGATGTTTTTAAATGGGATATGTTATTGTGGGAGAGCCATCTTAAATATATTTATGAAAAGTTTTCAAAACTTATTTGACAAAAAAATGCACAGTATTTTATGACAGAAATTAGAAAGTTTCAAGATTAAATCCAGGTTCCAACTTTAGTACATGTATATGTCAGCAGAGGTTCCATTTGGTATAATAGGACAGCATAAACCACTGCACAAAAGGTTCCCAACACACCCACAGCACATCCTTAAACGTTTCTTTTTGCCTGCATCTCACTCCACTCCTGACATTATTCTAAAACAAAGACTAGACAAAAACAATCTTTGTAAAGTTCCACCAAGAAAGGAGATGCAAGAAGATCTGATGGACTGCACTGTCTACAGGAGGCATCCTCATAGTTACATACTGCTCCTTCTGAACTACTCTTGGATATTAGCAACCCTAAAGTTGGAGAGTCTTTATTCTAGTCCTCAAGCGATGCAACAACATGGTCTCTGACACAGTTAGGAAGACCGAAAGTTGAGTTGTAGCCCTCATGGTACAGAGATAAGAGATGAAAAAGCTTTGGAAATAGAAGTAATATTTTTATTAGGCCAAGAAGAACACTTAACATTCAGGCTTTCAAAAGTACAATTACTACTGAACAACCCATATGGTCTATTTTTTCATACCACAAAACTGAGTAATAGATAAGAATTTTCTTTTGTTTAGACTCCTCACAAAGCTGGAATGTTTCTGTTTGCAGGCAGAATGCGGGGAAGTGGGACAACAGCAAACAGTTCCACTTACTGGATGTCTAATTAAGGTGCCAGAGGTTTCCAAAGCCTTGCAACATGCATCTACAAATACTTTGAGCATAAAATCACACAGATACATTTCCTAAGCAATTGAGCTAGTACATTTGTGAAGAATCAAAGGACAAAAGTCTCCAAAAGTTATTAGAGAACTTCAGTTACTTCTTGAAATTCAGCCATTTAACTTCTTGCTCATGCATACAGTGTGATAAAACTATGCTCCCATCATCAGGGATTTCAGATGAGTACCATCTGGGGAAATGGTGCCTGTGAGCACAAAAAAGAGATAAATGAGAGGTACCTCTAATCCTGTTTTTGCTGGTACAAGACTCTGACATGAAAAGGTCCCCTTAACAGAGTTAAACAGCTAACAGAACTAATAGAGCATTGATTCAGGGCCACAATCTGGGAAATTCCTCTGCAGGAAGAGCCTTGACACAGAACTTTGACAACAGATTAACAAAAATGACCATACTTCATTTATACTTCCATAAAAGATACTGCTACAAATAAATAAAACCCACCAAAACATTATCATCAGCATGGTTTATGGAGAACAGATATTGCTCATTTTACCTACATCACTAATCACCAACATTAACTCTTAATACATACATTTAAAAACACCTACACAGAACCTACATCTAAAAAAACTCTGTCCTACCTGCTTAATATGGTTGCTTAAAAACTGTTAAAAAAAAAAAAATCAAACCCACCCAGTAAAATATTGAGTTTCAAGATCTGCAGCAAAATTACAGGACTAAAGAGGACTGCAGATTTCAACTGATTCAATGAGCCACTGCTAATGAGTTCAACAAATGCTATCATAGTAATATGCTATCAATGTCAAATGCTGACATTGTAATAGTCACTGTTCCTAAAATAATTAGGTAGAAGATAAGCTTCTCTAGTTCATTTAAGTCACTGATGGCAACTAAAGTGTTTCAAATCTCTATTTTACTGTTAATGTTCTTATACTAAGACATACAGTTTATTCTAGAGATACAGAAGTTCGCATGAACAGGTTAGAGGAGTCTTGCATTTTTCACTCATCTGTATCTGCAAAACAATGAGCTACATGACAATTCATCAGGATACTGAAAAATATTTAACAGTGAAAGATTATTCAGAGTAATGCAGTGCTCTATATAAATACTAAAGAATCCCTGAAAAGCTTAAGCTGTTTTGAGTATCATCTGTGACCTTCATACTCACTAGCATGAAATTCTGACACTGCTAAAGTCAACAACAGAGCTTTCATTTATTTCACTGCTGGCCACGATTTCATCCCAGGACTTCTGCTACTTGTCTTGGCATTAAAATCTGTAGATGCTACCTTCAGCTCCTTTTACCCTGCCTTGGAATGCCAGAGGAGAGATTGCACATGATTCCGAATTCTAGTTCCCGAAAGCCACATTCGTCACCCTGGAACACAAAGAAATGCAAACAAACTTAAAAGAACACTGTATCCCTGACTCCAGCCCATGATCAACATAGGGATAAAGTAAGTGAAGGGGATCTAATTCCTTATTACAAAAATAGGTCCAACTGCAGTTCTATTCAGCTTGCAAGAGAACAGCTACGAAGAATTTCTGACATACGCCTGAACCAACAGTGTCTGGAAGAACTTGGATCTGCTACTCCAAACCACTTTGCCTACTGAAAAAAAAAAAAAAAAAAAAATACTGTGACCAAAAGCCCAGACTGCATTCCAGAGGTCTAGGAATAGCTTGTTTTCCTATTTGCAGTAGGTAAATTTAAAGTCTATGAGGCATTCCTCTGGTTTTTAAGGATGTCTCTGATTTCTCCTCAAAAATTCACTTTGCTTCTCTTTTTCTCTCTATTTAAAAAAAATTGCTTTCCCTAGGACTACAAACTTAGTTATAGTGAGCATTTTTCAGAGTGAATTTTGAAAAAAAAAAAAAAAAAAAAAAAANCATGCAGTCATCTTTCTGATCCTGCCATGGCCCTTACAGAAAATATGTAGAAATGAGACCTAAGAAGCTGAAGTTCGTCATTTACGGATTTGCGTAATACAAAGGCAAAACAGTAAACCACACCTCATGGCATATGTCTTTTTGCTCTGCTGCATGAGGGATTTAAGTGTAAGCTGAATACTGCCATTTCAACAAGTCTAAACTATAAAAGCAGAGGTTATAGGTGTTTGAAATTGCATCCTTAGGGCTCAATTTTGAAACTTCCCTTCTCATTCTTTCGATTTACGTGCTTCATTATTGAAATGTCTACTGCAGCTCTCTTTCTCTTTCTTGCTAATGACTTCATAAAAATACATGCTTGAACTCCTAAACACATTATACTAATTTAAACTTTCTTAAAGCACCCAGTGACTGCTCGGCAAACCAGAAAAAGGAGACTGTGCTTCAGGAAATAACCTGCTATCTAGCTAGTGAAATGCATACAATCAATATAAAAATAAACACATCTAATGATAGGAGTATCATCAATACCTCTAATTTGAGCTTGCTAGAGATTATTAAAGCACTACAGCTACCTAGGAACATGAAACTAAAATGAAAAAAAAAAAAGACCTCTTTATTAAAAAAAAAAGTTATTGTCATAACAGTCAAATTATTTATGCTCTCATGGGGAGTGGAGGATGCAAGTATTTATGTGCCTTCCATGATGAGACAATTCAGATGTGCAATCCAAATCTGTAACCTGAATATCTTATGGTGTTGTTTTAATTACTGGCTTTGTTAGCTTACTGAGAAGTAATGTGTAAGATTGCCTTACAGCACTTCCCTTTACATTTTCTTATAGAATCATTGAAAATTAAAAACACATTTCAAATTGCTGTTGCTTCAAGTTTAAAGCAAAAATAAAAAAAAAATTTACACTGATCTGAAAAGCCACCCTTCGTGTAGCTATCTTTTTGACCATAAATGAAGACAGACAATTTTCTTAGAAGACCATCTTAATTATAGCCAAATCAAAATCATTATTTGCAAACTGAATGATAACTTACGGTCAATGACAACATCAATCTCCTGGACAATCTCTTTTGTATTGGTTAATATAGGATGAACTACAAAACAGATCAGACACCCTTATGCATAGGCTAAATCATATACATCTTCCAAACATAAGAACTATTCTAGAAACATCATTTTTGAGATAACTGATATAGCAGGATTATAAGAAAAATAATCCAGTACAGACTTAGAATCACTCTGATAGAAGCCTGATACTCAGAGGATTTTTATTTTTCAGAGGCCAGCGTATCTTAAATTTTCAGGCAATCATATTCCCAAGAGGTTTAAGGATGATTAACAATAATTAAGAAAGCCTTAACTTTTCATCATCAGATGAAACAAAAACATATCACCCCAGCAGCTGCAGGTCTACAATCACCTTGTGTGTGCATCCCTGTTTTTTGACAACTTATCACTTATCCCGTGGTCCCAGCTGGTCTGTGCATTACCCACCTTCAGCAGCTCTGCAGAACTTGTTCCACGGAGCCTTGAGAAACCACCATCCCTGACAAACAGGCCTTTCTACAGCTTGGGCTTAGCCCTACCATCTGAGCAGCCTGTGGCAAATCAATGCTTGCCTAAGTAAAGCAACAAAGGTTTCAAGATGTTGTGGACACAAGGACACAGCTGTGAACTGGCAGCGTCAGACACTTGCATGTGACTTGGTTATCTTGAACCACGATTATGTTGGTCACATTCTTCCCATCTCAAGGACTGAAATACTCCTGCAGTTACCTAGTATTTCTCAACACAGGGAGTCCCCACCCTTACACCCAGAGCAAGGATGAACAGGCATAGGCGCGTTTCTGAGGTCGCTTAACATATTCCTTTTGAATAAAAGATAAGAAAATATTGCAGTCACTGCTCAGTTCCTCTTTACCTGCTGCTTGGGACTTAGCTTGTTCAGATTCCTCAGTTTTCTTGCTAGATCCATATTCACGTGATCAACATAAGCAGTGATGAGTAAACAGTGTAACCTCCCCCATGTTCACCCACAGTCAAAAAGTTTGAGTGATAAAGGCCTTTTTTGCCCTGTTTTAGATAACCAGGGGACACAAAAGTCCTACAATCTCTCCTTGACATCTGCTGGTCTTTTAGGGTTGAATTGCACACAGGTACTTTCTTAATATGCCACCTCCATTCCAAGGGAGGGACATAAAGGTTGGATTGCTGCAACAACCAGCTTCTCTTATTTTAGCCAGCAAATTCCCTCTATAAAACCGGACAGCCTTAGTTCACGTTGTGTGTGTACGCATACATATACACACATATATATATCTGAGCAAATGGACAGAAGGTTGGAAAATAAAATGGAAGTCAAACACATGGAAGGGAGCCACAGGATTCCTGCACTGCAGCCCTAGGATGGTCCTGAGCCGTACTGACTGGCAGGTGTCTTCCTGGCTGCTGCTTCTTGGCACTTCTCATCAACAGGTTTCTGCAGCCTGCTAAGAGACTGGTTTCCAGAGTTAAAACAATCTAGTTACACCAAAATGCCACCTGAAAGAGCAGTTTTTTTCCTAATTCAGCGTACCTCTCGATGAAACAAGCACACAGCTAACGCTGTATTAGTTGAGAACAAATACTCACGTGTCTTCATTGATAGTCTGAAAAAATTTACCCAACTGCAGAAGCATTGGGCACCCAGTAATAAACCACTAACATTAAAATGAATCAGCTGCATGTTGAGTACATCTGGACTTCTAAAAAGTGCCTTTAAAGATTTTTGCTCTTTTGTTCTGCAGATTACTGTATATAAGGCTCTGCAGAATATTTTAAGTGTTTAGCATGATCATCTTATTTAAATAATGCTTAATGATCAAATAGAAAAATATTTTAAAGCGACACAGAAAAGTTTAAAGAACATGCCAATATATGCGACAATTACAGTAGAATTAAACTTTATGGAGGACTTTTTTTTGGTAATATAGGAGGGATGGATGGAAGAGAAGCAGGAAGGAGCAGAAAAGCCATGAGCTACTTGGCTACAACTTTGTAATGCAGACACACTTTATTTCTTCTATTATTTATTTCTTCAATTCTATGTAACAAATTCTGGCAGAATTAAAATTATATTTTGGAGAGAACACCACAAATACATAACTTAATCTGAAATTAATCATTTACCCAAATTCCCTAACCATAGTCAAAACCATCTATGACTTTCCATAACCTACTGTATGCATTTACAAGTATGGCTGCCAAAAAATAAAAATAAAAAAAAAAAGGCACAAAAAGAAGCTATCAAGGCTTGTAGCTTGTGCTGAACATTCAAAAGGTTTTTAAAGCAAATATTTTTTAACAAGCACAGTCATGCTAAGAAAAAAAAAAAAAGGTTTTAATAGCTTTTATATTGTGTGTTCAATAAGACAGCAAAGTTTGCAAATATTTTCAATTACTATGGCTGCATTGTAGTTTGTGTACCAGCAGGATGTTTAATCAGAGTATAAATTACTACTGATATGAGTCACTGGTATTTTAGAGCTTTATGAATATTATCAAGAGAAGCAAATTTAGCAATGTCATACCAAGAGCTGCAATTTGTCAAGCACCTTGACATCTACTATGTACAGAGCCTTATTATCTACCCCTCTCAGCATCAAAAAGGAACTGCAGCTTTGAGCCGTACTTGTGGTAAGGGAGACATTTAACAGGCATTCCCAAAGAATTTTGCATTTACAACACTGCAGCCACCAAAGATTGAATAGAAAGAAATTTGTGGCAACGATTAGCTTTTATTGTCTCTTTGGTTTCATTCTGGAGGAATCCACTCCCTCTTTTTTTTTTTTTTTTTTTTTTAAACTCCTCTTTATAAGAGAAAGTAACAGAGCATTCAAGTTTTTTTTTTTTTTTTTTTTTAATGACAGTCTAACTAAAATGGCAATCTGCAACTTTCTGTCTTATATATATACTTTCTACAGTATAACCTAGCAAACTGAAAACTAGGCCCGCTAAGTCATATATCTCTAAGCCCAGGTACACAAACCTTGCAGCGTTCCTAACATGTTTTATAACATTTGTGGAGAAGAAGCTTTCAGCTTGAAAGAGTCAAGCCGATACTTGGCACACTTGGTCTTGTTTCAAGAAGGAAACTTTCTTTTGCCAAGCTTGAAAAGGAGTGGCTTTTAACATTTCCAGTTTGGAAGTAAAAAAAGAGATTCTTTTTATGATCAAATAACTTCACAAAAGAACCCAAACAAACAAAAACCCAACCTTCATGTTTTAAGACTCTGGCACACCTTAATGAGAATAAATCCTTTTGCTTAAAAACAATTAAATTAATTGAAAATGTTGCAGAGTGCACATGAAGTATGACATTTTAAAGAAGGGAGCGTAGCCAATGAAAGCAAAGAGGGCTCATTTTAAATCAAGAATCATCAGCTCGTTTCTATGGCTACTTTTTAAACAATTGCAGACACTATACTTTCTTGGAACAACCTTGTTTACTACAAACATCATTAAAATGGCTGTTCTAAGGAAAAGTTGCTTGGAAGCATTTACAGACAAGAACAATGATTAGAAACGTCTCCAGTTTTAAACTTTTTATACGACAGAGATGTACTGTATTACTTGTTCTTTGTTTGCATTTTAATATTGACCTTTTTCAGAATATTTTTCCTGTTACTAGAGTGCAACCCTTAAATGCCCCATCAGGATTCAAACCTTACCCTACAAAACACTTCAAGAACATGTAGCAAGACAAAACTATACTGCAAGGCTCTTACAGGTCAAATGCGTACAGCAAGAAGTAGAAATGAAAAAATCAGAGGTTCAAGAAAGACGGAAAGACTTCTCAAAGGCAAACAGCAGATGAACAGAAATCCAGCTAAAAGATCTCTCCCCAGGTTTTTTTTTTTTTTTTTTTTTTTAAAGTAATTCATTTCATTTTCAGCTCTAACAAAGCAATGCAAGCAAACATCAGTTAAGCACATTACAGCTCCATCATGCCATGCTGATATGAACAAAGTGTGTATCATTCAGAACAGGCAGCTGCAGTTCACCTTAACACATCCACATCCCGCTAGTGCTCTGTTGTGCAATGCAGGCACAGAGCAATGTAGGTGTTGGGAACATCTAGGTCTCAGATAGCTTGTACTATCTGGCAATACTTGGTCTTACCCATGGATAGAATTACCCCTCGCAGTACAGAAGTTATATGGCATTTACACAGTTACTCAATTTTCCTTTATATTCTGCAAGAAAATGCAATAGGCTCAAAATTAACTCCTATGACATCTGCAGGAGAAGATTTGCCAGAAAACCTGCAGGCTTTGGAGGAAAAACAGCACTTGTAACAATAGACCCAGTTCTTTTGAGGTAAAAGACTCCACTTGCAGTCACAGGTAAGAATTATTACAAGTGCTTTAGTTGCACAGCGTTTGAGGTGGCAAATAGCATTGTTTACCCCAAACGATTCTTGAAATATCAAGTGTTAGTAAGTGCCTCAAGGTAAAATGGTAGGAAGACTATGAGAAAATGCGCCTGTCCGCTTTCTCCATGATGTTGATCAACTTAAAAAGCAGGAAAGAAAATTTGTTGCCCAACAAAATGACAACCTGACTACAGAAAGTTAAAAAGAACACTTGTGTCTCCCTTCTCCAATGGGAAGAGGGGTGAAAAACCCTGAAAAAAATCTACCCTCCCAAAAAAGGGTGGAAATACCATCTTTCAGAACAGACTATCTATTACAGGAAGTGCTGACAGACAGACAACTCTGGGCTCAGCCCCAAATGTTGTTCTTATGGCAACGCTGCACACAATTAGTACTTCCCTTCTTTGCTGTTTTAATAATAGCAGAATTTGCCAATGACTGGGAGTAAAGGGGTAAATCACTGAATTTACACACCCTTTTTTCTTCTGCAACTCATTCTCTTCAGTCTTCATCACTTGATTTCCCATAGAATCACAGAATGCCTAAGGTTGCAAGGGACCTCTAGAGGTCATCTAGTCCATCCCCCCTGCACACACAGGGCCACCTAGAGCACGTGGCACAGGGCTGCATCCAAGTGGGTCTTGAAGATCTCCAGAGAAGGAGACTCCACAACCTCTATGGGCAGCCTGTTCCAGTGCTCTGTCACCCTCACTGTTAAAAAAAACTTTTCCTTAAGTTCCTGTGGAACTTTTGATGCTTCAGTTTGTGGCCATTTCCACTAGTTCTCTTGGTGGCCACCCCTGAAAAGAGGCCAGCCCCATCCTCCTCACTGCCTCCCTTGAGGTACTTACAGACACTGATTAGATCCCCTCTCAGCCTCCTCTTCTCCAGGCTGAACAGGCCCAGCTCCCTCAGCCTCTCCTCACAGGGCAGATGTTCCAGGGCCCTGATCATCCTCATGGCCCTGCGCTGGACTCTCTCCAGCAGCTCCACATCCCTCTTGTACTGGAGGGCCCAGAACTGGACACAGTGCTCCAGATGTGGCCTCACCAGGGCTGAGTAGAGGGGTAAGATCACCTCCCTCGACCTGCTGGAGATGCTCCTCTTAATGCATCCCAGGACCCCATTGGCCTTCTTGGCCACGAGGGCACACTGCTGCCTCATGGCCAACCTGTCGTCCACCATGACGCCCAGGTCCTTCTCAGCAGAGCTGCTCTCCAGCAGGTCGGTCCCCAACCTGTACTGGTGTCTGGGGTTATTTCTCCCCAGGTGCAGGACCGTGCACTTGGCCTTGTTGAACTTCATGAGGTTTCTCTCCGCCCAGTTGTCCAGTCTGTCCAGGTCCCTCTGGATGGCAGCACAGCCCTCTGGGGTATCAGCTACTCCTCCCAGTTTCATATCATCAGCAAACTTGCCGAGGAAGCACTCCGTGCCTTCATCCAGGTCACTGATGAATAAATTGAACAGGACTGCACCGAGGACTGACCGCTAACCACAGGGCTCCAAATAGACTCTGGATCGCTGATCACCACCCTCTGGGTTCTGCCATCCAGCCAGTTGTTAATCCACCTCAGTGTCCGCTGATATATCCCACACTTCCGGAGTTTGTCCAGGAGGATGTTGAGAGGGACGGTGTCAAAAGCCTTGGTGAAGTCAAGATAGATGACATCCACTGCTCTCCCCTCATCTATCCAGCTGGTCATTCCATCATAGAAGGCTATCAGGTTAGTCAAGCATGATTTCCCCTTGGTGAATCCACGCTGACTACTCCTGAGCACCTCTACATGTTTGGAGACAAAAGCCAGGATGAGCTGCTCCCTGACTTTTCCAGGGATGGAGGTGAGGCTGACTGGCCTGTTGCCTGGGTCCTCCTTCTTGCCATTTCTGAAGGGTGGCGTGACACTGGCTTTCTTCCAGTCTTCTGGCGCCTCCTCTGTTCTCCAGGACCTTTCAAAGATCATGGAGAGCAGCTTAGCTATGACATCCGCCAGCTCCCGCAGCACTCTCAGGTGCATCCCATCACGACCCATGGATTTGTGGATGTCAAGTCTGCCTAAGTGCTCTCTGACCCAATCTTCCTCTACCCGGGGCAAGTCTTCCTCTTTCCAGGCACATTAGAAATGTACTGAGCATACAGTTGTGGGTTCCATGTCTCTCTAATCTCACTTCTAGAGGCACACCCAAAGACAAGCCAATTTTGGAACTCAAGTTTCCTAAATAATCCACACACAAATGAAAAAAAAAAAAAAAAAAAAAAAAAAAAAAAAAAAAAAAAAAAAAAAAAAAAAAAAAAAAAAAAAANAAAAAAAAAAAAAAAAAAAAAAGAGAGATAATAGTCCTCTAGGGTGTGCAGAAGAGAAATACTTCAGGATACAAAACACACTCTGCAGTGAAAAGCCTTTGCAATAGTGAAAAAGGGAGGTGAATGGCTTCTTGTTAAAATCTGCATATACGCAACACCTGCAATTCCCAAACAAACATTAGATAACTACAACAAATACTGTTCAACCCAGTAAGAAGGTAGAGCTGGGATTGTGGTGACCAGCAGTTGCCCCACTTCAGAGTTTCAAGGTTCTAGCGCAGGAATCAAGAGAGAGACCAGAGCTATTGCAGTGATAAAGGACTATCCAGAAGATAATTTAAAAAATAAGAAAAAAAAGAAACAAACAAAAAACCAACTCACATAGCATTTATTAATCAATTTGACAGTGGCATCAATTCTACAACCATCCATTCCCACCATGCAGAATCCAGAAGAGAATCCACATCAGAACTCATTAACATCAGAGCATTTATCAATTGTACAAGGTTTACACCTGATCGTTATGTGTTCCAGGCTTTAAAACAAACACTGAAATAGTTTAGGGAAAGAATTCTCTCAGTACAAAACCCACCCAGAGAAAGGCAGGTAATCCTACCTTTGTTCTTCCACAAACAGTGACATTTGAAAAGTACTTGAAGCTAAAAGGCTTCTAGACTTAGAACCACTGTGCAGATGTGATGCGCAAAGTAGAAATTACAGCACATTTGTCTCAAGTCAAGAACTTCTTTGCCAGAAGACTGAGAGGGGATCTCATCAGTGAACAAGTATCTTAAGGGAAAGATATTTGGTGGATCTTTCTACTATACTACAGATAAGTGCTGTAAACTGTGTAACAGTAGACAGAAAGCAATTTCTACTATTACTCTAACATTGACCAGTTTTTCCTTTCACCAAATTTTACTCTACTACAAAGTTTTCCAGAGCAAGTGGTATTATGCAGTAACATAAAGCCATAACCAACAGGTGGTCACCATCACACACAAATTAGCTTCCTCTTCTGCTGGAATAATCCCTGGTTGATGCAAGATTACAACTGGCTCCCTAGAATTTAACTCTGCATCAAAAAGAGATTCTCTTTCTGAGAATTCTTTATCTGTTAAGGATACATGACCATCCTCTAATACCTATCTTTAAAATCTTCACTTCACTGGATGACAGCTCAGTTGTGGATAAACAGAGATGTCGTTTCTGCACAGATAGGCTGCAACTTCTCATGAATATTGATAAACCAAACAGCAAGAACATGCAGCCTCATGAGTCTTTTGTGGTGGCACAGTGGTAATAACCTGTATTTTCAAAATTCCTTCCCAAATTCCTTTCTTCTGCTTCACCTAGCTAGATGCTTTCTAGCACCACTCTATGACTCTCTTTGAACCCTCAACAGATGGAAGCTTGCAAGCCACCTACTTGCTTGCATATCCAACCTTGCAACTTGATATACAAGCTTGATATCCAGCATGCAGCTGCATACTTGCAGCCAGAAAGATTTCAACAATCACCACAGCTGGTGTGGTAGATCAGGAATATTCTTATTTAAAAGGAAGTATAAAAGGACTTACTGCCTCACATCTTCTTCATAACAAATTCTCATCTGCTTGTCTTCAAGCTACGCTTAAGTATCACAGTCTGATAATCTGTTTTAGGCTGTGAGCTGTTATAATCTAATCAAAAAGAATACTTGGCCTGTTATAATCTAATTAATATTTTGTGCAAAGCAGGTAATTAAAAATTATCTATTAGTTTATGGAGCATCACTCCATGCCTAAAACCGCCAAAGGCATTTAAACAAAGCAGAGCCCCCACTTCTCACTGGATTCCTGAATTCCACAAGCTGAACTACTGTGTCTGTCTTCTTGCTCCAGTAGTAGAACGGAGGAGAAGGAATCAGACATGGAGGCTGAAGATGACCGCATGAACTTGCAGAGCTATTTCTATAAGCATATCCACTCTGCAGAGCTGCAAGTATGCTAATGCATGGATAAAACAGGCCACCAGGATTAAGACGACAATATCATTGTCATCAACCCCCCCCTGCCCCGCCCCAAACACACACAGAGTCTCCATGATCACCAATGCTAACGGGCATGAGCCCATTTCAAATACCAGGGATTTAAGCTCCTGCAGCCTGATGACTACATCCCCCTCGAATGATGAATGGAGATGTTCTTGAGGGCTGACTCAGTGCCTGGCAGCACAGAAAGATATGAGTAACTACCTTTGAACCAGTTTTCGCTCTAGCACACATACATCAACAGCCCTGCCAAAGTCTGCACATGTGAGACTAGCTCTACTATCAAAATGGTCTCAAAACACTTTGGGGTCAGTTCACTACTAAGCCAATGCCAAAGATCCTTCATGTGCTGCCTAGGTCTGCTGTAGCAGTTAAGGAGCTCAGGCCTTCAACTGAGTGCTCAGCACTGCACTGCTAGTACCAGAACACGTCTGACCATCAGGAACACTGCAAGGACACAAAGTTTCACCAGGGAAATGCAAACTCAGATATAGCCTGTGTATCTATGGAGACAAATCAGAACACGCTAAGAACAGCTCAGTTCTTCCCTCTACCCTTATGCAGGATACTGTGCCATAGTAAGAAAATAATACTTTAATTATTGATTATAATTTCTAGGATGACATAATTAAATAATAATGCATCTTAATATGTTTATTAAAGTTGGGGGGGGCTAAAAAGATGCTAGACAGCTGGTCTTTATTACAAAACAAAGAAGAGGGAGTGTTAAGAGTTTTAATCTAAAACAAACATTTGAAAAAACCTTAAGCTGCAAAGCAAGAATTCCTCTAAGTCACTACGAGGAATATTTAACAAAAAATTAACTTGGCTGACAGGTAAAGAAAGATCTGATTTGACAAGTAATAGAGAAAATGTTCCCCGTACCTTTGCTACAAACATTTGTCAGGCTGCTATTCATTGGATGGCAGGTGACTTTTGTTTTTTTATGCAAGAAGTCTGAGCAGAGAGGGGTATAAATATCTATGCACAACAGAAAGTACCAACAGGCAACACTCAAGCATTTCCCCTCTCTGCATCCTCAGTTTCAGCTCTGCACTTTTCTGTTGTTTTACTGCCCCCAAGCCTGACCTCTCATAGTAGCAGAGCAGTCTGCGTTTGAGTGGAGAATTATACCAGACAAGCAGTTTACGCTCACACTGAGAAATCACCACCAACACACACACACACACACAATTATTTTTCTTTATCAGATATTAGTTAAAAAAGCCCAAGTCATGTTTCAGGAAAACATAGTGTTAAAGAAGGGCATTCCCCTACCCATCCCCCCATCTTGACTCTCTGCTCTGCAACAAAACCTGAAAGGGAAGATCCTGAAAAGAAATTATTTGGAGCTGACTATGAGTACAACTAATTTGGTTTTAATTTATTTTTTATGTTATTAATCTTTTGGCTGAAGTCATAGCTCATGATCTGACTTGTGTCCATCTGCCATTTGAGGAGGAGAGGGTTCACTCCTGCATTCAGTACAAAGACAATTATACACCACGAAGCAAATAAATGGTTCAAAAAATGTGCTGCCAATAAGTGACATATTCCAGTGAATTCAAATGACTCCAGAATTCTGGCATTCTACAGCATGAAAATAAACTCTAAGTACAAGGAAAAGCAAAGCTTGCCACCTACTGCTCAATGGAGTAATAGTAAGTACCAGTATTGTCTTTCTTTTTAGCAGATTTCTTTTTTGCTTTTGAAACTCATTTCCCTGAAAGAGCATATACAGAAAATTGCAGCTTTGTCAAAAAATAAAAAGTTACTGCACAGAATATCCAAAACTCACTATTTTTTCTTTAAACTGATTTTAATCTTCTGATAAAAACCCTGACAAGCCCAAGCCATTATTTATGAGAGCATCCAAACTGACAACAAATTCCTTTTGGTATGATCCAGTGGTTTTATGGACTCTATTATAATGAGTCCTCAGGTAGATCATAGAATCATAGAATGCCTAAGGTTGGAAGGGACCTCTAGAGGTCATCTAGTCCAACTCCCCTGCACACGCAGGGCCACCTAGAGCACGTAGCACAGGGCTGCATCCAAGCGGGTCTTGAAGATCTCCAGAGAAGGAGACTCCACAACCTCTCTGGGCAGCCTGTTCCATGGTTCTAAGGAGTTGAGATGACGTTGAAGAGTAAATTTACTGTATAAAGAGCAANTGACATTAAAGAGTAAATTTACTGTATAAAGAGCAATTAAAAAAATCAGAACGGTTAGTAAATTAGATATCAAGTCTATCAGAACAGATTTTATTTTCTTGGATATACCTCTGAAGCAGGTATTTTTAAAACTATAGATTACACTAGCAACAAAACAGAGCTATAATGAAGGTAGATTTATTGCTGGTGTTTCTTTTGGACTGACTTCCATACCCGAACAGAAAAAAAAAGATGATGTTTGTATTCATGAATGGAGAAAATCACTTCGTTAATTTAGTGAGCTAGTTATTCTCTTAAAGCGCAACATGTGGAAAGTCTTCTCTGAGGAACAGTAGATCCCTTTCTTAGTGCAAGTTGCTTAGCTCCTTAAAGTCAGGATTCAGCTGTGTGCTTTGGAGCACTCTACGCGACATCCATTCCCACACAACATTATGGACCCCAAAGTAACCCAACAGTCTGCTTTCTGGTCCTCCAGCTCCTCTCTGCCTCTCCTTTGAGGCCCTGTGATTTAGGGGACACATGTTAGAGAGGCTGCCAAGTATTTGATGCACTCTCCCAACACAACACTGGCTGGTAATAAGGTCTCGGTCACCCTCTAATAGTATCAGCAGAAGAGCCCACTCTCTCCGGTCTGGCATTCTTCACCATATCTAGACCCGTTTCTTATGTACCATCATACTGAGAACCGTCTCTGACCACACACTGATAGGTAGTGACAACCAAAGTACAAAATAAGACAACATGAGAAACAAGGCATTGTCAGTGCAGCCACTGCCAAGAGGGTTTAAGTGACTAGAACTACTGTAGAGTTTTGTGATGAATTTCTGAACGTACAAAGATTTGTGAAATTATGTCCGCTCTAGGAAACTCAGGTCAGGCAGAAATTGCTTGTCAGGAAGTCTGCTTCTTAGTGAAAGAAAGTATTCAGGCTGTAGCACTGAAGAAGAAAATCAGTTTATTACATTACTACTGGCGATCCTAAATCATGAGTAGAATAGGCTATTCATACGCGAGAAGTCAATGAGGTTACATGTAATTCATCAGACGTGCCCCATACCGAGAAACATACCTGCCTTTGCCTACAAACTGCTCACACCATTCTGTGAGGAAAGATTCTTGAACCATCTAGTTATCTACCATACTAGCAAAATGATAAAATCAAGTTAACCATGGAAATAAGTGTTCCTTATGTGTTATTTGTTGTTTATTTAATAAGGCTATTAAAAAAGGTATTTTTGAGAAAGGTTGAAAGTGTAAGGTATCTCCTAAATCTATGCTCATATCTAAGACAGACAAGTCAGCTCTTACCTGTAACTAATTTCAATTTAAGGAGTTGAAGATCACATATTAAGCAAGATACAAAGACCAAGAGTGGATATAACTGCAAGCCTACTAAAATATTTTTCTCTAATTCAATATCAGAGGACATAAATCCTCAGTTCATTGAGCATTATAACACTTACAAGAAAAGCTCATTTTTTCTAAGGACAGAATATTTTAAAAATGTATTTCTATAACAGAAACCATTAAGAAATCCTGTTCCCATATTGTTATTCTTCTTTCAGAAGTTAAAGGTATACATATATATATACACTAGACACTATATATTTTTTCCATATCTAACTTCTGAAATCTAAATGTTCTGAATGCTTAGAAAGACTTTGTACCACACGGCAATGAGTTGCAATCTCATTAGGATCACAGAGGTGTGATGGGAGAGCTGCCATGCCTAGAGAGCTGCCATGGATGGATACAGGCTCTTCAGGAAGGACAGCCAGGAAGGCGAGGAAGGGGAGTTGCCCTTCATGAGAGAGCATCAAGGACGCATGGAGCTCAGCCTGCGGGTGGGCAAGGGGCCAACCAAGACGTATGGGTGAGGATTAGCAAGCAGCCCAACACAGGTAACCTCAACGTGGGTTTCTGCTATAGACCAGTTGGTCAGGAAAGAGAAACAGACAAAGTTTTCTTCAAACAACTGGAAAAAGCTTTGTGTTCACAGGTCCTGGTTCGCGTAGAGCACTTTTGTCACCCTGATATGATTGCAGAGACAGCACACCAAGGCACAGGCAATCCAGAAGGTTTCTGGATTCCACTTGTGACCACTTGCTAACACAGGTGATCAAGGAGCTGAGGAAACATGGAGCTCTACTGGATCTCACACTTACAAAGAAAAGGAAGACCTGATCAGAAACGTCAAAGTCTCACACTGTCCAGAAGATGCTGAAGTTCATAATTTTAAGAGGAGGAAAAAAAGCAAGACTACAAAGCAGATTTCAGCCTGTTCAGGGACCTGCTTGGAAAAATTCCACTGGAGATGCCTTTTTCCTCAAAGATGGTCTAAGATCCTAAGGATCCTAAGATATTCAAGGATCACCTCCTCCAAGCTCAACATCAGTCCATTGCAATTAGCAGGAAACCAAGCAAAGTTGACAGAAGGCTTGCAAGGATGAACCATGAGCTCAAACATTAAAAGGAAGCATAGAAGAGATGTGAGCAGTGACAGGGGACCCAGGAGAAATATAGAGACACTGTCCAGGGATGAGCTTATGGGAGCTAACTCCCACTCGGGGTTCAAACCATTCAGAGACATGAAAGGCAGCACAGAAAGCCTCTGTAAGGATGTAAGCAGTAAAAGAAAGGCTCGGGAAAAGAGGCTCTCTGAATTTGGCAGGGCCCTGGTGACAGATAAAACTGGGAATACAGGCACTCAATTCTTTCCTTGTCGTGGTCTTTACTGGTAAGCCCAACTTTCAGAAACTCCAAGCTCTTGAGAAAGGAGAAAGGAAGTCTGGAGCAATTAAGACACCCTCAGTGGGAGGCTCAGGTTAGGAAATACAAACTGGACATCCACGGACCCTGACAGGATGTATTCATGAGTGCAGAGGGAGTCAGTCCATCTATTTGCAAGGCCACTCTCAATTACCCTTTGAAGGTCATCGTGTCTGGGGGAGGCCCCTCAGAAGGGCAAGCAGCAGGACCCAGGGAACTACAGGCTGAACAGTCACCTTGACCTCAGAAATGTGCTGGAGCAACTAGTCCTGGATACTAATTACAGACATGCAAAGGACAGAAAGGTGACTGGGAGCAGCCAGCATAGATTTGCCAAGAGGAGAATTGTGCTTAGTGAATCCGAAACCTTTGGTGATGTTGTTTATTTAATAAGACTACTAAAAAAGGTATTTTTGAGAAAGGCTGAAAGTATAAGGCATCCCTTGGTGGGTAAGGCGAGAGCAGCAGATGCCGTTTGCCTTGACTTTAATAAGGCTTTTAACAGTGGTTCCTGTCCTCATAGACAAGTTGATGAAGCAAATGGAAGATAAGTGGGCTCTGAGGTGAACTGAGAACTGGTTGGGCTTTGGGCTCAGTGGGCTGCAATCAGTGGCACTGGTTATGCTCCCCAAGGGTTCATATTGGGGCCAGCACTGCTTAGCCTCTTCAATAATGACCTGGATGGTGGGACAAAACCCACGCTCAACAAGTTCACAGACAATACAAAGTGGGGAGCAGTAGCTGATGCACCAGAGGAATGTGCTGCCATTCAGAGGGACCTCAAGAGACTGGAGAGAAGGGCAGAGAGCAACACTTCAGCATGTTATGGTGCATGCATGCGCAGTTTTGTTAGTGACATAAGCAGCACCTTCGCTATTAACAAACATTCTGTAAATCACTTATAGCTGAATACGTGCATAATGGAGAAGGAAGGACAGATTCTCTAACTGTAAGGTAAAGAAATAGTTAGAAGCAAGAGAGCATCTTTTTCCNAGAGAAAAGGGCAGAGAGCAACACTTCAGCATGTTATGGTGCATGCATGCGCAGTTTTGTTAGTGACATAAGCAGCACCTTCGCTATTAACAAACATTCTGTAAATCACTATAGCTGAATACGTGCATAATGGAGAAGGAAGGACAGATTCTCTAGCTGTAAGGTAAAGAAATAGTTAGAAGCAAGAGAGCATCTTTTTCCTCATGCACACTGTGGTGAGTAGGTACTTCCAATTTTGCCTTCATCACCAGGAACAGTCTGTCCCTTTGCAGCTTCAGATATAATTTTGCTTTCTGCTCATTAACATAGAGAAATGTTCTTCTCCATTACTAGAATGTCTCTGCTGATACATAGGCCTGACAGAATAAAAATCCTGTATTTTCACACATTTTACATCATGCAGCTCCACACCATTCTTTCTGCATGAGAGCAAGTTAGCATATATTGATCTTGGGACTGCAAAACAGATAGTACTGTGATCAAGCTATGTGTAAAATCCACTTCAAACCATGAACAGATATTACAACATAAACCAGAGACTTACTGAACCTTAGCTGCCTACCAGTATTGCCAGCGTTGACTTGTTCACCAGGCAGCTTTTGACTTTTCACCCTCTGGGGAAACAACTCTCATAACCAGGCAAAGCTTTTAGGGAAAAGAATGCACTCTCCAGTTCTTTCATATCCTGCAGCCTTCTGAATAAGTCTGAAGGGTACAAATAAATCTACGACCTTGAACACCCCCTATTTTGCTCCCCTTCCTATTCACATCTCCTAACAAATTCATAGAATCACAGAATGCCTAAGGTTGGAAGGGACCTCTAGAGGTCATCTGGTCAACCCCCCTGCACACACAGGGCCACCTAGAGCCCATGGTACAGGACCGCATCCGAGCAGGTCTTGAATTCATCTCCTATTAAACTTTGTTCCTTCACCAACTTTTTAGCTTTTAAGCAACTGCACTTTACAGGGGCAGAGTCCAGACTTCCCTACAGAACTGGTGGCTTACTTTGGGGGATCTCTGTCATGGTTACCCTTCATTCTTATCTTTTGCATTCCCTGTTCAAACTTTCTTTGTGCTTTCATCTGACTTCAGAAACCAGGATGATTAGACCAAACAAACACGAAAATCAGGAAAAGTATGACTGGCTCTAATCTCCAAAGAAGCAGCCGCCATTTGGATTGTTTTCCACATCATTAATCACCAGATTAACAAAGAAACAGGTTTTTGTTGACTTTACTGCCATGAATACAGAGAAAAGAAACAGCAGATAAGATCTTTTTTTTGCATTCCAAACACAAAGATTCTGTGGTACACAGTAATAGACATGCGAACTTCTTAGTACTAGAGGCATTAATAAAATTTATAAGTTGAGTTCTTAGCTGCATTTTTACAAGTTGGCTTTTTAGATTTCCCAGAAAGAACAAAACTGATCATGTTTCCCTTCCATTGTGCCCTTTATTGTCTTGGATTTTCTTTTTTTCCCGAGATAGTTGGACAGGCAGATTGGCTTACTCTGCAATGAGACATTCTACTTGTGAGAGAGATGGGATCTCAAGCATTTTAATTAAACTGGTTACCTAATCTTTGGCGCTCTTGACATCAGCCTTCACCTCAGTGTTCTCAGGAATACCACAGCAACTGAATATTTTAGCAGGCAGTTATTTTCCCCCACCACCACACATGCATGCACACACACACATTCTTCATGATCTGGAGTCCCAAAATATAGATTTTTAAACTTCTGATATCCCTGCAGATTTACATTAAATATTGATTTAAGACTTCATCCACCTGTGGCCTTAACCCAGTATGAGTAAAAATCTTTATTTTGTTCTTCTGTCCAGAAATAAGTTGTTAAGCTTTCAAATAAAATGAACCAGAAAGAGTGGTTTCTCTGTACCTCTAAGCTGCAAAGTAATCAGATGTCCTTCGATGCTCTTTTGAAACAGTTCCCCAATGCTGTTAAATATTTGATTAGATCATCTTTTCTTGGCTTAACTAGTTTTCTTAATACTCGGCAAATTTTTACCATCAATAGAGCTCTTCCAGTAAAAGCAACATTAGAGCTCTGACACCTGTAGATCTTTATTGCTTTGCCTTCTAGCAGCAAATAACAAGAAATTGGTAAACAATTAACTACTTGCATCTTCTGCAGCTCTTGTCTTTGATACCAAATCCAACAGGCTTAGGAAGTAAAGAGAATCTGAGGCTCAAGCGCAAAGATAGATGTAGACAAACATGGTCTTAAAATGTATCATTATTTATCTCTATTCTCAAGCTACCCCAAAAAGGCAGCATCAGATCACACACCAATAAACACAGTGAAGACTAACACTGAAAAATCATCACAAAAATTGGACATAATTGCCACACTTCTTCACACAAGCACTAAGTGGTTCGGCACAGTTCATTTGAACCACGAAAGAAAACAAACAAACAAACAAAAAAAACCCCAACAGTTTGGAAAATACTATGGTTTGAATGGTGCTGTTTTCAACTAAAACATCAGTACAAATTTAGAAGCAATTTACTTTCCTGAAAAGCAGAGGCAGTGATTCCTACACGCACAGAGTACGTTCACATTGTTATGTCTATATTGTGCTGTTACTAACAGATGTTAGCATGAGCATATTCCAGTACCATTCAAAGAAAATAACCTGATGACAAGTTAATTAAGAAGTTGAGTCAACCTTGTGGAGTGTGTTCAATTTGCTGCTATTAGGAGGAGGGGCTGGGAGGAAAAGCTACAATGACATTTTCCACGAGAAACGTGTCCTTACACAGCAGTATAGATAACTGGCCATATATGCCGATTTGAACTGATAAAAGACAAAAAAAAACTTGTTTAAGAATATTAATATGGAATATTCTGCTAAACCTGTTTTTTTCCACTTTGCAAGATAGTGCAGGGTATAATCACTGTAGCTCAGCTGCTTCCAGCTCCAGTTCTGTTGTGTATCCCAAGAGACAAGAGAGTCTTTTTTCCTGAGGAAGGGAGGCATTTTAGTATATGAGTTCCTGGCTTGAACAGAAATATAATCTCACCAACAGAGAATGAAAACAACTGGACTACAACTTTAAGAAGTCATCAAAGACATTCTAATTTTAATTTGGATTAAAGTTGAGGGAGGTTGGGTCTTTTTAATTTTGCTTTCTATGATGAAATGACTGGTTCAGGGGATGGCAGGAAGGTGATGAATGATTTTAACCTGACTTTAGCAAGTCTCTGGCACAGTCTCCTGCAGTCTCCTTACAGGAGTAGGAAAAAAAAAGAAATTGAAAATTACAAAAAGGGGGGAGAAAAACTGGTTGGACTGACAGACTTAAAGGGTGATGATCAGTGATCCCAGGAGGTTAAGTGGGTTACTAACTCCTTTCCTTAGAGGCAGATGCTGAAGCTGATATTGTTCCATCTCTTTATTCATGACCCCGGCGATGGGATAAAAGGCAGTCTCAGCAAGAAGGCTGACAACCCCAGTTTTGGGGAGTAGCTGTTATACTGCAGAGCAGAGGGACTTCAACAGCCTGCAGAGCGGAGTTCAAAGTTTGAAAGCCACCATAAAGCCCTGTATCTGAAACAAACCAACCTCGTGCAGCATGACCAGCGTGGTACTCGTATAGCTGGAAAGCAGCTCTGCAAAAGAGGATCCTTGTGGACTAGCAGAAAGTGAGCCAGGGCTGTCCCTTTGCTGCAGGGACAGGTCAGAGGACAGATTCCCTTCTATTTGGTGCTTGTGCGACCACATCTCAAGTACTACGTGCAGTTATGGGCTCCCCGAATGAGAAAAGGCCCTAATATAGTAGCCTGAGCCCAGCAGAGGGCCACCAAGACCAGGGGCTGTGTAAAGAGAGACAGAGAAAGAAAACAGATCTTCAGCTCCAAGAGGAGACAGCTCAAAAGGATCTTA
The DNA here is from genome assembly GCA_013389825.1 of Crypturellus undulatus. NCBI lineage: Eukaryota > Metazoa > Chordata > Aves > Tinamiformes > Tinamidae > Crypturellus > Crypturellus undulatus. Next base: position 342,821 of record VWPW01020921.1, read on the forward strand.
TTGCAACCTACAACTACCACTTAAGAATACACGGAGAAGATGGAGCCAGACTTTCCAGAAGCATACAACAAGAGGTCAATAATCCAAAGGCAGATTCCAAATGTATAAGAAAATTGCTTTTTTACCCTGAGGGTAAAAACAGGAGGCCCGAGGCGTTGTGGGATTGTCACTGTTCCAACTGTAGAAATACTCAGAGTTTCTCTGCATAAGGCACTGAGCGACCTGTTCTAGGTGACCATGCTTTAAGCTTGGGGCTGGGGGCCAGATCACCTTCAGAGGTCACTTGTAGTCTAAATCCTTCTCAGATTCTAAAACACACACACACTCCTACAAAGTCACTGGTCTCTAAAAAACACTTTCCATTTTCATGTGTGTGGGGGGAAGCAGAAGGTGATAAAAAGCTGAGGCCAGAAGTCCAACCTTCTGTCAAAAAAAACCCTTTGATAAAATATTTTAACAGACTTCAAGACTAATCTTAAATTCATGGCCTTTCTTGGTAGGTAGCATTTTTTTTCTGTAAGCCTCTAGTAGAAGGAACTGCCACAATAGTTATGAAAACGGATGTCCTCCAGAGATACCTATTCCTGCACTAGGCAATAACCTTCAGAAAACAAGGATAGCATTCCTCTCATCTTTTTTTGGACCATCACCTGGGTAACAGTCATGTAAACCAATCCTAGAACCACCTGTTCTAAACAATAAACTACACACAGCCAAAGATATAAAAAAGTGCTAGTACGCAGGACAGGAAATGAAATAACTAAAACAGCAGTAGTAGAGCTCAGCCAAGAGGTTTGTACAACACAAAGTCAATATCTTTTGACTAACCAAAGTAAGAAAGAATTAATTTCATTTTCAGTTACAACTGTTCCACATTGCTGATTCCAACTGAGTTAAACAGTGCCTGTGCCCAGTTCTTCTCCAAGTCAGTTTATTACCTAGGTTCATACTTACCTCATCTATGTCTTTATTCAATTAAGAGTAATTGGGGAGCTAATACAAGAAATATTTCACTCTTCAACAGGGGGAAAAAAGAACATTTAAGATACAAGTTCATCAGGTGCATGAAAATTATCAGACTGGGTGCTTGCAAGTAATAGCACTGGGCTAGAATACAGGTTTGGAAAGACCTGGAGTGTTTCCTTGGTGCACGAGACATTTTGATACGCTCAATTCTGTCACAAAGTCTGTCACCTCTCCTTCGATGAGCAGTGAAACTCTAGCCTGCTCAGTACAAGAGGAAACTTCCACATTATGTCAGTAATTGTCTCCAAGAAGAGGCTGCTACTCACTGAAGGGGCGGTGCTATGAGACTTCAGTGTACTACCAACTTCCAGCTGATGAATGCTATACTCCGATACCCATTTCCAAAACTATATTGGAAATTTTCCAAAAAATAAAATAAATAAAAATCTGCTCTCAGTTGGCAATGCAGAAAAATCAAGTTGTTGCAGCCATATAGTTGCCAAAAAGCAAGGAGTTAGATGTGGAGACACTCGGAGTTACTGGAAAGCTATCATAGAAAGCCAGGACCACAAGCATGTCTGTTATTGAGATCAGAATTCCCAAGAGCTTCCAGTAAGAAGCGGATCTTTGTTTCTGAAATGCACACCACTTGTTTTCAATTACAGCCATCTTCATCTTTTGCAAACATTCTTCCAAGATGAGACTTCTACCTGATAGTATCCATCCTCAGCCCAGGGCTATGACAAACTTTGTTGGCTCTACGTGCCTGTGTGTGTTCTAAGCTGAAGCTATTTCAGGAAATTCATCTCTCTCTCCAGCACCCTGGTTTGCCCAAAACAAAAAGAAAAAAAAATCTGAGAAAATATAAGTGAATTTCTTGCTTCACTGCTATATCATAGTAGCATCATGGTAATACAGGATATTCTCCTAACCTGAGAGGTTCTGCTTTATAAGTAACACCAATCAAGAAAAACTACTTAAATCTGAAAGTTAAAACAAAATGCTCTTAAAAAATAAAACTCCAAGTTAGCTGTGCAAATTTCTAATTTCAGACTGGTGTTTGAAGACACTCGCAAGGAACAGTGTTTTATATATCCAGCATTTGGGGCTTCTTTGAAAGCTAAGAAACTACTTACGGTGGCTGCATTTGCTGCGGTGCCCCGAGCGGGGGCTTCTGCTTGATGCTGAAGGCCATCTGCGCCACGGGGCCGACCTTTGGTGGCACCTGCACCTTGCGGGAGAAGGGCTGCTGGGCAGCCTGCTGCGGGATGGGCCACGGCGGAAGCGCAGGGCTCCGGCCGCCCGTGGGAGACGTGTCTTGCGTGACCGTATCCTCGCAGGAATTGCCTTTCGTTCCCGGCTTGCACACACACAGCTGAGGCCGCAGGCACATCCCTCCGTTCTGGCACGGCGGCGCGCAGTTAGCTAAGGAAAGACATTGCAGAGAAAGCACTGGTGAAAAAGCAGGTTGGAAATTACAAGCCCTCCCCATAGTACAACAGATGCTAGTTGCTAACAAACAGCATGAGTGGGAGAAGGTAACATTACTGAACTGCACAAAAGGGGGTACGCAAATTGGTATAGCTTTTATTGCTCTCCTGTATAATGCATGTACAATGGTTCTACACCTTAGAAAAAGTGAAATGCTGGTGCTTAGAAAAAGTGAAATGCTGGTGCTTAGAAAAAGTGAAATGCTGGTGCTTAGAAAAAGTGAAATGCTGGTGCTTAGAAAAAGTGAAATGCTGGTGCTTAGAAAAAGTGAAATGCTGGTGCTTAGAAAAAGTGAAATGCTGGTGCTTAGAAAAAGTGAAATGCTTAAAAAATGCAGGAAATGAGTAAGAAAGGCAAGCATTATTTTATATCTTCCTGTAACTGGCCTTTCCACTGCCCTTCCCTGCTTCTTCCTTCCCCACACTTCAACACCCAAATTGCACACTGGTGAAACGAGATCATGCAGAATGTATAACTTTATCACCAGTCCAAGGCTTGGGTAATTTTATGACTATTTAAAAATTACAAATCCCTTGTAGGTACCTTGAGGGAACCATTAGAGTATGGATGACCAAAATGACGACAAGGCATGAAACGATTCAACCCTTCCCTCTCTAAAGCAGAGAGGAAGCTCCCTCCAACATCACCACCGTAATCACATAAAAAGGACACGCATACACCATGCACACCAAGCCATAACTACACCTAGAAGATGCATTCTTCAAAGAGACAGTATAGGTGTCTGATTAGCCTGAACTAGTAGCTATATATTCCTTGGTAGCTATATAATCCTTGACAGGATTAATTACACTCTGCCTGTGTTGCTCTTTCCTCTGACTTCAGGGAAACTTTGAACAATTAGTCTAGACTCAACACCCTGAATGGAGGTCTAGTTAAAAACAGGAGCAATCCCATTCTGAGTGACCTCTAAAAGAAAAATAAGTCGCTTTTAAAAAACAAAAGGTTCTGATCATATGAAATTGTTATCATAATGTATACATAGCACTGAAAAGCTATGCGTTATCTGAGTTTACTTTGCGTGCTTAACATTACAGTGCTAATGTAATGAATGTTAAACTAATACAAAAATGGTAAAACAAATAACTTCCCTTGTTCAGAAGATATAATTTAACAGTAAAATACAACTTGAATTAAAACATCTATCAAAATAATTTCTTTGTATACATCTCTGTTCCAAAAAGTGAAGCAAGTTGAAACATTTATCACTTCAATCAAGTTTTTATACCTACGCATGCACATATATATGTAAAACTGTGTAGTATGGGACTGCATTAGCTTGAGCAGTGAGCTGATAACACCCAGTTGATGCAGATGCATGACACTGACAGCCAATAACTGGCACTTTATAGAGGGTTCTCAAACACCGCTCTCCCATGTGCTGTTCAGCAATGCATCTCCTCTTGAAAGCTACTTAGCCGACTAGCTTAATTGTACTAAACCACCATATTCTGTATTTTCCTGAAATCAAAGATCAATCATTTGCTTATTTATAATTTCTGCTTCTTTCAGAGAGTATGTTTTGTCTTTGACTACCAGAAGGCTGGAGAGGATTTTCATAGAAACCTTGCCTAGGGATTTAAAAGCACCTTATAATGTATGAGCTGACTCTCTCAGATTTTGCCTTTAAGAACTAGGTTTTTGCCAGGAACAATAACTCACATACACACAAACAACTGAAATTAACCATATATTTGAAAAACGGATTTTTAAATTTTAGTCAGGTTTCAATGACTACAATAGAAGTCTATTGTGAGGTACAAGTTAATATCAATTGCTGAAAAGTTTCCAAGAGCAGAGATGTCTGTCTGTCCCCTCAGGTTTATGATGGATCAGAAAACTGACAAAGATATGGCAAATATGGCTGAGGACACTTCTAAATTTGGAACTGAGTGATGGAAGAAGACTGGGATCCTCATGTAATTTTCCTTATTCTAATTCATCATTACTTAAATGAAAAGATTTTCAGAACGCCCAAGAATCTAAGAGCACAGGTCCCTTTGAAAGATTTTCTTCTAAAAGGCAGAAGAAAGCACACATTTAAAATTGCCTTTTCAAAATCCTTTTAAATACATTTCTTTATAAAGGGATAATTTGTATTTCAAGTTACATAAGCTAAAGGTCAACCAGGCCACTCCAGCACCTCTCTCCCACCACCACGCAAGAGTTCTCATTTCAGTACTGCCCTCAAATAAAAGTCTGGTCATTGCTGAAACCACAAGATCTCATTACTACTGGCTAAGTGGTCCCTGTACTACTCCTAAGCTCTAGATGAAAAGGATGCTAGAATTTAGCACCCATTTTCAGGAGAACACTGGAATCCTACCCTATACAATATAAAAACGGTAGCCTCGTTCCAACTCCCCTCTCTGGTGGGATGCAGAATATTCACTGACGACTGCTAATCTGACCGCCGTGCAGGAAAAGAAAGAGTTACTATCTACACTGCCTTTCACATTGGCTGTCATTTACATATATACACATATATAGGCCTATATATGTAAGTGACAGATATATACACATATATATGCCTATATATGTGTATATATATATAAATCATAGTGATTAGAGTGAAACAGTTTGGAGACTGGCAATCAGTTTCTAACAATGTTAAAAAAACATTCTGGAAAAAAAAACTTGATCTTTCACTAAAATGAAGCTAATGAGGTTGCAATTAATTTAAAACTAGCAGCTAAAATATAATCTATTTTTAAATGTAGTTATCCTTTTCACCCAAACAAGATTCTTACTTCACTGACAGCAATGTAAACCCAAAGAGTTTCTCTAATTTATATATGAAACATATGAAGTCTTGCCGGACAAACTGTATTACTCTAACATCTGGCCATATAACAAAACAAGAGTTAGCATTCCAACAAATGTGCTATGGAAGAGATTTGAGACAAACTGCGTCTTCTATGTGACTAGTGACAGCAGTGAAAAGCTGATTTATTAGATCTTCACAACAATTCATCCTTTAATTGAAGTTAACACTGTGTAATAAAAGATCACAAAATAAGATACAAGGTCACATTTTGAGGGAAGAATTGAAATGAACTTTTTCTAATTCACATAAGACAGCAGTTTATTTTTGACAGCATTTAAGGCAACTGCACCGTGCCAAATGTATGACCTAATTACTTTGTTTGAAGACAACAATAAAACAATAATGGCACATCTAATTCAAACACCATTATTTTCCACAAAGTTAAGCTTCCAAAATCTGCAGTCTGGAAGAATGAAGTAAGGAGAGGAGAGAGAGGGAAGAAAAAAAAAAAAAAAAAGAGTGGACCAATAGACTCGTGTTAACAGAAATGCAGATTAACAGAAAGAAATACAACTTGGAACTGTATTCTACAAAAGCTAACTTATTATGGCTTACACAGGTTAAGTAGGAGGTAGGCTTTGTGTTAGTCTCCCGTCTAGTACTCTACTGGACAACTTCATCCCCAAACCATAGGAATCTTTGTTGGAAGGCACATCCAGGTGTCTCCAATCCAAACCTCCCCCTAAAAGGAGGACTGTTGCTAACACTAGATCTTGTTGACACAGCTCTGTCTAGTTGAGTCTTGAAAAATGCCAAGAATGGAGGTTTCACCATCTCCCACAGCAGCTGCTCAATTCTGTGCTAACCTTGACATTAGGAAGGTTACTTTGCTTCTTTATGAACAGCCTGTCTGGCTATCAGAAATCACTGTAAAGGAGCCACTCTCAGGATCTAACTTGAGGCACCTCATCAAGGAAGCAGGTCACCATAGATTTGTTATACCCACTGAGAAGGGATTTTTAAATAGAGCGATCCAGACCAGGCGTCAGGCTCAACAGATTAGGTGCTGAGCTTAGAAGCCAGAGATAAAAGACATGGCCTACCCCTACTCCCCATGAAATAAGTGCAATGGGGTGAATGGGAAGGGGGTCCCTTGAGGTTGGTTCAAGATGCCACAATTGGTATATTAATAATTAGCCAAGTTGCTCCCAATCAATAGATTTAAAGAAGGCCTGCTTCTTAAGGCTCTTCCTTTCTCCTCTCCCACGATGGTAAGTGCTGTTTCTCTGTGATGTCACAGCCACAGACAGCAGACGTCTGCCACTAAATGCTCTTTTTCATTTAGAGATAGCAGTCATAAGCAGTTCCTAGCTAAGCATAACACTGAAGTTAACATGGCAGTGAGAAATAAAAACTGCTTGTAACTGCTTTAAGTTATCCCTAGAGCAGTTCTTCTAGAATAGGCTTGCACAGGGTTTTTTTTTCCTAATAAAAAACCCTAGCAAATCCAATTTCAGGAGAAGGGTGGTACATGTTAAACTTTGTGTATATTTTACACACATAAAACTACATTTTAGATTTGTACCAAGACCTATTTTAAGGTAACACACCTATAGAAAGGTCTTACATCTCAAGCCAATAGAATCAGAGATGATGTTCAGTGTAGGTAAATGCAAAGTGAGCACATTGGGAAAAAGAGAAAGTCCTCACACTGAGGCTCTTAAAACAGACCATTACCAGTTTGACATGAGCTACTCTAAGCAGTCCATGAAGACATCTGCTCATTACTCAAAGTTGAAATAAAAACGAAAAGAGCAAATCAAGTGTTTGGAATGGCTAGAAAATGAATGAAGGACAACACAGAAGAGCATTATGCACCTCTAGTCACAGTTCACTTGCACCACGAGTACAGGGTTTGGTCTCCTCATCTCCAAAAGGATTTCCTGGTAGTAGAGTCCAAGAAAGGTTAAGAGAAGGTTAACTAGGATGACCAAAGGTGTGGAACAGCTTTCATGTAGGTAATGACCAAGCTAGGAATTTTAGTATAGAAAACTGAGAAGTCAGCAGGCTTCTGCTATACTTCCACGTATCACAGAAGAGTAAGCAGGAGATCATCTCTTCTCTCTTAAGATCAAATATAAACAACTGGTGGCAGGTTCAAACTCTAGGAGATACATGGGTGAAGAGGTAGTAATTAATGTATGGCACCACGCTTGCTTTGGAAATCATTTGGAAGTTATTTCCTAGCAATTCACCAAATGATCTTAACAATATAATTCATAAAAACTTACTTCTCTATGATAAATTCAAGGTAAAAAATCTAAAGGGTTCTGAGTCTCCTGCACATCTCTCTCTCTCCTCAGCTCCACTTTTAGGGATCTACTTTAATTAGGCAGCTGCTGCTGGTGAACATTCAGCAGTCACAGAAATATTTCAGTGTCATTCTCGAGTTTTTATACTTTGATAGTATGATTTCAATTAAGTGTGTGTTTTATTTCTAGTGAGCCCATTCCACTAGATTCGTTATTTCTATTCAAACAAAGCTTAACATTTTTTTGTCTTAACTTCACACAGTCAAGCATCAATTTAAGCAGAATGAACTTTTAAAAAAAATGTCATTATTGCACACACAGTGAACATGAAATTCCATGGGGCTAATAAATATGGTTCATCCTTTATTACTATCCAAACCAATGTGTTTTTACTATCTTCTCTTACAGAAGCACGTAAATATCGTCAGACAAAATACTTGCTATAGGACGAGTAATTAAATACCACTGAAAAGAGGGTTTAATGCAAGTATGAGATTCATTCAGCTTCCAGCACAAAATGGTCAAGAAATTATGCATGTGTCAAATTTAGGGGAAGGGGAACAAAACAACACTGCAGTATGAACATACCTGTGCTCACAGCAAAAACACGAAGTTTTTACACACAACAGGGGAACAGGCTGTTAAAGACATAGTGAATGCTATCTTTCTTGATTATTTCAAGACTTCTATTCCTCAAGGACACAAGGAAACTGAACCTAAGCATATCTTGGCTGAGCAAGGGTCCTAACCACAAGGCTGTAAAACAGGGCACCTTTAACTCATGCAGTGTTGCCCTACTGATTTCAAAAGAAAGGCCATAAAAGAGCTACTTCCCTCTAGAGAGTGCTCCAAGCACTCTTGAAGGAAGATTAGGAGCTCAGTATCTAGTACTTGTGAGGAAATCTAGCTCTCCATTCAAGAATCTTTCTCCAGTTTTCAAAAGTTTAATTTTACAGGAGGTCTAACTAAGAGTTCTACACGCACCAAGTTCGAGGGAGAGAAACTCGAGACCATTGACATAACAGTCAAGTTGCAAGACCATCCTAAGAGAGCTGAAATTAATCAAGTAAGCAGAAGAAAAGGCATTCTCTCCAGAAAGCCTGCACAAAGCTCTGCACTACTAATGGAAGAAAAACTATGATCATCTTTTTCTTCCTACACAGAAACTTTGTTCTTATCATAAGCAGAAGGGCTAAGGGAATTCTTTCCCTAAATATACTTCAAATAAAAGCACACGTCACTGTTGGAATTCTTAACTGGTTCATTTCAAAACATCCGACGCATTCCTATATTGACATGGATGACTGTTCAAACATGACCTCCAAGGAAGAAGAGAAACAAAACAACAATGCTTTTACCACATAATTCTTTAAAAAAAAAAATCAGATTTTTTTCTCCCAGCTTAATGAAGTATCTTATGTCATTGTTATGTTCTAAGTCTCTTCTGAGAATTCTCTCTAAATGCTAAGATGTATCAAAAACCAATGGCAACTATACTCACATACTTCAAAAGCCTCGATTCAAAGTGACACATTACTTTATCAGGCAGAAGAATGTAACACACTTGATATTTGCCATTCTTGTTAATGTTGTGTTTACTAGAGTTTATATAGTATAATATAAAGATAGATTGCACAGTGTGGGCAACATTTGAAAGCATGTCAGATCAGAATTACATGGATTCTGACAGGGCACACAGTATTAAATTTCACATGCAATACATCCTTCCTCCATTTCAGTAGAAAAAAAAAATCCCTTATAGAATGGACTAATCCAAGGAACCTGAAAGATTCATATATTAAATGCTGTTCTTCATTGCTGGAGTGGTTAACACACCAGTCTACAATCCTTTTAATTTTTGTCACATTTCTCATTTCAGTGTGTGCTCATTTTGTTACAGAACACTTTGTAATAAACAGGCAACTGAATAAAAACTCAGAGAGGCTCAGTAAAGAGACAACTGAAATTTAACTAGGAGCAAGATGCAGACAACTAAAGCGTTACAGAAAAGAAATAAAAATATTAAACATCACAGAATAGTTAAAATACCAAGAACAATGAAGTATTTCCTAAACTCAACCAGTTTCCAGTAGAGTTCACCACTTAGTTGAGCTCTTTCAAAAATTCAAGCCTGAACTGCCATCTACAGATAATAAAAAAAAGAATTAAAAAAAAAAAAAAAAAAGAAAGAAAAAGCAAGTCTTGCCTTTGGACACAGAAGCAGCAGAGCAGGGCAAAGCTCTTCTTAGCCTTGTATTAAAACGAACACATTGCCTTGCTAACACACCTCTGTCTCCTCACATCTGGAGTCAGAAATGCGGACAGCAAAAATAAAGCTTTGCTGTTTTTTCATTGCCAATGGAAAGGGTCTGTTTTCTAGGAATAAATCAAGCTATGTAGGTGAAGAACTGGTGCCTTTAAAGTCAAACCAAAACAAACAATATATCTAAAGTGAGAAAATCAAACCAACCCAGTGTCAGCCCATGCTAGCGGCAGAACACAGACGTGGCTGACAGCTTGGACCATCCGTAACCTGCTGACACTCAGCACTGCCCTATCTGAACAAGGAGTCAGGGGAGGGAGGTCAGTGCCTCTCTCCAGCCACCCACGCATCTCCAGGCCATCTGAACTTGCTCCAAGGTAGGAGATGGCCTCCAAGACGCTGCACAGAGCAGTATTGCCCAAGGGCTCCCAAGCCCGGGAGCGCAGAACAGAGCTCCTCGCAGCCTCCACTCCAGATATGCTGAACAGGGACACGCAGGTGCCTCACTCCCTTCTCCCACTGTGCTAAAAGCAGAAGGGTACAAATGGCAATATGTGCTCCTTCCAGCTCTTTCTCTTCTCTCTTTCCCTTTATTTAAAATAAATAGCTGGCAAACCGGAAAAATTAAATGAAAGTCAACAAAAAAGGCATAGCTCCTGGGTTCCTTCTGATATTATCTTAATAGAAGATGTGTTCAGGACTCTTCTCCACTGTAGATTTCCAACAACTTCACCTACCACACATTCTGCTTCTGTTATTAAGACTTCTAACTGCTACAGTGAGCTCAATGAGTTCACTTGGAAGTCTACTGTATGTCTAAATGCACAAGCAGAAGGTCTTGAGAAACCCTATTCCATGTCTTCTAAGGTTTGACATGTTTTTTAATCCACACACAAGGGTAGTACTGGCATAATAAAAAAGTCCAAAGGGGCCTCAGAATAAAAAAGCTAAGTAGGTTTTATCTCATACAAACTGTAGACTCTGCATCCAGCACAGAACTGGCAACAACAGATTGGATGGTCCTGTCTCCATAGCAGACAGGAACTACCCCGCTCCCCGTCCTCTCACAGCCCTTACTCTCTCTTGACAGAGAGAGCTAGCTCACTGCTGAAAACAGACACAGCCCAACCCTGCACTCAGAATCTCCATTACTGCTTTAGTTGGGATCAGGAGCCTCTTTTGAGGCAAATCTGACCGGTCACGCACACTGAGCTCTGGTTCACATCGCCATCTGCAAGCACACGCACTGGATTCCTGTTAGATCCAGAAACTCACGTGCACTCTTAAAAACCCTAGAAAGCTGCACCAGACGGGCCCACGCTCCAAGAGCGCGGCTAATGCACCACAGCCCCCAGCAGCATTTACTGCACAAGACCAGAGCGCACCTCAAGCAGGCCACAAAGCCCAGCAGCACGCACGGCACGGACCTCAAACCGTCAAGGTCGAGGGTCCCGGCCTATAGGTCTGTTCTCATTAGTCCGTGCTATCTGCAGCACAGACGTAAGCAATGATCACAAGAACCTGGGCCCTCTGTCCCTCGCCTGTCCCGAAGACAGTAAATGAGAATAAAACTACCACAATTAGATTCTTCTGCTAATCTATTCCTTATATGTGAAATTTGAAACTTTTATTTATATATTACAGTAGCAACCACAGCTGGCAAAAACAAGCTACTCAAGTAGTGGTTTTTGATTTTTCAATCTTGAATTGCTTGAAAGCAACATCTAAAGAACAGATTAAAAGGAAAAAAAATACACATAGGCCAGTTGTAAAAGGCCAAAGTCATTATGGACTTAAAAAAAAAAAAAAAGACTACCTCTTAAATTGGGGTATTTAGTTTTCAATATACATAGTCTGAAGGGGATTCATACTGTTTTTTCTGAGATGACAATGTTAGAAAGTGAAAAAAAAACATTTTGGAAGAATGTTATAGTTAGGTTTTGAATATACAATGTAAATAAATAAAGCTTGGTGTAATTCTAAGCCACAAAACTGATTAAGCACAAGCCTGGGGAACCATTTACAACCAAAAAAACCTCCAACAGGAACAGCTGCAAACATTTTAAGTGATCAGCTCCACTACTCAGAAACAACTTTCCAGGATAGCACCATCTCTAAGAGCTGAACCGAAGACAAAAAAAAAAAAAAGGGGGGGGGGGGGGGGGG
>VWPW01020921.1:359336-518762 GCA_013389825.1 Crypturellus undulatus
GCGAGCGCGGCCGGGCCGGGGTGGCCCAGGCGGAGCTGCGCGCCCGAGCCGCCCGCCTTGCTCATCCGCCGGCTGCGCTCCAGGGTGCCGGTGCCGCCGCCGCTGCTGCTGTAGCGCGCGTTGAGCTGGACGTTAAAGGTGCGCGGGCGCTGCTGCCGGCTGCCCGCCCGGCCGGGCTGCAGCACGTACGTGATCCGCCGCAGGCGGCCCTTCTCGGACGCCGCGAGCGCCGGCGAGCAGAGCGCCCAGGCGCACAGCAGGAAGCCCCACCGCATCCACGCCGGTGCCATGGCCGGGGCCGCTGCAGGCTGCGCGCAGCTCCGCGGAGCCGGGGCAGGGGCTTCCTCTCCTCCAAAGCGTGTGTGTGTGTGTGTGTGTGAGTGTGTGCAGCGCCCGCGCCTCGCACTCCGCACCGCTCCCGGGATGCGGATCCTTCCTCCTCTCGCAGAGTAGAGGAAAAAAGGCAAAAAAAGAAATAACCGCCCCAGATGCCCGCCCCGCAAACTCCTGGGAAGTCCAGCAAGAGGCTGCCCGGCGGAGCAGGAAAGCGCTGCTAGGAGAAAGGAAGCGCCGGCTGCGAGCGGAGCAGCACTGCGGAGGGAGGAGCGGCGGCCGCAGGGGCAGGGTGGCGGCGGCAGGGGGGTGGTCGCAACGCGCAGCGGAGGCTCCGGCGGCCGGAGCTGCCCCGCGCCGGCGAGAAAGAGCCGCGGAGCGCGCGCGCGCCGCTAAAGCCGCCTTCGGCCTTTTGTTTTGTTTTGTTTTGCTTTGCTTTGTTTTTAAATAAGTTTCTCGGCGCGGGAAGGGGAGGGGGCGCCGTCCCCGCGCCGCCGATGTGGGGCCGTGACGTCACGCGGCGCCGCGGCGGGGCCGGGGGGGCGCGGGGCGCAGAGCGCGGGTTTAGTCTCGGGTTTAGTCTCGGGTTGTGAGCGCCGAGGTGCCGCGGTGCCCGGAGGCTTAATAAGGGTTTAATGAAGCCCAGGTAACGGTGCGTCTGCTGCAAGGGAGCCCCGCTGTCCTCATTTAATGGCTCGAAAAATAAAAATCAGATGCACTGAACTCTGCAGCCGCGGCTGCGAGGCTCGAGCAACCGCTGAAGGGTCCCTCTGGTTAGGGGCGCTGATGTCGGGTGGATGGAGGGGCTTTAAGCCCTGCAAACTTTACATAAAGCCTTTGCCTGCATCAAAAGGATCTCAACGAAAGTACTTACATGTTTTAAATAAGTGTATTCCCAAGTCTCTGCAAGACGAGAGCCACAGAGCAGAGAGTCCTCTTAGCACATACTCCTTTTCCCCCCCCCCTTTTTTTTTTTTTTTGTAGTTATAAAGCATGAGGTATTCCACCAAATCAGAATTGTACACCTGGAATTAATATATACGCAAAACTGCCTCCATTTATCTCCAGCATATCTTTACTGATGTCACTATTCAGTATTATAAACAAAGAAAAAAAAATAAAAATAAACAGAAAAAGTCACTAAAATGCCCTGAAGATCCCATCTTTTAAAACACTCAGGAGCTAATGTGTCTGAGTGCTTTCCAAGAAACTTTGTGGAGAATCAAATCGCTTGCAAATCCAATAGCTTGGAATCCAGGTCTTCCTCCCTGGGTTCTCCTCTGCTCTTTTCCAGAGCTTTAAGGACACTGACCTTGGCTCCAAACTGATGAGATTTTGTTCTTAAGCACTACTGGCATTGCTGCGCAGCCAGCACAGGGAGCAGAAGGGTTTTGCATTGACAGGATTCCTTGCAGGAGTCCGTGTTAGGAGCACAGCAGTCCCTTCCTCCTTCATTCTCAGCTATTTAAAACTGCTCAAAAATAAATACATGTTTTAAATAGATAAGAGCTTGGAGCTTTCTATAGTCACAGTGTAATGGAGCCACATCAACATTAAAGGCTTCTGCTCCCGGGTCTCCACTCTGTGAATGAAACCCTGATGTTGGAAGAGAAAATACTGACCAGCATTGGGGACTTATAAGTCCACAGTGGGTTAAACTGGAACTAAAACTCTGTGGTGTTTTGGAGAGAAACTTCTGAGGAAAGATAAAGCCTGAGAGTAGCTCCAGTTCAAAGGTAGATAAGAAATTAATTGAGAGACCATTTCCCTTCCTAGCAAATGTATAGCTTTGTTGTTGTTTAAACTTGGAAGAGCATTCTTAGAATCTGGACTCTTCAGTCCTCCAAAGGTTAATTGTTGTCACTCCTAAATATACTTAATACTCAATGCAGTGTTTAGGAGAACTGTCAAGCTGCCTTAAAATGAGGAGGGTGGGGTGAGGACAGAGTAAGCAGAGAGGAACTGATGTGATGCTCAGGATTGTTGCTGTGCACAAGGCCGCTGTCCTTCAGAAGTTTTCCGCAATGAGATCACGACTACTTGTGTGGCTCAGTTTGTTGTACAGAGGGCAAAAACTGCATTATTCCACAGCAGAAGACAGTTGCTTTCAAGAAATGTGGGGTTTAGGTCAAGTCAAACAGAGGGCAAATGCAGCATATTACTGGCTACTGTGAAGCAAATAGTAACATCGACTTTCATCGATATATTTCAAGGGAAACATATCGACAAAGGTGGATGACCTGCATAAAATGATCTTCATTGAAAACATTATTTGAAAAAATGTGAAGTATTAGTTCTAAGTGGTTGAGGTCAAGCATTTCTCACTCATTTACATGGCAGATCTAACTTCCAATGTTCCTTTTTTTTTTCCTTTAATGACATAATCCACATGTTGTTGTTGTTGCTCTTTTGTTTATCTGTTTGGGGGAGAGGAGGAGTTGCAAATCTGGAGGGTCCTGAGTGGTAGTGCCCTGGCCTGGTCACATTGATGCACTGGATTGACCAGAGAAATTTAGATAGCTAAAACAGAACTTCAATGAACAGCTGCTGCTGTCTAAAAACTCACCCCAAAGTTTCTTCACATATGGAAGTTCCTTCTTCAAGGCCAAGATGTGCATCTATCCAGCATCCAAGAACTGCCTTTCAGAAAACAGTGAAGTGACTACTGAACCTCCTTAGATTCTTCTAGTAAATGACATTGCTGCTTGTGAGAAACCTCCTTTCGTCTGACTGCTTCCTCACCTCCTAAGGAAGAGGCACCAACTGAGGTTACAATGAAAAGCAGTAATAAGTTTTTCACACCATCTGTCCAGAGTACCACCCTTAGACATGAACTGGAAAAGCAATTTGCACCATTTCTTTTCCTTTTCCCCATTTTGTGAACCAATGGTGAAGACAGGGAAAAACAAAGAAAGAGTCTTGGTCCATACACCTCTCACCAGAGCAGCACCCCTGCGGGTGCTGTATGGTGAGAGTATAGCCCAGGCTGGAGAGGGCAGGACTGATTTGAAGACAGGGAGCCAGATGGACATGGACAGCAGAATTGCTTTCTCTCAAGGCAACAGGATTATTCCAAGGCAAAAATCTTCATGGACAAGGGAGAAGCCTAAGATGAGGGTAAGAGTATCTGCAGCAGGAACCAAAATAGCATTATTCAAACCAAAACAAAAACAAATTTCAATCTACATTTTCATTTAAATCTCATAGCTTTGGTTCCAGCGCCATGAGGTGAGGGAGAAAGAAGCCAAGTCATCTGTGAACCTTGAATGAGGTTGGCAGCACTCAAACCTCCACTGTTCTTTTCCAGCAGATGCAGGAGCCAGGACCATGGTGCGGTGTCGCAAGCAGCGAGAGAGGCTGGTGCTGGGGCTTGCAGGGCAGCATGGAGGCCTTAGCAGGGGGCTGCGGGGAATTTGTGTGTTCTGCTGCGGTGAAGTCATCTGAGCGCGGGTGATGAGTCAGCCTCGTAGCGCAGCGTAGTGCCACGGCGCCTTTGCGTGACCCGATGCTCCAGGTTAGCTGGGCAGCACATCAAAGCATGAGCAATGCCTGACGCGTCAGGCTATGTGGAGGGCAGGAGCCTCCGATGCTCTCCAAAAGCCATGGGGCAACTACACATAGCCTGCAAGGAAAGCTGAGTTGGCAGCTCATACTTAATGTGTGAAGGTCTGACAAATTTGAATGCTGTGTTAACCCCAGTTTTGTCTAGGAGTAAGTTACTACAGAAGAGCATTTTTTTTGCAGCATTAGTTTCAGTAACATTACTCCAAAGTAATTCTGAACTAAAGGGAGAAAGCAGCCTTTCTAATTTCTAGTAAACTGAGACTGAATTGGAGACCTGTATCTGTTTTTTTTCCCTTTTCATTACAGTTGTCAGTAAAAAACCTTGAATTGTGTAAACCAAATTGTACATTTAGCCTCGGCTTTGTAGAGGTGTACATTAATTTAGGAAGTATTTCTTTTGAATAAAACAGAGCAGCTTACTCTTATTGTCATCAAAGTCAAGAAAAAAGTAGTTGACCTTACATGTGACTGAATACATATGAGTAGTGGATCTGCAGATCCACTGTCAATACTCATTTAATTTCTACACAGTCATTTTTTTTTGAGCAGAATGGTACCTCCCAACAGTGATTGTTATTTGTTCCTTGAGGCAGAAAACCTGTAATTGCTCCATGGTTAGCAACCAACACCCTGAGGCCTCAACAATTGCTACGTGTTACCACAATATAAATATCATTAATAATGTTTCACTAAGAGGCAAGTCCTGCTCACCCTATTCCTGTAGGCCATGACTGACACTTCTGAGCAACTCAGCTAGTCAGACTAGGCCTGAGGCTGAGGTGGGAGGCTCACGAAGAAGTGACTTGGCTTTGCTGAACCCGTTTGCCGCTGGTGGCCCCACTTTGTGCCCTGGGGATCTGTAATTATCAATGCATGCATGTTTGAGTACTTCCAGACTCGAACTGGCCCTTCAGTAAGTGACCTCTGCCTCCCCTTGCTTGGGTTTGGCAGCACAAATGCATCCTCAGGGCATCTCCCCCTGAAAGTCGCTTCCGCCCTCAATACATTGTTATTACTACTGGGAGCTGTTGAACTAGGTGCTATTCAGACCTGTTAACAGATAAATGATACCAGCTTTTCTGATTGGAAATCTTAAAGTCCAAAGCAGAACAGCATTTCCGGGACAAATGAACTTTTATGTGGAGACCTACAACTCAGTCTGTATATAAATTCATGTCTTGGAACAATTGGGTCCCTTTGTGGTCTTGGGTGTCTGAAGCAGTCAGATTAAAATGTAGATGTATCAGAGTTATGAGTCTGGATGGGAAAAGGAGATGACTAAAGATGGGCGGGTAGCAGTCATCTTCATCCCTTGGACAGCTATCAAAAAGATTGATACAAACTTTTCTTTCCTTTCTTTCTTTCTTTCTTTCTTTCTTTCTTTCTTTCTTTCTTTCTTTCTTTCTTTCTTTCTTTCTTTCTTTCTTTCTTTCTTTCTTTCTTTCTTTCTCTCTCTCTTTCTCTCTCTCTCTCTTTCTTTCTCTCTCTCTCTCTTTTTCTCTTCTCTCTTTTTTTGGATCACAAAGTCACAATGAAAGTTAGATTCACTTGGCAAAAACATATAATGCCAGTCTGTCATTACTGACCACTGCAATATCCAACAAAATAGTTGCTTAAGGCAAGGAGAATTGGGTTTCTTTTCAAGATGCTGATATAAGTGTTGTAGTGAAAGTGGTTGCATGGATTTGCATAGTCTCAAATTCCATTTTCCTGAAGTAGCAAAAATATCTCCACTAGAATATTTGGCAGTTTCACAGTCATCCTCACTCACATAAAATAACCGGATTCAGGAAAACAAGATTTTTATTCAAGATAAGAAAATCTCCATCCTATGTTGTTGTAATTATTCACACCCTCAAGGGAACAAATATATCTTGTCTATAAAACAATTAAAATATCCATTGAAGTTTTTTTATTAGATTATTCTTCCTCACAATTGCTTGTTTCTTTGTACAATCCCATATGCTCCAAAAAATAAATACACTGCAGAGGAAATTAGATGGAAAGGACCAAAAAATGAGAAAATGAAGTTAATTATTTCCCTTTACCTTAGGAGAAGACATGTTTAAACTAACACATTCTTCACAAAGGCAAAATAAATATTATAACTAATATTTGAAAACTCTCGCAGCATGGCTATGTCATATGCCAAGAATACTAACCTCTATAAAAATAAACTTCAGTGCTGCATTCTGATCTGCACCGTTGCACCACATGCTGCTGAGACTTAGGAAAGCCAAAGGGAAAAGTATCTGTGTAAAATAAAGCCTCACTTGACTAATTAGCATTGGAGTCTTAAAGGTGCCATAATTATACGTAATCCAGGTAGACAGGCCCATCTATGTAAGTGCAAGGGGACAGAAACAGAGTGAAATGCGTAGGAGGCCATGGAAAGAGGAGCTACTGCTCAGGGGAGCTCCAGCCACGGTTACCACCACAGCAAACACTTGATAACCTGAAAGGAAACGTCTTTGCCCCCTTGTCCGAGCTCGGTCTCCCCCTCAGACAGCTTGCGATGACGCTGGGCAGGCGGCCGGGCCTCCATGCCTGCCTCCGCCTTGCTCCCCAGTCACCAGGAGGGAATCCCACCCCTGCTCAGGCTGCTAGGCCGCACGGTGATACCCAAGACTGGCCTCTGGGGTAGGCGGTTGTTTAAAGACCGTCCAGACACGCGGGGCAGTCTTCAGAGTGGAAAAAAGAAAGGCAGATCACCCCTTCCAGTGATGCACTTGGAAAGGCTCCCAGCCACACCAGCACTAGAGGTTGGGAGCATGTGTATAGGTCCTCTGTCTGCTGCTCTTTCAAGGTTTGCGGTGGAAGGTGATGAAATTAAAATTACAAGGTTTCTTTTTTTTTTTTTTTAACTAAAGGAGGTAGGGAGGAAAATGCTGGGCTTTCATTTCCATCACTTCTTCTCCAACAGCAGAAGGTGTCTGCAGAGGTGTTTAATGTCAGTCTGCGGTGTCTCTGTTTGTGTTTTTCATTCAACGCCGACCCCGCCGTGAGCAGAAGGTCGGCGTGGTGGCCCTGGCCCTTTGGAGGTCTCTCCTGCCCGGCACTGGCCCTCTGTGCCCCCACGAGATGCGGCATTGCGCCCAAGCAGCATCCGCCTCCGGCGCCAATGGGCAGCCCGTGTGCCTGTTTTGGATGGGTCTCCTTGGAAAAAAGCAGCCCTGCAGGATACTCCAGTGCAAGTTTCCTGGTGCAGGCTGCCAGCGGGAGAGTGTTCGAGGACCAGAAAAACTGGAGTGTGCCAGAAAGGAGGTAACAGACTCAAAAGAAAAAAAAAAAAGCTAAACACTGGGCTCCAAAGCGATGCCGGGCAGAGCGTGAACTGACCCTGCTAGCGGCTAGGCCGGCTCCAAGTGCCGTGAGTGACAGCTTCCAAAGGCAGCGGGACTGTAGCTGTCCCAAATAGCCTGCAGGATCCCGTGGGAGCCACAGGCGTGGGGGAGGCCAGAGGAAACCAGTGGCTGGAGTTACCACAGCAGCGACATGTTATATTCCTAGTGAAGGGGTTTTTCTCTGTAAAGGCTGGTTCTGCGTGCCCAGCAGCAGTTCAGAGGCTGCCACACTGCTGTGCAGAGGGAGCTTAGGGTGGGTGCCTGGTGGAGTGGCTTTGACCTGCCTCAGCATCTGTCCCGGTAGTTCTGTGGTTATTTCAGTTTAAAATTTGCAGAAAATAAAAATACAGGTTTCTATCCTTCACTTTGAAAACAAGCATAGCATTTACAAGGGACATAGCTTTAATCTAACAGAGCATGTATAATCTGGAGCTGAAAAGATAAAATCTGAAGAAAAAAATAGATGATCTACCTCTGTACAGGAACTTCTTGCATATTCCTATTCCAAGAATGCAGATGGCTATCAATACCTAAGATGTTTGACCTAAGATACTTTAGTTTTTGTATCCCTTCTAGGCTGAAGGCATCTGTGATGTCCCTTAGTCCCTGTGTGTGATTGTAGCCATGGCTAGTGAGGATCAGGCTGCTTCTCCTAGACCCCGAGTTCAACATTTCGAGGCAGTACGAGCTGCCTTGCAGGAGCTGTTGGAGCCGAGCTCATGTAACATGTAATTCATGTAACAGCAATTATGGAAATTAGTAATTACGACGGCCAACTATTTAAATTATAAGAAACCTGCTCCAGCTGAGAGCACCTGAATGAAGACCCTATGTAAGTCCTTAGGTATGGATTGGCAAAAGTACTGGTGAGACTTTTTGAGTATTTGCCACTTTTGCTTAAGCCCATGTTTTCAGGGTCTGAAGAAATCTCATGGGTTTCTTTACACTCCAGTTCATCAAATACTGACTTCTTCAACCTCGGTGTTTCATTATTTAAGGCAGCTTTTGTGAGCCACAACTGCACAGTTCTTCCTCAGTCTTTTCTTGCCATTTTTGTTACCGTGTACCTTTTCAAGACCAGAATACACTTCTGCCAAAAAACTGAACTCTGCTCAGAGAGCGGGCTGTAAATTGTGCTTTCGATCCTACTACCTTGTAGTAGGTTTTATTGGTTTTGAGTTTTTTTTTCTCTACTGAAGGAACATTTGCTTTTATTGCAAAGAGGATATAGGTGATTTGACAATTAGCTAGAAAGTAGTCTTTATACAAAGCTGTACAAATTATTTAATTGCTCTGAACAAAAGATTCAAAACAACAGTTTAACTATTTCCTTGTATTTTGATGTGGGGTTCATTAAAAGAATGAAGCTCTGTATCCATAACTCATGTATTAAAGGTCTTTAATTGGAATCTACATCTGAATTTCATCTCCCTGATCTTCGAGGACTTTTACTAGATTTATGCATGTTTTCACTTATAAGAGCTCTGAACAACATGTTAAGGAGGTATGGAGGTTTTTTTTTTTCTTTCTATTAAAACATATTTGTGCAGGTTAGCTGAGGTAGAAATAATATATAAATAATATATACATTTTATCTCTTTAGTAAGTAATTTTCTTGAATATAGCTCTTTCCAAATGTCTCCACAACATTTATTTTTTTAAGTGATGGTAAATAGGATCACTAGGCAGATGGCTTTTTATTTGCATTAGGAAGTAAAATAAAAAAGGAGTTTTGATTGAATTTAATAATGAAGCTTTTTTTTTGTGAAAGAGAATATGAGTATCACGTTGCTGAAAAAGTTTTTGGAGAATCAGTTCCTCCAAGAAGGAGCACTTGAGTTTGCTTGGTGTGTGTAATTGCAGGTGGTTTGCCTTATGAGTTGATGTGAAAATAAGTTAATATGTGATCATTTAGTTAAATAAATATATATGGTGAATACTCAGTTATTCTGTGTCTAGATTCACACTTAAAAGAAGGATTTTCTTTCTTAAAAGAAGCATTCTTTAAGGCATCTTTTTCCTGTCTTGCTGTGAAATAATCTTCAGTACCTGCTAGCCTTTGCCCTGTATCATGAAAGCTTATCTTCTCAGCAAAAGAGGCTTCAAGTTTTCTCTTGCTGGTAAAGTAGTTTAGCTCTATGCCAAACTGGAAACTTTTCCCCTTCCCAAGAGGTAAATAAAAACTGCTATAAGCAAGAGTCGAGCAAGTTCTTCACGAGTTACTCTTTCCATGAGTCACGCTCCTCTCTTCTCCAGAATCTGCCCAGCTCCTGGTCTCAGCGATATAAGCGCAACATAACCCAAATTATCCTTCATAGCTGAAAAGAAGGCTAGCCTCTGGTTCTGGGCAAGAACAAAACCCTCTTTGGTTACAAACCAAACTTTCTCCTCCTCTCCTGCAGTTTTCTTCCCGTTGCCTTAAAGCTTTAGCTTTCCCCTTGCAGTTTTCCAAGGGCTGGCTCTCTAATCAAAACAACACACTTGCCTTCTTGGCTTCTCTCACAGATCACTTCTAAAGCAGCCCTCAGTCTTCCTAACACTTTCCAGACGGTGAGATGCCGGTCCTTTCTCACACTGATCTCACCTGCACTAAGACCTCTCGGTGCCCGTGTGTGAAGCTCCTCAGCAGCACCATAGGGGCGTACAAGGAGATGGGGCGTACAAGGAGCCGGGGCTCCAGGGTAGCATTGCCTCTTGCAGTGCTCTTCTAATTTGCAGTGATATTCTTATATAGTAATATTCTTGTCTCAGGGAAAGCTGGTGCTCCTTGAGCATACTGGCTGATTGTGCAATCAATCAAGTTAACACACTTGTGCAGTGTGTTAACTATTCTCTTTGCAGCCATCGTTTCCATGGGGTAATTCCAATGGAGCCAATACATAGGAAGAAATATTTTGGCTTCCATGACTTAATAAAAGATACAGAAATAGTATCTTCTCAGCTGTTTCGTACAAACAGGGAAATACATCAGCGCGACTGCCCTTTTCAGGGCTAGGTATTATGTCACGCTGGAAACCTTTCTTTAGAAGAAAGAAACACATTTAAAAGACTAGCGATGGCTTAAATTTAGAACATGGACCCCATACAGGGTGAGAAGCTGTGAGTTATTTCTCAATACTAATGGTGCTGATTCCACGTATTACAAATTTATTTGAAATCCTGAGCACAGCAAGTGGAGTGGTCCCGAGGTAGAGCTTTGAGTTTTATTGGGTATTACGGAGTGACGTCCTCCAAGGTCTGTGTATCGTCCAGAGGATCTTGCCTGTAATCCTGTTGACTGCTTTCACCATGCCATTTTCCAGGACATCTCCAAGCGTGAAGACGGTGATGTCTAGACGTTGTGACAGATGAATTACGTTTTCCTGCCCTTCGGTAGGAGGTTAAGATACCAGGTAGCTTGCAAATGGAGTTACACTAATATTTTGGCTGCCTGAGTCTGTAATTTAAAGATGTTTCAAGTCACAGGTCTAGAAGTATGCTGTTAGTAGCACAAACTATAGCACAAAGTGCTTTAAACTGCAAGCAATGAATTAGTCTTTGTTTATCTGTATTTGTTTTACTAGGTCCCTTTTTTCTACTTACAGATTTTATGATATACAAGAATAAATGTTATTGGTATTTATATATAACAAATGCCAATGTACTTTGAGAAAAATCCAAGCTCCATAACAGGTTTTGCTTTGTTCTAAAAGTATAAGAGTGTGAATGAGAGCACATGTTTCAGGTTCCCCTTTATCGCTTTAAAGAGTTGTCTGGCTTTTCCAAACCATATACATAAATAGGACTATATAACCCAGAGATAGGAAAGCACTTGTTTAAACACATGTGTGCCCACAGTACTATAATTTACAGAGACCCAGAGTTGGCACTATGTTCTGACACAAATTTAGGGTTGCACCACATATATTAAACAATTACTCTAATGTTTGAAATACAAAGGCCACACTGTTTTGTTTCCAAGTTCCTTTAGGAAAAAATGGTACAGATTTTCTGGTACAACATTACCTCTCTAGGTACTGTAAGAAGGTACTTGGCGTATTGTTTCAGAAAGTAGCTGCTAATTAAAAAACCACAAATAAAAGTCGCCAAATTACAGCTCAGGTACGAGCTGCCCAGTGACATCAAAATCCGGTAGGAGGCTGGGGCAGCCTCTGCGTTTGGAAGCAGCAGGTGGAACACCAAAACACAAACAAAAAACGGGCTTTTCAAAGAAACCCTCCAAGATACATATGCCAATTTGATGAATATAAACCAGCGAGCCAACCACAAACTTGGTTTTGTGAGATATTACACAGTCAAGGGAGAAGGGGCTTCAGGAATGTATCAAAAAGTACAAGGTCGGGAGAGAGGAAAGATTTATCTCTATTAAAAGAGTGTTGCCTGTGCCGGGTGCAATTGCAGTGTGGAAACTTCTGACTTTTTGAGTTTTGTGAGTGCTGTGGTGTCTTTTCCCCCTCTGCACTTTAGCAGTCTCAGCAAAAACTCTGCAGCTAACCGGTTTTGAACTGACAGGGCTGTGAAATGCTGTCTGCCTCAGGTTCATTTTTAATGCCGTTTAGTTCTATTCAGCACCTAATAACACTCACACCTATGCAATGCTTTTCATTTAGGGACTTCAGTGCATGGACAGAGCTGTGTCCCTGGTTTACACGCGGCAAAAGCTGAGGGAGCTGAGGGCAATGCTGGACTTAGCAGAGATTGTTGCAGTTTGGGTGGCAAGGGCCTGAGGGATAGCGTTTGTGTTGGTTTATTTTCCTCTGGCATGTTGGAAAATGGTTTAGTTAGTCACAGTGGAGTTTAAGCGCACAGCTGCTTATCGGGCATCTTCTGAAGACCTCCCGGATCCTGCCCCTGCACCACAGGAACAGCGGTGGGGCTTTGGCCACGGCGGTGTCAGACAGCAAGCAGCACTCTCCCACCCAAAGTCCTTTGCAGAGTTTTTACATGTTCCCAAGAGATGCAGAAATAAAAAGGTGGGAGACATGCAGCCTTGCCAGGTGGGTGCACAGAGTGGTGGGAGCGAGGAGGACTGCGTAAGCAGTGAGGTTTATATTGCTTCAAACTTCCTGGATGGCAAGGAAGAACACATTCAGGGGAGGATGAGAACACTTTCCACTTTGTGGAAAGACCACTGAGGGTCTCAGCAAAAAATTTTGGCATGGCATTGCTTAAGTGTCTTTTGAATTTGGAGATCTGGAATATGAAGGAGGTCCAGTGTGCACCTGCACAAGGCAAAATGTGAATGAAGGTTGTTTAGGCAGATTTAAACTTGGAATTTCCTATTTTGAATGCCTGATTTTTGCAACCTTAAAATTTTCCACAGAGGCATCTGCCCATTTTCCTGCCCTGTACTGGAAACATTCACAGATCTATATTTCAGCTCTCCTGATTACCACTCCCGAGTAAATGAAATCCTAGCAGACCTGGGAGCCAAGTTCCTATAATTCCACGAGAACAGCATGGATCAGTTGGGTCAACAGTCTCATTCCCATTGACATGAGCAGCCCTCGCGAAATAGTCATGGTCAAATAGTCAAATACCCCAGGCCAAAGAGCCAAATCAGGCAGACAGAGAGTGGCCCCACTCTGTTGTAAGTTGTGAAGCAACCCCATTTTTGTGAGGCTGTTACAGACTTTGGGTGCCCTGATGGTTGGACACCCTTTTAAAATTTCCAGACTAAATTTATTCGTGGCCAATTTCTATCTTCCTCCTGCTTTTGGAGCGAGGGTTTTCTTTCCATTTTAGTGAAGTTCAGGGCTTTTTCTGAACGGATAATGAGGAAGTCAACTCAACTGCAAAGCTATTGGCACACAGTCTGCGGAATAATAATAGCTGCTGCATTAATACAGAGCTCTAATTAAGCTTTAGAAGAGCCCGGTTTTGGATGTAAGAGAAGGACTATATATCCACAGTACTTTCTAACACCTTGCAATTATAACTGTAAAACACACTCATTTCCTTTACAGAGGTGAAGACAATTTTCTAGTCTTAAACTACTAATAAAGGTGGAATGTTTAAGACTTACCCTAAGTAGACTAACAGATTTATCAGTTTTTAAGGCTTAGCCTTAAAAAAAAAACACTTAAATAACATGGAAGTAAGGCATAAAGAATCTATTACTTTAGGAAAATGCACTTAAATTACTTTTTTTAGAAGACACCAAATATTAGCAAGTTTAATTTGATAGTGAAACTTGTCAGTCAAAAAAAAACCATTCAGTTTTGAGAAGTGTACAATTACTTGCCAACTAATCTCATTATGGCTCATGTGTCGAATAAGAAACATACAGTGGGTCCCTCTATTGAGTACAAAATACTTTTTATAGGGTTTAAATTTTAAGGCATGTGCACATTCACCAATTACGTTGCTAAGTCAAAAAATCAACAGTGAACAAAAACTATATTCTAAGAATAAGCTATGGAATATTTTTATAGCAAACACATCCTAAATGCTCAGAGAGAGTGTAATCTGCACCCTTCTGAAATGATTTAAAGGAAATCCCCCGCAGCTGCTAGGTTTTGATTCTTCTTCAAAATTAGATTAATAGCTGAGGTGGTGCAATTGAGAAGGTAAATGGGGTCGTCCCAGTTGAAATAATGATCCTCACATAACGGCATTGCTCACTAGTTGGTTGGGATCCCTTCCTTACTAAGAAATCCAGCGTTGCTGGAAAACTGCTGCCAAACAGCTGGCGTGGCCAACCAAAAATAGGAGCTTCTTTCTAAAGTTAATGCTGTTGGTCACCGCAATGGGCTGCGGGTTCAGGTAAGAAGGGATCAAATAAAAGGCTTGTCTCTGATCCCCTGGCACTTTTGCCTTTGGGTAGCAGAGCGAGAGCCAGGGCTGCCGCCTGGGGTTGCCCCTGGGCTGCGATACCAGGCAGCACCTTTCGCCCTGCATCCTTGGGCCCCTCTGTCTCATTGCTGCAAGGGGAAAAGCAAGAAAAGAGCCCGTTGTTACCGCTTTGGATCACTGGTCATGCTGGCATGTGGGACACAGACAGCCATGCCGCGCCGCTCCGGTGTGCGCGGGGTAAAGCAGCAGGTGGGAGGGCTGCAGGGCCCTCGCGGCAGGCAACCACGCACCCCTCAGAAATAAAAGGTTGTAAATGAACGGCAGCGTCAAAAGTAACGGAGATGTTTCCAGAGCATCCTAAAGGGAGGCCTGAAAGGAAAGCAGAGCAGCCCTCTGGGAACTCTGCTTTCCTAAGTCATAAAAGTCTCTCTTTTGCTTCTCTGGAAAAGTTGTCCACAATGCTCGGAACAATATGTTTTTATTTTTAGTCTTTTACACCAAATAACCATGAAAAATTGCAGTGCAAACTGCTGTGCGTGGGCAAAAAGAACTATCTTTGACTTGTAAGACATATATTTTTAAAAGCTGGAGTTTGAGACATGAAAGTGAAATTGCTCAACAAACTTAACTTAGTTGACAGAAACTAATCTATGTTCTTAATTAAAACATGGTTTTCAAATTGCTTTAATTTTGTTATGCCATAAGTAAAAATATTTTGTGCTCCCCACTTGTGAAAATCACAGAAATGCAGCATCTCAAAAAGTTTTGAAAAAAAATGGAGATGCCAAGTGTGTTGTTAATAAACCCCCAAAATATTTTATTGAATGAAATGGCTTGAAAAGAGGCCAAGCTTCCAAAATGAAGGAAGATACATCCCTTCTCTGAAGGCGCCCGGCTGTGCAGGAATGCTTTGTTGCCAATTTAAAGACGGACAAATAATTGAAAGCTTTGCGGTGCACCGAGGGGCAGGCGGTATTAATTTAAGCGCAATCATCTCCGTGGCCCGGTTTGGTTTTGCCCAGTTGTGCAGCATGTCCATGCACGCTGTGCCCCAGGTAGACAAAACTCTGCACGCCAGGAATTCAGCTTGGCTAAGCCATGCACTGCCACTCACCTCGCGTGCTGCTACGTGTGTCGTCGGCTTTGCCTGCGTACTGCAGAGCTTCAGATGGCACGGGCACGCCTGAGGGAAACCAGCAGGCTGCACTCAGATATTGCAGAAATTCATAAACCTGTCCCAGAGGCTTTGCTGGGCATCGCGGCTGCAGCTGACCTGGGCCACAAGCTAAAGGCTCCCCGGTGCTACCCAAAGCTGCCCTCCTCAGGGACCTGCCTCCATCACGATCAGGGGTGAGATCCCACCTGGATCTCTTTTGCTTAGGGAAGGGGTGACTGGTGACCTTTTTCTTTTTCAAGGGTAGGTACCAAAGAGCTCGGTTGGTGCTACTTGAACACTGGCCACTGTTTATGCAGCATGTGTTTGTATGGTAGGGTTCCCCAGAAATCCATGAGGCTGCAAGCGAGCGAAACGGTGCTAGGGGGTCGGGGAGGTTTTGGCAGCCTGCTGCCCCAAGGCAGCGCTTGCTGAGGAGATGTCATGTGTAGATCCTGTGCAAGGGTCGCGGCCAGCTGAACATTCTACGTCTAAAAATATGCAATTCACATTTTTTAAATAATATATGTATAAAATAATATAATAAACTGCTATGTTTCCAAGAGGCCGTGAATGGGAGAAGGTAACTGGCAGCCAGGAATGTGCTAATTAAGATACACAATAGAAACCTGACCCGAGTGAGCATGGGGATGGCTAAAACTTTTGCTTTAGCCATCACATCCAGCTGTGTTTTGCAGGATACCGCAATAGCAATGCAGTGAGCCACCGCCTCTCGGCCCCACGGGCTGCTACAGGGTAACTCTGGGTCCCAGGAGGGGAGCACCTATGAGCAGGCAGGGTTAGCCAGGAAGATGCCCTGGCACGCGGGGAGCACCAGGAGCCCAGCACAGCCCAGCACGTCGCAAGGGAGTTTGTGCAGAAGCCGTGCAGTGCGGGGGGGGGGCTTCTCCACCTCCCTTTCCTGCTCCTGGGGAGCATCCTCAAGCAGCTCCGTTTGTCTCATATAGATGAACCTCTACCGTTCAGGCCGCTGGGGTTTGCAGCACGCGGGGCTGGGTGTCCCCAGCAGGAGCCCCACAAGCCGCCAGCAGCAGCAATGAGCAAGAAGGGTGGAAGATCTTAGTCAGATTCTGGCACAGGAAAATATTAGGAAAATCTTATCATGCAGGATTTAGGGGCCTCATGGCAACTGGGATTGCCATGCTCTTTACCTGCCCACGGCTTCCCTGCATTATGTATTTTTCTCAGCGTTTTTAAAAATTTATTTACCTGACCTGCTGCATAGCACTTTGGAGCTGCTTCAGTATCAGCAGTGGGATGAATGAATCCCATTCAACTTTAATTCACAGTTTACACTAAGGATAGTACTCGAGGATCAGCTCTTACTCTGAGGATTTTCTAAGCTGTCTCGCATGCAAGCACGCAGTTCGAGGAATGCGTGCCCATACCAAAATTCCTTCAATACCTTTCCTGGCATCTGCTGTGCACTGCCCGAACAAAGAAAGAGAATGGCTCTTTTAGTCATTTAGCAATTCAGACACAAGGTCTTTGTCTTCTGGGGCACAGGAGTGACACTGGACCCCAGAGAAAGAAGGTGAAAAAGCCCTCAGTGTAATCTTTCCCTTTGTGATTAACTGCAGCTAGGAATAAAACAAGGAGCGCTGTCATGAGCATTAGGCCCCTGGAAATGTATTGGAGTCAAGCTGCTTGTCGACTGAACAGGAGCTCTCAGTGTGACAATCTGCTCAGTGGGACAAAGCAACTCCTGGATACATGATCATATTGCCAAGAATTTATTGAGCTGGGCAGTTACCATATGTCTGCATACAGTTCTGATGCAGCTACTGCTAGGACACTGCCCAGGTTTAAATCCACAGCTGAAGAAGGGTTCTGGTGATACACTGTAGGAAACTCAGGGAAAAGCCACAATAATCATTAATATGAAGGTGAGAAACCTTCCTTGGCCTATGAGCCCTACACCAATATCTCCATTCTCCCACGAGCCAGGAAGGGGGAACCATCCAGAATGGATGATTAGAGAAGGTGATTCTCAGTGATTCTGAAAGCACATTCTCTATTATCAGAGAAAATGCAAGATTACCTTAGAAAAATTGAAGAAGTGGAGCAAAATTAAACCTCTGTACTTCCAATTATGTAGTTCAGAGGGTACTAATTTCAGTTCTTAGAAGACTACAGGTATCAGTCACACAGATATGGAGTTCATGAAGATGTGTTGGAGGAAAGATCGGACAAGAATTATGAAAGTCAATTACAAACTGGCAGGAAAAAGCAATAATGTCAGCAAAGAGAAGCTGGCAGAACCAGCATTTCTCAAAGGCAAGAACAGAAGAGTGAAAATACTACAGGAAAATATGCCCAGATTTACTAATAGATGAAGAGGATCACTGAAATTAATAATGGTGCAAAGTGCTCGTGAAAATAAGGAAAGCTTTGTAAAATACTAGCATTAATTAAAAAACAAACAGGCACAGAAATGCTTGAAAATTTGGGAAACATATGGTCAGTATACCCATACCTCTCCACTACATACATTTCTCCACAAGTGCCTGTATGCACACAGGCATGTTCCTCACAGACTGATCCTGAGACGGCAGCATGGGCTATTTGGATAGCCAAACCCCTGTTTTTGATCGGTGCATGCAGCAGCAGCTGTGCCAGGCTCTGAGAGTTACTGAAGAAGAAAGAAAAAAGGAAAACAACCACGCAGAAGCCTTTGGCCAGGATGACCTCTTCTTAGCAAGCTTTTNAGGCACAGATATGCTTGAAAATTTGGGAAACATATATACCCATACCACTCCACTACATAAATTTCTCCACAAGTGCCTGTATGCACACAGGCATGTTCCTCACAGACTGATCCTGAGACGGCAGCATGGGCTATTTGGATAGCCAAACCCCTGGTTTTGATAGGTGCATGCAGCAGCAGCTGTGCCAGGCTCTGAGAGTTACTGAAGAAGAAAGAAAAAAGGAAAACAACCACGCAGAAGCCTTTGGCCAGGATGACCTCTTCTTAGCAAGCTTTTAAAACTATCAAGTGTATTATGGGACAGAGCCTTCTTTTGCAGTCCACAGGTATACAGAAAAGCTGCTGGAAGCTGGCTACAGATGAAGAAAACCAGAGGACTCTGGGTGCTTAACACTCTCAATGACAAATCCAAAACAATGTTTCATATTTTAACCGAACCTCTCGCTCCCTCAAGAGCAGGTTAAGAAGCACCACGACAGTGGTGAGCGCTTGGGCAGCCCTTCTGGTGGCTAGTGGGGTTTTAGGACAACAACGGAGTTACTCTATGCTTAGCAGAGCCTTCGCTCTCAGGAGAGCTTTCCTCCCCAGTGCAGGGCTGTGGATCGTGACCCTCTGTGCAGGAGCCCAGGTGGTTTTGCTGTCTCGAGCCCAAGACACCAAGTTTCAAGGGAGCTGGTAAATCGACTAACCCATGCCTGCTGCACCCGCCATGGCCAGCACTTGAGGAAGAGATTCGCCTTGCCCTAACAGCGGCACGGCCCTGTTCCTCGGGCAGAAGGCACCGCGTTGGCAATACGCTCATTCTCTCCGGCCGAGCAGAGGCTCCTCCCTGTGTCTTCGGGCCGGCTGCAGCCCGCCAGGCTGCCGAGCATCCCCCGGCTGGCGCGGGCACAGCGGGCGGCGCAGCGCGCGGTGCCCGTCGCTCCCCGGCGCGCGCCCCCGCGGTGTCGCCGCCCGCATGCCTGGGGCCTGACGCGCGCTGGAACACCTCTCCCACGCATTCTTCTCCGCCGGCCTTGGCTCGTTCCGGCGGTTTTCTTAGAAAAACGACCTGGCTGTGGTCATATGACTTTAAAATGTAAAGCAGACATTTTGGCCCCCTCAGCAAAAATGATCTGGAGCGAAAGACGGTCGGTAGAAACCTCCAGGCCTCACTTTGACCACCAGAGGGGGCCTGCATTGCCCCAGGTTCACAGCAAAAAGGCAGAAAATTGCATTTTGGGAGGAGGCAGAAAAGGCCGAAGGCGTTTTTGGCTGTTGGGTAGTGCCTCCCAGCACCACGTGCCCACCAGCTGCTGGGAACACAGGGCCAAGGCCAAGGCGAGCGGGTTCACTGCGGGGGAGCCTTGGGCTCGATGCCCATGTCCGGCAGCCACCACCTGGGGTAAAATCCTTAGGGTGTAAGGCCAGTTTTGCCGGGAATCGGGGTGAGAAAGGCAAGGGATGGTTTTGGCAGGCAGCCTCCACGTGCGCGTGGGGCACCGCGGCAGTGCGGGTGCGGGTGCGAGCGGGGCTCACGCAGCCCTGCTCAGCGTGGTGCCCCGCGGACGCTCAGGGTGCTGGGNTCCACGTGCACGTGGGGCACCGCGGCGGTACGGGTGCGAGCGGGGCTCACGCAGCCCTGCTCAGCGTGGTGCCCCGCGGACGCTCAGGGTGCCGGGGGCCGTGTCCCGGCCGCCGCCGCTCCACCGGCGCTGGGGCAGGGATTTTCAGCACTCCGGCCCCAGGACAAGGACCGCGCTTCAGAAAGGCACGTGTGACACCAAGTCCCGTGCTCGTGCTCCAAAGCAACGTGTCTCTATACGATCCCGTAAGTAGCAAGGGAGCAGAAATTCCGATGTGTCGTTTAATGCAAAAAGAGGAAATCCCACTTATGTTCTGTGACTTTCACAGCAGGCATGTGAAATACACATTAATGACATTAGCGTCACCCTACAGCATTTTAAAAGATCGGAAGGTTCCTGCAGCTTGCACAGAAATAGCCAGCATTGCATGCTCCGTCTTGGAAACACCGTTCAAAAAATAACAAATCTCCCAGCTGAAAGCCTCATTCCCAGAGTCACCAACTAATTCTGAAATAGGACCACTTAGACACAGTGTATCTGACCCCCTAGTCCTGACATATTCATCTAGTTGTAGCGGATATGAAAGCTTGTGGGTGGCCTGACATGGTCCTCATTCAATTTTATTTAATTACTCACTTGATTTCACTTGAAAGAGCTATTAAAAAGGCATCTTAATTGCTCAGTGTTATCCAGAACCTCTTCCAAAGCCCATAAACTGCCAAGGATTAAAAACGATGTCACTTTTCTGAATGCACTGTTTGGGACTGGGGGTTGCTGGGAGAGGGGTGATCTTCATCCAAGCCAAAATAAACAAACACATAAAAACACACAGCCCTTCTGAGGGGGGCAGCTCTCCCTCTACCCCATGGCACAGCACGAGGGACGCGGGAAGCAGATGATCATCATTGGTGAAGTGCTGAGGCCACAAAGCTTCACATGGGGAGGGGGGTTTTTTGTGGGGTGGTGTTATTTGATCCCTGTCAGATCATGGGTCCATCCAGGCCAGCAGCTAGCCCCTGCCAGCAGGAGCGAAGCTGCTTGGGAAAATCCTCTAAGAGGATGGGATGTATGGTGGTAGGTACCCCAAATATCCTCCCTGCTGCAGTTGTCCTCAGTCAGATGTTGCACCTGCACCAAGATGGACATGAAGGACAGATCAAAGTCCTTGGGCACTGTAGAGTGCAAGAGCTGTATTAGGCAAAAGAGCCACCTTGGTATAGAAGTATGGGCATTAGTGCACATGGCCATAATTTTCTTCGATTGGCTGCAGCCTCCTGGTACAGCAAACCTCTCATACATAGAATCATTGGACGGGACCTTTAGAGATCATCTCGTCTAACCCTCCAACCTCCCTGCATCTCCCTGCACATGCAGGGTCACCTAAGAGCATGTTGCATAGGATTGCGTCCACATGGCTACAAGGACCTCATTCCATGGATCTTGAAATAAAAACTATTCTTAGTGTTGGAAAAGGGAGAAAGAGAGATGACAATATACTTTCTTTGGGAGATCCTGTATTTGAGCTCCGTGCCTGGCTTTACCTTTTCTTTGTTTTATTAACTGACTTCAAAGAAAATTGCTCTTTTATATCTGCCATAAAAAAATACCTCTCCCTCTCCACCCCATCAAATTCCACCCACTTTTTTTTTTTTCTTAGAGTTAACCCAAAAATAGCTGAACTCTGAAATCTGGCACGCAAATAGTTCTAATCTTGGTGTACACACATGTTCAAGCTTGAAAACAAACCGAATAAGATAAAAATAAAGGTGTTGGCAATTCTGAGTATGTCTGCTCAGCCTCTGCTAAGATCTGCAGTGTGTCCCAGTTAAACTCCCGTGTATTCTATAACTTGGCAGAGATATGCCTGCCCCATCAGGGATGTTCAAACAACATTGCAGAGACAGTGGGCAAGGACAAAGGCAGATGCCTCGCATTTACCCCAGCAGAGCCTCATGGTGCATGAAAGGAAAGGAAGAAAAAAAATGGTAAATAGAGACCCACCGGGGAATGTTTTATTCCCAACACTTCTCTTGCTTACTGCTACTTGACGCTCTTCAGTTTCCACACACGTGACCTTAGACGGTTCCAGTCCATGAGTCGTTCAACGTATCACCCAATATACATTAAACGGGTGCTGCCACATTCCATTCCAGGGAAACCAGGGCATCAACAACAGCTTTTGTGACAATTTGGCTCTGGATTAATCAGAGTGATTAAGTGCATGTTCACCTCTAAGGAAGAACTATATTGCTCGTGCACCCCAGGCGTTAACATAGTTGGGGTGCTAAAGAATAAAATCAATACTAAAAAATGGTCTGATGCCCTTTAGACAAAAGGAATTGCTTTTGCAATTTTAACTATGAAGGTAGAAAGTTGTACAAGGTGACAAAGTGCCAGGATTAAGATGCTTGCAAAGCCTTTTGGTTACTGTGTGCAAGGGACCTTCTTTACAATGCTATTATTTCATCTTTGCCTTGCAAATCCCTTTCAAATTGTGAGGAAGCCTCATTCTGTAAAGAGTGCCTGTTGAAAATGGGGGACTCACAGGCAGATGTACATGTCCCCAAGGAGGTGTGCAGCGACTCTGTAAAACATAAAACACTGTCATTCTTCAGTGCCCCTGAGATGCAATGGCCAGAAGTAGCTTATTTTTCTCGTGGAGCAGTTTCTTTTTTCCCTGTCACAGGAGAAAGAAAACGTAAGCAGCTTTCTGCATTTTCTGAGTGCAAACTGCAGAGTGGCTTATGGAAAACCCTTATGGAAGACCAGTCCGCATAATGCCTGTTTCATCATTAAAAAATGCCCCTGTAAGAATAATGATGAAAAGTGGCCTTTGCCATTTCATTAGTTAAAACTTGGACCATTTCCAGTGAGATTGTTGCTCTCCAGCTCAGGTTTCTAATTTGCATTCCTGCCCAGTTAAAATGTAAGGAGTCATTTAGCTTTATTTCCTCTGATGGCCCAAACTTACTGCAGGGAAGTGGTTGGTCACACACCGTCCTGCACGTGCCACTTCTGACAGGTTTAGCAAAACAATTTTCAAAACTGCAGCACTGACAAGATGGTTCAAACGAGACAGTTTGGTGGTTGTAGCTACACTCTAACCAGCATCGCCAATGGCAAGATCATACTTCTGGACAAGGAAATTACTGATCACTTGAGGGCCCATATAAAACAGAAGAAAAAAATTAAAACATGCATTGGAATTTCTCACAAAAATAACTCATTTGGAAATATTTTTTTCCCCTGTTTACTGTCCTTCTGTTGTTAGCAGGATTGTTGGTGCTCTTGCACAGGTGATGCTGATCTTTGCAGGCAAAGCCTATGAGAGACCATATAAAATAAATCTCTTATTCTCTAGGACAATTTATTATTTTTAATTGCCCCAAGTGAAAACCATAAAATTCAATGACAAGGAATGGAGCCAGACTGCCCCCAGATAACTTTGCCCTGACCCGCTGAACACAGGGAGAAAACAAATGAGCCGGCTCTTCTCTCCCGCCTCCTTTTCAGGGAAGCCAGCATTCCCCACTGAAAATAAACCAGTGTCAGTAAGTGACAATTCTGGAATTCTCCTTGGGAGTTAAATCCCAGCTGAGACACTAAATCACTTCATGGGAATGTGTCCTATTGTGAAACATTTGCATCGGAGCCCCGCTGCACTATCCTCGGGTGCATTCTTTTTAAATAAAATCGGCGTTTTATTCCACTTGGGAGCGTCATAAAATTGCCACCAAATAGTACTTCATGTGGCAGCTCTGCCATAATCAAAGAGACATGCCGGGTACATTATTTTAAATGTTAGTCCTAATCCTCCGGGCGAATACTAACGGATAGTAGCAATTTGTGCAGTCACTGGAGCATAAAAATGAACTTTTAAAAATATCTAACGCCTAAAAAGCAAACAAACAAACACAAAAAACACAATGGCTTGCTTGTCAGAGCACAAACAGCTTCCCACAAAGCATCTCAGAGAGAATGGACAGGCAATAGTGTGGGCGAATCCGGTTTAGCCCTTGTGAGAGGGTCTCTGCCTGCAGCAGGAAACTGCAGCACTTGCCCCTTTTTGCTCTGCCACGAACACGGCAGCACAACAAGGGTGGCTGCCCTTGGCAGGAGGAGACAGGTTTAGGAAACTGCAAAAAACCCTACCTGCCACCCTGCTAAGGTGCAGCTGATGCTACAACCGTGGTGGATGTGCTCAACCAAAGTGGGCCGGCAGCAATTTTGGAGATTTGTAACCCTAGCGGTAGAAGTGGCACTGCAGATAGATAGGCACGCAAGGCCGAGATGCCCCAGCAAAGAGGCCCATTTCTACTAGACAAGTGATGATGCTATCCCATGCGTGATACCTGACTTTGTACGAGCTGAAACCATTTTTGACTTGGATCTGCATAGATTTGATTCAATTTAACTTGCCCCCTCAACTCTTCAACCCTTCCTCTGCGAACATTTATATGCTACTTGTAGTATGGTCCAGAGGTCACGAGACAGAAGAGGGAGCACTATCCAGTGAAGCAATGTGTGCCCCCAAACAAATTGCTGTCCTTGAGGAGCATGCACATACTCCATCTGATACAGTTATCCTAGGCCTTCGAGGTCAATGGATCGTCATAACACATTTTAAACGTTTTTCTACCTTATCCTTCTCTCTAGATGGAGAATTCCCATCAAAACACGTTGTCTACCTGAGCCTTCACATTTGTGCAGATTCTGTATGCGAGACGAGACCACAAATATTAAAGGTATTTCTCAAAATTCAAGAGACAGAATCAGACTAGTTATCCTCATGACCTCAGTAAAAATGACAGACTGTGCTTCTGGTGACACAAGTGACCAGACCGATATTTAGTCCCTGCATGTCAGGCAACATAGTCTCAATTCTGGAAGGATAAACAATTAAACCAGTGTTTTTTCTCTCTCAGATGTGGCTGTGCCAGCTTCAATATCAGTGCACCACGTTAAACCACAGCCTCTCACAGGATATTACCATTAAGGAGAGACACATGTCGAAAAGGAAGCTAATAATGGGTACTAAAACTGCCTAGTCTTTCACTTCATCTGTGTTTAGCCCAGATTTCCCATTTCTGTACTCAGTAGGATACTCGAACTTTGGAGAAACCATTCACACAGCCAGAAATATGGCACCCATTTCAGTACTACCCCACTCCAATGCACAAAATTTCCTTTTCCCGAGCAGACCCACCTGCCTCAGGACAGGCAGCAGCGCCCCTCTTTGGAAAACACATGATTTAATGATGTGCACAGAGCAGGGTCATGGACTGGAAGACAAAGTTAGATAAGTTCTAAAGGTAAAGGACACAAATTTCTACTGCAACAAAAGTATACAGTGGAACAGCTTATAAGAGAACGTGGTGTTGATACTGATTTTCTTTTTCTTTTTTTCTTTCTTTCTTTTTTTTTTTTTTTTGGACACAAACCAAGAATAGGAGGGTGAAAGTCTAGGGCTTGTGCTGTATTGACCTGAAGATGGCAGATATAAATCCCGCTGGCTTTAAACTCTACCAAGTTGATGGGAGTCATACTAAGATATTTGGAAGAATTTGTCCATCTAATGCTGTCAGATTTTGTTAATTTTATGGTTTTGTATACATGTTCAAATCTTTTTAATGCTTCCTCTACTTTTTATTTTCCTGAATTTGGGGAAAAAAAACAAAACAGAAAAAAAATACAGAAGTCCTTTCCCCGCCCAAGCCTGCTTAAATTACCCAATATTTTTGCCTACTTCACATGCAAGCCTGTTTTTATGTGTTAAGCATGTAATAGTACAAAAAAAAAGTTTTCTTAAATGCTGCAACTTGGATTTTATCCTGAAAAACAAATCAAACATTTTTTCCCCAAATATAATCAGGGGCCCCTTCTCAACTCTCAATCTCTTTTGGTAGAGCATGTGCTAAAATTTTCTGCAGGCATCACCTGTTTTGTTAAGGATTTAGTCCATGTTTGAAGTAGAACCCTAAAGTTAGACTCTAAGATCCACATTTAGTTCATTTTTCAAGCAAGGAATACAAATGGGGCCCTCCTGACACCACTGACTATTATTAGACCTATTGTGTTACATAATGTTAGAGGGAGATAAATCATCAGAACTCATTTCCTAAAAGGTAATGCATCTCCTTTTTTGCATCACCTGTCTTTCATACAGGGAATAGAGGAAGATCTGCCCTACTAAGGAATCTACAGTTGGCTTTCTGGCGAACCCCTATAATGTATAATTCATTTTCCAGATGAGATCCTGCCAGACCGAGGCTGGAGGCCACAGAGGCTGCAGGCTGCTTCCATGTGAGAGATGGCCTCTGCCTTTCCCAAACCCACACTGATGGAGGGGTGGCCTCAAAGCCCTCCAGCTTCACCAGACACCTCAACCCAGGAGCCATAAACTCGGGTCCATGCCCCACGACCAGGTCCCAATATTAGTGTCCAGCCTGTCCTCCTAGGGAGGGCTGGACAGCCATCACACAAGCCAGAATATCTCATGCAGTAATTTTGTCACAATTATATTTGCATTATTTCATTACATTGTTATGGTACAGAGTTTTACTCTGTTGAAATTCTGCATTTCTAACTTTTTTTCCCAGCAAGTAAAATTCTCATCTGCAAGCTAAACAATTGCTCTGTATCTGTAAAGAGGAAAAAAAACATTAAAAATACTAAATTGAAAAGTGACCCGGCCTCTATGTCAAAAATTTTCCTGGAACTGATAAATACTAGATAGACTGCAAGAGAAATTGAAAATAAACTTGAAAATATGACTGTAATAGCTAACCAATTTGGACAGTTCTATGGAAACTTAGAAAAGCAAGTTCAAGCCACAAAGATTTAAAATGTAACAGATTCTCAGACTCACTAAAACATAAGACAAAATACTTGTTTTGACTGAAAGATCTCCCAATATATTAAAAAAAACCTTTACATAATATGAATTTGTGTGTATTATAACTTACGTACCCTTTTTACTCTTGCATCATACATCTTATCTCTCTTATGAAAGCCAATTGTCCTATATGCCTTACATATTTTGTCACTGGAAGTTCAGCTAGAAAAACAATCCATAACAATTTTATTGTTCGGTTCCTGAAAGAATTCTGTTTTTCATTAAAAATAAGGCCAGTTAGAAAAGCTTCTTCTGAAAGACACTCTGTATGGTACCACAGACTGACATTAGGTACCTAAATGAAGCCCATGGCAAGAGTAAATCATGGCACATTTGCATCATCAGTCACTAGATATTTGCAACCAACTGCTATGGAATTAATGCCTCTGATAGTATCTAAAGTGCAGACAGTGAGAACATTATAAAAAGCACCCAGTCAATCACTTTCTCTGTGTTTTTAATTAGCTAAAATGACATAGGAGGGGCTATCTCTGGCATTGGGAAGCAGCATGTATAGCCAAGCCACAGCTTTTGTGGTTCAGAGTAGGATTGGGGCTTATTCCTAAGAAACTTTAAAGATTATGTTTTTTAATAAGTGATCATGTGATATTTTGGATGTAAAACTTTTTTTTTTTAATCAAACTCCTGGTCCTACCACAAAATTAGCTTGTTATTTCAGGGGTTTTTCTATTGACTTTGTAAGACACAGAGTCAGGACATGATAAAACAATTACTCAAAGTGTAATAGCTGAACATACATGTAGCTGGGGTAAAAGTTTGCTGAGATACTTCCTTAGTCTTCCCTTTCATGCACTGTCTAAATGAGATTCTGCTTAACACAGTGACACCTTTCTTTGATCACAGGGAGGCAATCATGACAAAATAATATATTCTCAATATGTTCTACTTACATTATAGCACTTATATTACACAATATAATAGCTTGCAGTGGGGAGTATTAATGGTATTGAATAATTTTCTCCATGTCTTGTTTTCAGCAAGTGCTACCTGTCTGCTGAGAATAGCATTAGCCAGGGCTTTGACCCTCAGTACCTCCTTTGCCAGGTGCTTGAAAATTCATTTTTATTTTTTTTGCTATTATTCTCATCTGAAAGGTAGACTTTATTGAAAAATTAGAGGGCAAAATATATCCAGCTGTTTCCTGAGTTATGCAAGATTGGAAAAAAATACACTTTTCCTACTGTAAGAAGAAAAAAGACCTTTGCCTTTCTCAGCACAAGCTGGAGCGCCTGCTCTGCTAGATTTGGGAAGTGAATTATTCTGCAACATACACCTGATCATGCTGGGTGACAGAAATAAAAGTACACCAGGAACAACAGCAACAACGACCACCATGCATGGTCCTCCTGAACACGTGGGGCACCTTCCCTCGGACCCTAGAGAGAAACAGGAGCTGCCAACCACAAGCTTTCCCCGCTCTGGAATACCCTTGGCAAGCCCAGCGCAGCCGAGGAGAGGGGTCTTCGCGCGCAGCAGAGGCACCGCACACCAGGATCCACGTGGAAAAGGAGGCAGAGCCGAAGCCCCACAGCCTCACGAGCGGGCAGGAGGCAGAGGCAGGCGCCTCAGCGAGGAGGAGAAAGGTCCCGCCAGGGAAGGGGGTGGTGGGACCTGTCACGAAGGTTTCGTCCTTGGCAGCCTGCCCTGGCAGGCCGCACCTTGCGACCCCCTCTGCAGAGGGTGGCAGAAGGAAGGGGGAAGAGGAGCTCAGTAAGACACCTCTGTGGGGCGAGCCACCAGCCTGCCCAGAGCTGGCGGGGAGCAGAAACCAGGTGTCCAAGCGCCCGCTTGTCTCGGGCTACGGCTGGAGAGCTCCACTTTACCCTTAAACTAGGGAATTGTTGGCCCAAAGTGCTGCAAGAGTGGNCACCCTTAAACTAGGGAATTGTTGTTGGCCCAAAGTGCTGCAAGAGTGGATGCTGGTCGGCTGCAAACATATAGAAAGGCGAGATGCTTTTCCCTTCCCCGCACAGGAAAGGAGTCAGTTGAAGTACTCTGCCCTATTTGGCCACCGCACTTCCAGGCTGGAGCCAAGTGGAGATAGCCCTGAGGAGAGCAAAACTCCTCCATGGAAACTGCTCCAAGGTCCAGAAAACCTGACGCAGGAGGAAAGATTGAGCAAAGTGGTGTCGTTTAGGGGAAATGATTGAGAGGACGCTTGATAATGGTCTTCAGCAAGAAAGACTGTGGACAGGAAAGGAAAGGAACAAACTGTTTTCCAGGTCCTGTGTGGACAGGACAAGCAGTAACGTGCTTGAACTGCATCACAAGAAATTTGGGGAAAACAGTCTCCTCGCAGAGAAGATAATAAAGGACTGGGCAGTTTGCCTTGGGAGGACATTATGGGAGGTCAGGCAAGCCACTATGAGGCATTGATGGAGTAACTGATCCTTCCTTGGGCTAGGGCATGGACTTCACAACCTGCCTGAGGGTACAGGCTTGAAAATGGCAAATGGGACAAGCTGAATATCATGGTCACACTACAAACCCTAACACATCACATGTGAATGAAGGTCAGCAAAGACTGTGCCTGCCAGCATGTCAAAGGGAGCCATGGGCACTTCCGAGGAGGATCCTGGCTATGTGGTTCAAGCCCTACTGAGTGTGAAAACATTATCTCCCAACCCTCCCCTTGTCTGTTTCCAAGTCATTTACAGTTGTTTGGGAACAGATTCAAAAAAGAGAGTCTCCCAGTCACTTCTGGGGTTTCATCGGCCTCCTTTCATACAAGGGAGGAAGGGGTCTAGGAGAAGAAATCATCTTCTCACATCAGTTGTAAAAAATCACAGCTTTTTACAGGCCAGCAGAATTCTCTCATATCTGCTTCCAAATTTGGTTTAACAAGGAACCAGAGCATCTCTAGAGTAAGCAGAGCCTTGGGGTGGGGAAGAGCCTGCTTCTTATCTAAGCTAAAAAGGAGGACCTTAAAAAGGAAGAGACAGATCCACCTCCAGCAACGCACCTCCGAATGCACAAAGGGGTCAGGAACCTTCTGGCCACCCCAGCTCTCAGGTGAATGCTCTCCCTAGCCTAGACCACAGACCACAGGAAACCTTTCAGAAAGGGCCACCATCCTCTCCTTCCTGCTGGCCAGACAGTGTCCTCGCCCTGCATTCATCTCTGCAGGAAGCACATTCTGGTGAAGGCTGAAGTTTGCGGAATGCAGGCATGTTAATTATTAGAGCTTCAAAAGATACAAGTTCCAGTGGGCTGAATTCCAGAGCGCTGAATTAAATGAAAACCTCATCTTGATCTCTCCTGGCCTGCAGAATGGGTTGTTAGTAGAAAAAAAGAAAGAAAGAGAGAAAGAATACACACAGAAGGCAATCTGAAAGTATGAAACAAGAGCACACAGCTTTAGGATATGGGATCAGTATAAATCAAAACCTGTGTTCCTTACACAAGCTTACGCTTTACCGCTGCTACAAAAATTCAACAGGAAGATTTCAGTATAATGTTTACACTGCCCTCCTTTAAAACAGATGTAGTCACATCTCCCTCTTCCCTGCTGTTCCTGTGCCGTGTCCGTGCTGGCTGACGGGTGTCACTCGGACTCTGAAGCACATCAGCAAAAAAGGGCCATTTCCAAGTATTTCGGAACAGCGAGAGCAGCCCTTTTTGTAGTTTCCTCCTGTTTCTGCCTTGCTCTTTTTCAGGAGAGTATGTGAAGCTGTCATGCTACTGCCTGCCTCCCTCTCTGTCTGAGCAACCCTGCGAGCAAAGTAGGAAAACCAGCAGATGTGCTCTACCCCAGCTGCTCAAAAGCTGTGATTCCAGATGTCAGAGGTAGGAAGGGGAGCAGAAGTATTTCTCCATCTCGACCTACTCGGGTGGGACAGCGCAATCCAGGACAAATCCAGCTGAACACGGGCTGTCCTACCCAGATTCCTGCTGTGACACACATGGATAAAATAAGCCTGTTTAGATTATGATTAAGGATCAGACGGCTCACCCAGTCAATCACTAGCTCGGATGGTATCTGATAAAATATTGGGTGTAGGCACAGGGAGAAAGGGAGGAATAAATTCTCTCCTGAGAGCTCACACCACAAGTCTAGCCATGATCTCTGTCAGATACTATGGAAAAGAGTAAAATATCACTCTGTGCCCTAAAAAACAGTTTTCCACTGGGTGAGAGAGGAAATGCTGTAAAGACTGACTCAAGCATGGAGACATGCCCACTCTCTAGTCCAAACAACGGCAAATTTCTCCTTTCTAGCCCACAGCACCCACAATTTGAGTGTCAAAAGGTGTCTTCAGGCCTTTCCATGCATCAGGCACCCACTTGGTTTCATGTATTATGTAGATTAAACAATGTCTGTTCCTAAAAATTAAAACCACTACTATTCACTGTTGTCTTGTGAAGTTTCTGCTGCAGCGTGTGTTGGACTGGATTTGGTACAATTTGCAAGCCAGAGCTCCTAACTCTAACTTGCCAGTCTGCTGGATTATCTTGAACAGGTCACATCAGTCCTCTCTACCTCAGTTTCCCAACCTGAGAAGTGGAGTTAATGCTAGTTATCTTTCTGAATCCTTGGAAATGGATAATTAAAAAGTTATGGAAATCATTAATAGTTTATTTCCCAAGCTGTCTTTAAAATTGCTACTGGTCCCTCATGAGAAAAAAATCAGTTCATTTTCAAGAAAAGTAAGGAAATTGCCAGTATCTTAGGCTCTGCACAGATGGAACAAAATCCAAGAGCAAGAGACAGTCTTCTGAAAATCCTGAGTTTCTCATTTAAAGAAAAAACAGACAGCTCAGACCTCATTTCTGACCTCACTGGTGATGACTAATCCCTAAGAGCTCCCCAGCACCCAAACAACACAGGGTTCACTCTGAGTAGACAGAAAGTTAGAGGGAGGTCGCTTGGGGATGTATGAGAGAAAAAAATCACGAATATTGTGCATTCAACATGTTCCAAAAACAATCAAGATGAAAAATGGCATTTCAACATAGCCAAGAGTTCAAGCACTGTAAAAGCATGATTAAAATGTACATTGCTGCTGCCTCACTGAGGCAAAGCATCAAAGGATACACACCAGTTTTACATCACTGACTTTAATGTCAGCATTGATATATCCCGGCTGTGTTAGGACTATCTCTTTATGACTTCACCTTTACAATCTAAATACATACATAAAGTGCAGAAGGTTGTTTCAGCGGACTGCACCAAACAACAGCATATGGTAGCGGACACTATGTATTTGCCTGGATAATTGTTTACACCATTATGAATGAATGTGCCGTTGTGAAAACCAAAGCT
Organism: Crypturellus undulatus; assembly: GCA_013389825.1. Lineage (NCBI taxonomy): Eukaryota > Metazoa > Chordata > Aves > Tinamiformes > Tinamidae > Crypturellus > Crypturellus undulatus. Next base: position 390,998 of record VWPW01020921.1, read on the forward strand.
CTGCACTTCGTATTTATCATTTTAGAGTAAGCCTGAAATGGAAATTATCTGTTCTACAGCACAAATACGTGCTATGAGGGTTAAACACTGTGGTTAACTAAGAGCTGATGGCAGTGGTCTTGTGAGCGCACAAAGAGAGGAGGATACAAGCACCATCTTGTGAACACATCCACCAATGTGCACATAACACTGAGAATCAGGAAATAAACCAACAAATCTTCTGTTAGGGAGAAAAGTTTGAGCTAGAGTTTTCAAGACTGCAAAATATTATTTTCTTTGACAATCTGGAATATTCCTGATTTTTCACTGCAGGAACCCACCCCTGAAATGCACAAGTGATTTTTAGTCCAATTTCCTTCCAAACTGCAGCCTACACGACCATGCTGTGTGTGCTCACCTGTGTATTCATTACAACACGTTTGTAATGAAATTCCCAACCAGCTTTTTCAGTGGTAGCACTGCCAAAGATGCCTGAATTTCTACTTGTTTCCTGAAAGCAGACAGATGGGTAGCGATGCCATCAGAGTCCTCTCTCTGAGAAAATTTGCAGTAGTGAGTTCATGATCTGAGAGAAGCCTCCTGGGAGCAAACCCTTATATAAACACCCCAGTGATGGGAAAAGCTTTGCCTGGGGCTCACATCCTCTTAGATAGTGAAAGTCAATCACCCATGAGACAAAAATCCATAGGAAACCAGGCTTCATTAGTTCTGCTGCCACAAAATTTCTTGCTTGACAAAATGGCTATTCCAGGACTTTTTGCAAAAATGCATTGTACTGTTGGGATGTGGAAATCTGACTTTCTTCCCCTTTCTTACTAAGTACTTCTCTTTAATAAACTATAAATTGTGTTCCTTGCTCACCAAGAACCACAGTCTCACTGGCAAAAATAGAGAAAAATAAAATAGTGACCCTATGAGAAGGCCAAATTAATCAAATGCTTGTGCAATCAAGGCATGACAGGAGTCAACTGAGTCTAACAAAGAATGAACAGTTTAACTCACCTGCCTTCTTAACCAACAAGTGAAGCCTGAAAGTTAGCAAGCAGATTTCTAGTAGAACGTGGAGAAAAAAAAATCAAAAATCTGCTCAGACTTTTCTTTTCAGCAGTATAGCAGTATATTGTCATGCCCCAAATTTCCGAAGTGGTTTCTCATGCCAAAGCTCTGAAGTCGGATTTATTATCAGAGAGGCAATTTCGAAAAAACACCCGAGAAGAACAAGTCCATTTGATGTCTGAAACCTGGATTCTTCAAAGTTGAGGCATCCACAGCCATCAGAGATTTTATTTCTAAACATGGGCTGTGTATACACTCTTTTGCTTATTTAGATTTCTTATTCAGCTTGGGAGAGAAGGAAACGTAGTTACAGAAGTCCCTCTGTGTCCTGGAGAACGGCCACTCTTCAAACACTAAAGCAAATAACAGAACTGGAAGAGTCGATCTGTGGAGTTCTAAACTTCACACAAATACAAAACAAAAATACCCGGAAAATCTTTTGATATTGGGATTGTAACAGCATTCACCAAAAAGAAAAAAAAAGTAGTCCTAGAGACTCTGGCTAGACTTCAGTATTTTGGGATTCCCAGGACTGTCAGCCTGGAAAAGGTTTAGCAGCTGTCTTCCCTGGTGGTCTTGGTGTGTGGATTTACGTTTTCAGGGTTGCTTCAGGATGCAGACTAGAGACTTTAAAGAAAACACCCCAAATTTACCTCAAACCAAGTGGCCAGCAACCATAAGCCTCGCAGGGCTCTGGCTCCAAAGCCTCAGGAAGCAGGAGGCTGAAGGTGGCGGTGGTCCCAGCCGTGAAATACGAGCGCTGGTGCGGGCAGACGCAGGGCCATGGCGCGGGAGAGCAGCTGCTGGAGGAATCCTCTCGTGCCCCCGGCCTCTGACAGCGGCGCTTACTCCTTTCTCGCCTTCTCATCATGTTTTTGGAAAGAACCTCTGGTTTAGAAAGCGCTGCAGTCACACAGATGTATATTAAACCAAGTTGTTTAGATCAGTCCTATGTCAGTACTGTTGTTGGTTAGCAAGAGAAGACAGGAACACACTTCTTGCACTGTAGCCAGATAAAAAATTTAATGGAGATTTGTATTTTCTTTACCCTTTTTAAGCCCTACTTAAATCATCTTAAATCATCCCATTCACTTTCACCAGTGTTCTTTGCCCAATCTCTGTCTTTGCACGTAGAGGTTCAGCTTCTACCCTCACTTCCAGTAACAGCGGGGCCACTTCCAGCATATTTCTCTACCATGGGACCTGCTTTCCCTATTCAGCTGTGACTTTTAAAAATCTAATTTTAAGTCCTGCCTACCTAGCTTTTATCTGACCGGCGCAACGACAGCAAGCAGAAAACTGCTGAGCATGACATGGGGAGAAACAGTGATGTTGGGAAGGGACATTGAACATACAGGCATCCTGCAAAGGAAAGAAAGATGCTTATTTTTTGTCCTCATTTTGCACGCCAGAACTATCCTCTGCCTCACGTAATGCTCTGACCCAGAGGCAGGTTTCTGTGCCCTGGGCAGAGCTAACTGGTGTCATTCCAATTAAACGCAACTCCGCATTTCATGGAGTGTTTAGAGTAACCTGGGTTTCTACCCTCCCAGATGGTGACCGACACCTAGAGGACATCCAGATACTCCTCTTCAGCGGTAACAGATCATTCATCACATCCTTCTGCAGCTATTCCCCCTTATATTTGATTATTTTCTCCTAGTTCGTCTCTAATCGGGCTTCCTTGCCTGCAAATGGTTAATGGCCACCAGAACCATCCCCTGCTAATCTCCATGGCATCCACGCATCATTACTCTCTGGCTGTTAAGTCCCTCAGCTATGTTTCAAGCCATGTGATACTGCATACATTTAAGCTGATTTCAAAGTTTGTGTACGCATGCCACGCTCCTCCGCTGATTTGGTCATTACGCAAAAATAAAGCAGCTGAATGTTACAAGGTCTGTTAGTGACACAAACAAGGGCTGCAACCAGAATGGAAGTAGCTACATGTGGGCACAAGTCCATTGAAAAGGGAAGTGATCCACAAGAGTCAGGCATCCCGGGAAACATGAGTTGGGGGTAAGTGCTCCAAGGCAGCTATCTGATCCCGCTCATTCCGGGATAGCTGGGGCCTTGAGCCTCTGATTCCCCCTGCCCCTTGTATGTCTGTAAATAACATCTCTGACTATGAACCACCCTGCATCTGGCATTGGGCTGCGTATGCCAAGCTGACTACACCCTTCCCCTGGGGTGCAGGGGGTCATGAATCACGATAAAAACGGCAGTATAGGAATTTCGCACATTATAAAATGATTGTTTACAAGTAATAGCAATGATTACTCCAAAAACATTTCAGCAAAAAAAAGTCAATTAGATGCACAGACATGATAATTAGGTTGTAGCCGCTACCAGTTATCTCCTTACCCGCATGCTAAGGTTTCCTTTATTCCTTTGCTGATTTTGTCTCTCCAAGGAAGCTTAACCCTCTGCAATCCTACCAGGAGGACCACGTAAACACCCTGCCCCTGCAGCACAAACTCCAATGCAGCTCCCTTCCTTACTCCTCAGGCAGAAACTAGCCAAGAGGGTGTCTTGTGGGCTATATTCGTTCTGCTTACTAGCTGGAGACTAGTCAGACCTGGAGACTATCCAAACTATGCGGTCTTGTCGCCTTCCCTTATGCAATCGCTCCCTGCATGCTCCCGTGGGGAGCAGCCTGTGGCCGGGATGCAGCACTCGTGGGCCCGCACAGCCTCCTGTCTGCACGCGGGTGTACAGTAAAAGCAGAAACACCATCTGCAAAGAGGCAAGGAGGCTCCTCCACCCGCACCAGGGAGGTATTTAGGAGTCCCTTTGGATGTGCATCTTAAAAATACCCAAAGCACAAAAATAACTTGTGCCTGAAGGTCAGTTAAAACGAAAGGGTCCAAATGGTGCTGGAAGGAAGTGCCCAGCGAGCTGCAGCTGGGAGGAGGGGCCGGTGTTTACTTCACGTTACCTTCCCTAGGGCTCAGCCACTGCTTCTGCCCGGCTCCAGGGACGCCAGGAAAAGATTTTGGAAGGTCAGACACTGCCGTGCAGGGACCAACCACAACGGGGCACAACAAGGGTCTGCCCAGAGTTCTGCGCCATAACCAGGAGCCCAGACAACGGAGCTAGAGAAAACAGGAGCAGCAACTGCCTCTGCCCTTGGGTGGCTAGAAGGCCCCGTCTGCCACTGAGTTTGCAGGCTCCTGCAAAGGCCTGGCTGCCCCACTGGTGCTGGGATCCGTGCGTGGAATATAGGGCATGTGGGACTCCAGGCATGCGTGAATTTCGGATTTCTATTTCCTCCTACAAATTAAATCCTGTTACGTTTCTCTAAAGATATTCTGGGTAATAGCATTAGTGCTGTGCAGCTGCGAGTGGCTTCTTAGACTTCATATAGAAGTTCCATCTGCTATGTTACCATCTGGGTAACATAGCTAGTCTATTCACAAAAAAGTACAGTATATATAAATAACACTGAAGTGGAGATAGGAGCTGACTAGAAGAAAGCAAAAGATTAAAAACCTTTTTCTGTGTGGGGAGAAAGTTCATTAATTTTAGTCATTGCAGCTTATTGGCAAGTTTGATTAGTCTATGGTTCCCATCTTTTTAATTTGTTCTTTATTGCTATTTAGAGACTAAGCACCTTCAAGAATAGCTTCATGCTACCTTTCATGTTTCTTGTCAAGATTCCCGGTATCTGCTTGTTCCTCCACGTGTGGCCTATTGCGCTGTCAGCCATCTGAGCCGCCGCGGGGACACGGTCCACACGCGCAGTGCCCAGCGCCTCCCAGGTCACCCCCAAAACCCTCTTTCGCGAGGACTCACCTCACCTCTCCTGTACCTGCTCACGGAAGAGTCGCAGAAGCTCGTGCATAAACTGTGAGTGCTCAAATGTTCTTGTTCCTCTGCCTCTTTGGCAGTCCGTGGGTGGTGGTTTTCTGGGAGCAGGAGCCGTGTTCTGCAGCAGTGTCAGAGTGACCGGGCCAGGGCACAGTCCATGCCTCACGCTGAAGGAGCCTCTGGCATGGTTGTGCTCTGGGCCAGCTAACGCTCGCTCAGGCACCGCTGGGGCATCAGCGGGGAGCAGGCACCATTCCCAGCTACAGTGGCCGGCCGAGGCTAGGCTTGTCCGGAGGAGGAGGACATTTGGCAGAGTGCTACCACGGAGCAGGGAAGAGGAAGGTTAACAAGGAAGGTTAATGTGCGGGACAGTGACTCAGGGTAGCGCAGAGGCAGCGGGGCCGGCAGCTGCAGATCCTGCCCTGCTCACAGGGGCAGAGCCTCCTCCCGTCCCTTTCCTCCCGTCCCTTTGTGGCATTTGCAAGGAGGCAGGGTGGCCAAGACCCTCCTGCTGTGGGGCCAGTAAGGCTGTTATTCACTCTTAAGAGCCTCTCTGAGGTCAGGGAGGAGCAGGAGCCGGGAGATGATCTGCTGGTTGTTCCAGGGCCTTGGAATTGCTGGTAAAACATACAAGGGAGAAAGGCACAAGCAGAAGCAAGAACATTTCTGCCTGTTCTCTGCTGTCAGTGAACCCTAGAGCTGACACAGCTCTTGCGCCAGTGCCTGGAACAGTGCTCATCATATTCCCTGGATGTCTCTGACATTAGCACATGGGGCTTTTGTGCTACTCTGTTATAGGGACAATCAAAAAACAACAGGGATGAGGAGACTGTGTACATGTTCTTATCTAGATTTTGCTTTTAAATGAGGAAAAATCAGAAGAATAATGCAAATCTCTCTTAACTGGGATTCCTACTCAAATCATTTCTACAGCATCCTTTCCGATCCCTGGCAGGAAGCTGAGCTTGGCGATCTTCCCAAAAGCATTTCTCAAACCCTTCCATCTCTTGACTAAAATATAGGCAATATTTAAGAGAGAGGTTCACAAAACAATATTTATACCCTTGCCCTCATTCTGCCACAGTTCGACACCATTTCCAGAGTTGTGCTGAGATCATCGATGGTATCATGTGCAAACAAGACAGTAAATTATAAAGCCACATTAGCATCATTCGCCTTTAAAAGGCACAAAACCACACACATGCACTCACACATACGCAATTTTGCCAAGCAGTAAAGGGCAAAGCTGTTTTTAGACTTCTGTCAATAGATGCACGAATGCTTGAGGATGTTTATATATTTGAAATATCTAATGTTATTTGAAAGTTATCTTCTTAAATCTCTACTTGTTATTTTTAATTATTATTCCAAATAAGGCCTGAATTATTTATGAAGGCTAAACGAATTCAAGCTTGCAGAAAGGCGTATTTGAGGTCTGATAATATTATACTCAAATCTAAGTTAGAAGAGCCACTACTGTCTTGAGCAATGATGCTCAAAAAGCTGCTTGTTATTGTGGGATTCTGATCCCACTCTAAGAAACCTATATATACGGATAACTTCCCTCCACTGCATCCAACAAAACTGGTAAAGCAGTCGGGCTCACACGCAGAGCCAGCGTGAGAGTTGGGGCTACTGCAGGAGCCCCTGTTCAGGGAGTATTCTTTATGCTACCCGTGCTGAAGAGGGTAGACAGACCATTTCACTGGGTTTCTCAGGGGAAGTTCATGGCCTCTGTATTTGACAGATCAGAATAACACTGCTGCTCCATTCCTAAGGTGCTGATGCAATATTTTCACTAGAGCTCTGGCAGAGAAAGTCCAAAGGAAAAAACCTAGATTAAATTTCAGTGACGATAAATCAAATCCCAAATGCTTAAAACAAAGAACTCAAACAATTGCTTTTCTGCATAGCCCCAACCTAGCCATCCCATAATATAAAAGACATTTGTTTTCACTGATGCAGAGCCTTGTTGTAGAAATGTCATTACAGCAAGAAGCACCGCCAGGGAGGATATCAAGTTTTCTTTTGGATTTATGTCTTGGAAGGCAAACATATCTGCAGTGATCCAGAACATGCACAAGTAGCATGAAACAACATATCCTCGTCGCATCCATCGCTGTCACAGCAAGCTGCCTTCCCTGCCTGTCGGGTACTATAACAACCAAGTAGACCCAGATGAAAAGCCATCTGCAATGTGCAAAATAGTTTATAATACAACTGTATGAGAAAATATCATGGAAAAAAAAAAAGGTCTAAACACCCACAGGAATTACGCTATGTATATATTCATGGGATTAATAAACTAATTTGTCATCTCCTTCCAAGGCTCCTTGGCCCCACTCCCTGAGCCTCTATGTGAAGTATCAAAGTGACCACTCAGCTGAAGGGACTGGCAGTAAAACACCCTAGGGTCTAACTGCATTTCATAAATTGCAAATCCTGTCTCAAAAAAAAAAAAAAGTGGCATTTGCAAAACTAACATCTCAGTTAAACTTTATAAAAATAGTGATTTCTGAATAGAAGTTCTGCAATTTTGCCTCAAACAGAAATTTTGCTGTGGATGGATAAAATACTATGAGAACTGGTGCTCTGGATGGACATCACCTCAAGCAGCAGAACATCTCAGATTGCTTTATCTGGAAGTGGGGGGGAAGAGGGCAGCTACGTAACTCTGTAGGCAAAAGTACCGCTTGAGTGTTTCTCTAGGTCTGAAAGTGGCAGTGGTCCATGAGGTCCGTGGTAATGGATATGAACACATTAAAACACAAAACACTTGGTACAACCTGAAAGACTGAGGTATAGTAGATACAGGATGCCCAGAGATGAGGATGCACAAAGGATTAAGCTCATGAGACCCAAATCTTTCTCCCTGGAAAAATCCTAATGACATCAGTAGCAATGGTCATGACTTGCTATGGTCTGCTATAAGTTTGCTATAGTCCCAGTCTACTACTGGGAACTACTGAGAGGCTAAGCTATATCCCAACAAGTAAAGCAACATGTGGAGGCAACTGTGGATACCACACTGCCTGCGACATCTCCCGATCGTGTTTTAATATCAGGCACACTCAGCATTGTTACTGCTTAATTTCATTTTATGGAGGTCAATCCTTTATTATATACGTAGGTTATTTTTTCCCCATTAATTTATACAGGACTCAATATGAATTCTCTGTCTGGAATTGCTTTTTAAGTGCTTTTAGTGCTTTTTAAAGTGCTTTAAGTCTTTTGCATCTGCTTTGCTCCCATATCAGCTTCCTTGTAGATTGGTATAGCAGAAAAAGCCTTTGTGGGGCACAGACCAAATGCAAGACATGCTTCAGCTACAAACAGCTGTGTTCAGCATGACAATCATTTGGCTTTGTGTTAAAAATTACAAAAATCATCTTGTTCCAGGAGCTCCTCAAGCTTATGAACCGTTTGCCGTTTTTTCAGATGAAAAGTGCAGACCGGCTGAGACTGCACTCACTATGCCTTGTTTTAGGACTGCGTAGAATTTACAGTCAAGTTACAAGCCTGTAAAAATAGGAGATGGTAGCGTTGACCATAGCAAAACCTGAGTGCTGCATGATGGGCAGCTATAAATATAACACATCGAAAAATCCTAGGTATGGCTGGAGGCTTCCCAAGCAGACAGGATCGCTCGAGACCATATGGGCTGTAGGAAGCCCTACAGAGCACCGGCGTTTGCACCTGCAGAGCAGCTTGCAAGGCTCCGATTTACCTCTGCTCTCCAGCTGTGCCTGTCACCTCTGCTCGGCCCGGCGGAGCTCTCTGGCCATGAGGTGGGTTAGTCGGGTTGTTTGTGGCTCAGTCCTTCCCTCAGGGCAGACGCGTGGCCTCGCACAGCTCTCGCGCTGGTGTCGGGAATTGCAGAAGGCCCGTCCTGCCTCCACACTGTGGCTCTCCCTGCACAGTCTGGGCTGTAGGACAGGGGCTCCCGGAGCTCCTCACCCCCACGAACGTAGACACCTGCCCTCGGGCTCATCCCCAGCGGGGCGCAGCCAAGACGCAGCCCCTGCACTGAGGAGCTCTCCCATCTCACAGAACGGCTGAGGTTGGAAGGGATCTCCAGAGATCATCTAGTCCAACCCCCTGCTCCAGCAGGGACACCCAGAGCACGGGGCACAGGGTGGCATCCAGGCGGGTTTGGAAGATCTCCAGAGAAGGAGACTCCACAGCCTCTCTGGGCAGCCTGTGCCAGGCTCTGGCACCCCCACAGTAAAGCAGTTCTTCCTCACATGGAGGTGGAACTTCCTGTGTTTCAGCCTGTACCCATTACCCCTTGTCCTGTCACTGACCACACGGAGAAGAGCCTGGCCCCATCCTCCCTACAATCACCCCTCAGGTACTTGAACATGTCGATCACATCCCCGCTCCGTCTTCTCTTCTCCAGGCTAAACAGGCCCTGCTCACTTAGTTTTCCATCATCTCACTACTGACTCCAACCTTTTCCATGTCCCTGTGAGCCACTTTCTACGATAATTGCTACCTTAAAAGCTCTCTCTTACCTCAACTATGTAGAAGTCTTAAAGAAACCTTAAAGAAAGGAGGAAGAGACATTAGGCCTCTTCCTCCTCTCCTCATAAGTACTAGGAATGGACAAAATGGAGTCACTGTGAAGCACAAACTTATCAAGAACTATAAAAACTGGGGCTGCTTTTTTCAAAGGGAGGGGTCTCTAGGTCCCAAAATTGGCAGATGGCCCCCTGCAACTGAGAGATTTACGTGAAGTTAGGCAAGCAAACCCAGTGCCAGAGAAGCTGGAGAGGGGAACATGATCACGGTTCACCCTGCTGCAAAATAACCTTTCTGCAAGGAGCAGAAATCCCTGGGGAAACAGAACCCCCAAAAGTTAAGTAGGATGAGAATCTCTTTGAAGGGGAAGGAATGACTCTGCTTAAGACAGAAAGAATCCAGTGTTCACTTAGGGGTGACACAGTGGAAAGCTACTGAATCATAAGAGCTAACTTTAAATACGACTCACAAAAATTAGCTGCTTCACTTCAGAAGTGATGTCAGTAATGGGCTAACTCGCAGTTGCCAAGGCTTTCATGCTGCTAATCCGGGTTTTCCGTTGCATGACTCTTGGCTGGTATTTGTTTGCCTAGATTGTTAAATTGGTTTTTGGCCAAGGGCTATTGTAGTTGACTCATGGGAGTTTAAAATAAAAAGAGAAAAAAGAGAGAGAAAAAAAAGGGATACGTGACATCACTGGTGATTAAAAGGTTTTTGGTGTGTTCAGAGAAAATATTCAGGTCAGAGTAAACTGGAAAGAGAAAAAAGGACTTTCATACTTAGGTCAACTTGGAAAACAGTTCTAGACAGAAAGCAGAGTTAATTATCACCAATTTTTCAACCCAAACCACCCTGTTCTTACTGGGAGCCAAGTTAGGTTAAGATCAATATTAGTCAGCGTTTTAGATTTGCAATAGGTCTTTTATTTACCCCAGTATGGCAAGGCAGTGACTCATACTTGTCAATACCCAGCATCTGTGTCTTGCTTAGGAAGGCCAGGCTGAATCCACACGTTTAGTTTTCTGGCCTTAACAAGGAAACCAGGGGTTTGAAAGAGCTGAGGGGAGGCAAGGCAGCCGAGGGGACGCAATTTTGCTACTACATTCAGCATATAAAGGATTTACTCTTCTATTAATGTAGCTTGGGGATTAGTAAAATGTTTGTCTAATAATGCAGCTACTGTATTAGGGCACGTGCCTGAATCAGCTACTTGTCAATTGAGACCTATCTATTTATAAGTACTTTATAAGTACTGAATGGTGCAAACGCTATCTGCATTGCTGTATGGCAGTGGCTTTTGCATAATAGCAAGTATTTTATTGTCATTTACACTGTAAAGCTTGCCAGCTTTATTTCTAACCCTTATCATATATGTACAGAATGCAGTATCCTACATCTGGCCTAATTTGCTTACACCTACCCCCCTCCCCCAGATGTTACTGGCTCAGGAGTTCTCAGTCCTCCTGTCTCAGGGGACAGGCATACTTGAGGCAGAACTTCTGTGCATAAAACATCTTAAAAAGGCAAATTAAATCACTTAAGCAGCTGCTATATGTGTCTGTATTAATTCAAGGTAACTATCAAAATTTTAAGATTAAAACTGTACCGCTAAAACAACTAGTCACCTTTGAAATCACAGCCTATCAATCCTGCAGTCCACACTTGGAGGCTTTAGTGGGAAGTCTGCTGGAAATGCATGGAGAGAGTGCTCTGACATATGTTCCGGTCTCTGCACTGCCCACTATTTTGTGGGCTTTACCTGCCTGTAAAGGTCTCTCATAACTTGAGTATTAAAAATTCACTTCTATGACACACGCGTTTAATACATTTAGGGTACATGTTACATACACGTCTACATATTTATAAATACATGGTGAAAACTTTCTCCTGTTTAGAATAAGATTTTCCTACCACGTTTTAGTTTATTTTAAATTTCAGAGAACCCAAATTGTAACAATCAGCTGCTGTCTTTTTCCTGTTCTCCATGCACTCCTGGTACACAGCTCCACATAAACACAGATGAAATGAAGCACTTGTATATAATTTTAATTGGCATTAGCCTGAAAATAGCAAGTCTTTTTTTTGGCTTCCTCTTATCCCCCAGAATACACTACACCCATCTGTACTGTCATTCATACATCCACTGATGTTGAGACAGAAATACCAAATGGAAATGCTAAGCCAAAATAATTTCAGAGTGACCTTATACCTTGCTGGGCAGAATGACTCCAAAATTAATCTTTTTTTTTTCCTCTGACTTATTTTAAAAATAATTAAGAGGTGCTGTTTTAGCCAATGTACATACCTACCGTTAATCTAAACCTGTAACTGTATCCTTTGTATTTGCATACAAGCCATAAACCTTTTTTAGGTCTGAGAACTCTTTCCAAGTTTCATTTCATGCCAGCCCTTGCACGCGGGATGAAAGCTCCCTGTCTCTCTGCGCGAACCAGCCAGCGCAGCAGCAAGAACACCGAAGATGACGGGGCACAGAGCTGAACATTTACCGAGCATTTACGGAGCAGTGTTGATCTGGGATGTCCTGCCTGCCTCGGCACAGCCTCCCCAGCCCTGCCTCGTGAGTGGAGGTGAATGTCCCAGCCCCAGACAACCGCGCAGCCCCGCACCCGGCTGCGCGCACCCAGCTCTCCTGCTGAATCCCGAGATGCTTCCTGGGCTCTACCTACCCGTGGTTGAAACCACAGTGTAGGCTGAACCGGATTAGGTCAGAAGACACACACTGTATCCTCTTAGGCCTCGCAAGTAAATTCTCCTTCATACTTCATTTTTTCCTTCAAACTTTATTGCCTTCACATTCTTTGCCAAAAACCTTGAGACAATTGCTTAGCTAGTCTGGGCGCACTAAAGTTATAAAATTCAAGACTCATCTGTTTTACCTCTACCTCACACCAAATTATTAGTAACAGCAAAAAGATGATCAAACAGGTAATCTCTAATGAAACTAAAGGTTAGCACTTTTGTGAAGGCCACAAGGATACCCGAGTTCTCAGGGAAGTTGGCCAAGAGAAAAGCATCCCCACATTAGAAGACAGATGCTCCCCTGCAATACCGATCCGGACAGTTTTCAATCTCAGAAATATTCCTTCCTCTTCCCATTCTGGCAAGCTTTTATTGATTTATTTATTTTAAGTGTGAAAGATAGCTAAGGCTTTTTTAGTAGTATTGTCTTTTTGAGAGCTGTGAGCTCTCCAGAAGCTACTCTGAAACGGTGCTGTTGGCATGAGCACAGAAAATGAACATCATTCCAAACTGAGGCGGCTTTTGTTTCGGTAGCATGTCAAAAGGCCTCTGTGATAAGCTCATCAAAGCAGCAAAGCAGCCTAACCCTGTACCTGAGCAAGACCAAAATGTCACTAGAACAGGAGAGAGGAAAAACAGTCCAGGGTCAGAGATTTATATCAAGTATCTAGGCTCATGGATGTAGTCGTTGAGATCTGCAGGGATGAAGAAAAGCCAGTCCCTCCTGCACGGCAATCCAGCTCTTGCCTCTCCATCCTCTGCCCCATGTTTATTGTCTCTACATATTTAAATAATGCATATATATGTATTTTTTTTAAAGTTCCTGCAGACATCTTACCTCTATTAATTATTACAGGAAAATTGTTGTACTACTGTAACACTAACAGCTTTCCTCCTCAGGAACTATGGATAGCAGTCAATGGATAGCAGGGCTTAGCTATACCATGAGAAAGAAAAAGTTGTTTATATTCCACACGTCTTTCAAGAGGGGGAGGCGCATACGAGAAAAAACCTGTGCTGAGAAAATTTGCAAAGGACCAAAGGGGAGCATAGTTAGAGAGAGGAATCACTTTTTAATATGACCATCTTAGAAACAAAAGATTATTAAAAAAAATGAGGCAGAAGGAAATTAAGTTCTTCCCCCAAGCTTTTCTAATATTCCTTGATATTTGATTAACTTCCAATTTTTTTATTTTTTATTTTTTAAAATTATGTAGGCTTTTCACCACACGCACATGAGCAAAGTGGGAACATTTCCAAAAAATTCACTCTGCATAAACTTTAATGCCACCTCCTTTTCTGGACCATTTCAATGAGTAAGTGTTTTGCAGTCAGTTCTCCTTCACTAACAGGTTTATCTTTTGTTAAGATAATAATTTTAGTGGGAACTTCTTGTTTAAATATTGCCAGGAAATAATTTATTTTCCATTCTAAAAAGCTTTACAAGGATAGCTTAAGATGCCAAAATGTCTCCCTTCTTCATAGTAAAACACATTTACCTTTTGCTTCAAACCCAATTAAGTAATTCTTTTTGGTTTCCCCTTGCTTTCTGATTCTCTCTTTGGGGAAAACATTCTTGCCATACAGAAACTATATAGTTTTAATGGCCATACCATATCTGGTATGTATATGTAGAATAGAGATAACTACATTTTTGGAGACTGCATCATGCCTATATGGGAGAAAGAGCCAAAGCATGATGTGTGAGCAAACTACTTTGCATAGGCTTCTGGAAAAAATATCTATTTTAAGAAAAACTGAATGAAAGATACTTAAAAAATAAACAATGCGATGTAATCGAGATGAAAACAAGCTCTTTAATATGGTCAAATACAGGTATTGCAGACTGGACTTCAGTTTTAATGCTGCCTCAGTGGAGATAAATGCCCATGCCTGTAAAAGCCCTAAATGAGCTCTGCTCTACTGCACATGGGGCCCAAGTTATACATATTTTGAGTAAAATATTGCTGCAAACAATAGCTCCAAACACCTGGCCACTTTGATTGCTCTTCTTGAACAACAGCCAGAGAAGACAACTCCAAAACGTCACTCTTGGCACCCACTCACACTAACTCCTAAGCAATGAGGACCAAATTACCAAGGAGCCACAGCCTCAGGTGAGGCCAGGACCACCAGGACCTCACCACAGCCTCCTGCCACTCACCTGCCAGTCTCACAGGGCCTCTGATTGGCCAGGGACAGCCAGACGTGCCTTCTGATTGGCCACGCAGCGTACTGGGAAGGCTGTGACTGGGCAGGCAGGGACGGCACAGGCTGTGATTGGCCGATGCCCCAGACAAGACACAGCTCTGGCCTCCTGCCAGAGGTGGCCTCCTCTCCTCTGCCAGGCTTGGGGTTCTCCTGCTCCCCTGCTCCCAGCACCAGCCACGTGATGCTCTCAGGTGGAACTAACCCTCAGCAACCGCTTCACATGTGTGATGAGCTCCATCCCAGCAAATCTGGGCTCCAGGAGGCTGACACACAACTGTACGATGGCAAGAGTAGATAAGAATCCAAAAAAAAAGCAGACTAAAACCTGAGGAAAGTTGACCACAAGAATAGCATTGTACAAAAATGTTTATTGAGTGCATTGCTGCACTGGAATTGTTACCATTTCATCAGCAAACCTGCAGCAAATGAAACACATCATTATGGTCTTCCTCCCATGAAATCTGGTCTGCATTTCAGCATTGATTTCTCCGTTGGTTGCTCAGTTCCTGAAGCTCAGCAATCAAGTTGTCCATAGTTGTCACTTCATCAGCTATCTCACTGGAAAACTCACCACTTGCTACATCTACAAAAAGTTGCTGTGTAACAAAAACAAACACATTATTTTAAACAATGCTTGCAATTCCTATGTTTCAGTAGAGACAGAATTCAAGAACTCCCAAAGCTTTCGTATCAGCATTCTTCATGTTATTTTTGACATGACAATTTCTGTCCTTAAAACGACTGTTCTCTGGGTTAGTTACAGGTGCTGCTGTGAATGTGCCACATACTTGAGGCTCTTTTGTCAAAAAGAACTAAGTGACCTCATGGAAGTTGGGTTTCTGCTCTGACCTGACTGCCTGCTCCCACTTCTGTTCCCATTAGAAGCAAAGGACTTTACCCTGAAACTCAAACAACATCTGACTGTCACTGCAGTTTATGAACCCACCTGCTAATGACATAGTAGTTGAGTTTTAGTGGCTATGAATTCCCACTGTCTTATCATACTGTGCCATTTTCTCCAAAACCTCAAACATACATGTTTGAACTTTTGATGTTGAGATGTGTGTGGGTGGAGAAATGCATCTGCATGTAATTAACTCCGGTACAAGAAAACTAAACACTACAAAGAGATAAAAATAGCTTGTACTTAAAGACATTAAGAAAACCACAAAAGAGCTAACTCATGAGCAGTTGTCATCTTAACATACTGGCGGGGGAACTAAGGAAGAGGAAGAATAAATGACTTGTCTAAAGTCTTGAGATATGCAGGTGTGACCAGAGCTTTCCTACCAAATTGTTACTTTGGCCATGCCACACGAAAACATACTATTTTTGCAGGGCCAGAATCTGTCTTTTGACTCAGGTAATAGCTAGGCTGTGCATGGTGCCACTCCACATAAATTTGAGGGAAGGCATGGAGGCGAGGGGAAATCCAGACATATGTTTCCCTTTTATTATCTAAACAGAGAGCAATTCATACTTCATTTGACACAAACGAAAAGCCTACGTTTAGAGATGAAAACTAACCCAGAAGAAAAAAGTTGCTCTGGAGTACATCTGTCTTCACTATATCATCAAACATAATGGCACAATACAGATACGTATATAAACAAAAATGTACTTAAAAGGCCTTAAGAAGATCTTCCGTGTGTTTCACAACAGAGTTGTCACTGAACAAAGAAACGTCTTTCACCAAAATAGGAACACGTTCCTTCAGCAAGTACGAAGTCTTTTCTGACTGTCTGCCCAACAAACTCACACTGGGAATATGACAGAGAAATTTGGTTCTTTCTGGCTACGACAGCTAAATAAATCAGGATGATATAATTATGTGCTCATTTCTTTTTTTTCCTCCACACAGTTAAAGAGATCGCTTCAGCTGGATGCAGACTGGGCAAGTTTCATGCACCGTCATTCTTTGGGCTTGTGACTTTTTTCCCCCCCATAGTATCCACTTGATCCCAGGAAAGCCTGTGGAACAACACTGTTTCCCTTGTACAGACACTACTGGTTTATTCCCATTGCATATCCTGTCTAGGAAGTTTTGGAATTTTACCCTTACTTTCACTGTACCTTTATTCCTCCTGCAATCTATACTCCTGAGTCTGCTCTTACCACTTAGGTACTTTTCCTTTTGTTAAAAGGATAAAAAAATACAACTACTAATATTGACTCATTAGGCAGCATCAGGAGTCAAGTTTGAACAGACAAATACACAGCATCTTATAGGAGATGACTGAGCATTTTAAACCAAAGGCATACACCATCGAAAATCAACATGATTTCAAATTAAAAGAGATAAGCATATTAAGACAACATATTGGAAAGTATGAAAAAATAATTAGGTCACTAACATGTTACTTTTCTCAAAAATGCTATAAAACTTAGAGACACTATTATCTGCCAAAAAATAATTTACTTAATGCCTTCAAGAGTAAATAATACGTTTTCCTAGACTCACTTTTTCTTAGTATTTCAGTGACTACAGTATCCAGCATAATTTAAACCACCTGTACTTACGTTTTATAACATTTATGCCAA
This sequence comes from Crypturellus undulatus, assembly GCA_013389825.1. Lineage (NCBI taxonomy): Eukaryota > Metazoa > Chordata > Aves > Tinamiformes > Tinamidae > Crypturellus > Crypturellus undulatus. The sequence continues at coordinate 407,897 of VWPW01020921.1, forward strand.
GTAGTCCTACCTTCTGTACTGACATACTCAGCCTGCAGACTGTTTTTAAACCATTTTGTGAGTCACAACAGAACACACAAGTTGTAATTCTTCCCATCATTCCTAAGAGTTAGGTATGTCAGTATCAAGCAGAGTTGCTTATGGAGCCAGCTTGGGTCTGCTTAAACAACTTTCCTATGCCCTTCTCCTAAAAATTATAGGACTAAAGGGGAGTGAGCCAAGTTTAGCACACTGATGATGGATCAACACATTGTAACACAAGCACACATGTTATAAAACTTAGGCTCTGTAATTCACATTTACTAAACCCCACACACAGCACAGGAAGAATACTTCTTAAAGATATTAGGCATATTTTGAACACAAATGAATTCCAGATCAGTCCTCAGTTAAACAATGACTTGATCTCATGTTGTAAGGTGAAGCATAAAAATAGGATAATAATGTTGCAAGAATAGCCTTGTGCTGTATTGGGTGCCTTGTTTTGCATGGATATGCAGACAAGAAATCTGAAAACCAAACATGTAATTCCATGAGAATTTCCCCAAAATATCTGAATCAGTAGGCTATCCATGAAAACCTTACTAAAAAGGGGCTTGCTGTTTTAATAAGTAACTCCATTTATAAAACAATCTAAAGCAATGCAAAGTAGTCCTAGCAGACTTTGTCCTTTTTGCAGGTTGCGATCCACTGCACTTCAGACTACCCTTGCTATCCTTATGATTAGTCACACAAGGAAAAAATATTTGAAATGACTGATTTCTTCTAAACATTTGAGTGTTTGCCTTACAATAAGCAAAATTCTCACTAAAAGTCAGCTTCAAAATCTTAAGGTGATAATTTTAGTTCAGTCAAAGCCTGGGAACAAACAGGAAAATAAACCTCCTTAAAACTGGAATTTCAAATGGTGCAGAGATGAACATCTCCCTGATGATGCAATGGGATAGATTAATGTTATTCGATCTATATATGACTTTAACCAAAGAAATGGGTTCTGGCAACAGAATAGAAATATTTCTCTCAAACATTCCTACCTTTGCTTTGGATGACAAGCCACGTAAGTTGAGCCGAGCTGAAGAAAGTATTTGCAAAGCTTCCTGATGATTAGACTTGTTTTTACTGCACTTTATAGACACTAGAATCCAAACACAGAAGAAAAGGACACCATAACAAAAAAGCATTACCTTATCTTTTAAACAACATTTAAATAGAACTCTGGAAACCTTCTATGCATAACTTCTGAATGCAAGAGTCCAAAAAAACTCATGAAGAGAATCCTGGTAGTTTTGAGAAGATCACTCTAAAACCAAGCTGAAAGTATCCTACTTGCAGAGTCATTACCAGCACTAAGTGCTGTCCACCTCCTACCCCTAAAATATACACACTACTATACTTGAGATGTTGGGATGGTATAGTCAATAAAAACTGTTATGTGACTTTTGGATGACTGAAACGAACCACTGACTCATTTTTATTTACACTAAAAGATTCCTGAACCATTAAATGCCTTGGTGACCATGGCATCAATCACACACTTACCGTGCACGATGTTTGCTGACTCACAGAACACAAGTTCTGGCCCACTCCGAGCATATTCTCATATGCACTATTAGAAATATGCTTTATGCTAGAGGACTTGGCAAGAATAAATAAAATGGATAAAATATATGTATATATTTTTTAAATGAAGCATATTAAATATTCTGTACATTTTCATGAATAATGTATGTTATTTTCAGAACATACCATGTGCAATCTCTATGGCTCCTTTCACCACTTCCTTAAAAGATGAAGTATCTTTCTCCCAGTCGCTTGATTGAATTTCACATTTATGTGCCTTAGTGAGATACTGCAGTGACTGCAAGGAAGAAAATATAATCAGGATGTTTGAAAACAAACTAGAAGCATAATTTGGTTTTAAGTAGCTATGAAATTAATGCTGTATCAAAAAAAGAAAAAGAAATGGATCTTTGCTATGCTAGCTTTTCTGGCAGTTAGAGCAATTTGCTTCTCTGCAAGTGTAGGCACCAGCTGCAACACAGATGTTCTTCACCAATATTGCAACTCAAGTATGACAGGCATATAAAGTAACATGTGTCTAAAGGCAATTCTTATTTTTTAAAATTCTGTCTAGACTGATGGATGTGACCCATGTTTGCCAGGTCATTATAATTAAATGCACATGAAAAAGGAAAAATGCTTGTACTCACACTTCAAACAGTAATTTTGTACCTAACAAATGAATAATTGAATACATCAAAGCTTTATATATTTATATATATATATAAAATTTATATATGTTATTTTATATATATATATTATATGTATGTGTGTGTGTGTGTATTTATGTGTTTTAGCCAATAATGCATTTCACAGTTATTAGTTGCCATACTGCACTGGTTCTCAGCACGGAAGAGGAAAAATAGAGAAGATAAAGGTAAACAATATGGAAGGAGGGCTCTGTTAAGAAAAAAAAATGATAATAAAAAGCAGGAAGGAGGAGGGAAGGTAAAGGAAAACGTTTGTTTTCCTCTAGTATGGGAACAGTAAGGAAAAAAAGACACATCTCTTGAGTCTAATTTTTCTAAACAAAATAGAAGACAAAGAAAAACTGGGCCTGAAAACCAAAATCTAGTGAAGTGCTCCTCATATTAGTACTCCATTAGCTAGAAAAAGAAATAAACAGTACATGAAAAAAAAAAAACCTACTATTTAGATTTTTAAGGTTATAAATACAATCTAGGACACAGAGCTAATCCAAAAGGATAAATATATAGGAAGGGCATATAAATCTAAAAAGTTATGTCAAAATCCATAAATCAATTTCATAACCAAGCCACAAACTCCATAAGGGAAAGAAATTCAAGATGCAGAAACTAACTATTCCTTTCTAGTTTTGCTTTCTTTGCACCAGAAATACTAAGCATAAGTATATGTGCAAAGCTACAGGACTTGGTTCAATGACAACACTTCAATTCTCTTTTTAGGGAATCGTAGAACAGAATAGCAAGCTTTTGATGCCATACACGTACATAAGCACAACAACGACCTCTGATTCATGGCCAAAGATGCAATAAAACTGTAGGTTATCACCTGAGAAGTCTCCTCCTCCCTTGCACTGAAGTGTCAATCGCCACCACTCGGGTGGCTGAACCACACTACATCATAGGGAGGAGTATTAAGTCCAAGCAGACAAAATAATATTTTCATAGTAATTTAGGTTATAACTGGCAGTAGCTCTGGGCAGCCAGGCTAAGAGCTTCCAAGAGAAGGAATGACAGTTTTTACAGCCGCCCGATTTTCATCTGTGAGTGTCTGAGTCAGAGCAACGAATTAGAGGGTTTTGCTGACAGACATCAGGTGGGGGAGGAAAGATTTCAAAGCCTTGCGGGCTGCCTGTTTGCACTTCAGGAACCTGGATCTACCCTGGAAGGAAACAGTTATGAGCTGGGGAGAGTTTAAGGAACAGAAAGGTTTCACAGACCGTTGCCTGGGTATGGATCAGTAGGAAACTTGGAGGTTGGAAAGATTCCTAAGTGGGAAAGCAGTGGAGCGGGTTGAACATAGGAAAGAATGAAGCAGTCAGCAAGGTGGCGAGTCGGATACACGAGGCTGCAGGAATTACTATATGCTAGGGGGAAAAGGAGCCATCGGTGCTGCTTTTTCTGTGCTTGAACAGATTCACACTATCAGCCCCATATTTGACTTAGATTCAATTTATGAGGGACTGGAATGAACTGGAGCTCCAGGCCCCAGAGATTCATGGCATCAGATATGGCCAAAGGGCAGAAAAACAGAGAAAATCTCCTTCCCAATCGCCAAGCATATGAGGCCATTCTTTCAAAGGAAGTGCTAGAAACAACACTGGCTAAATAGAACTCAGTCTGCACTAAATAACGTATTACGTTATGTAACAAAAGTCAAACCCTGCATACCTAAGGACGGACATACGGGAGAACTTTTCCCATCATCTGTTCCACCACACCACCCAACAGTAAATATAACCCTTTCAGAATTCACCTGTGGCAGAGCAAATGTGGGTTGAAAACGGCAATCACACAGCTCAAATTCTTCCACAGATAATTAGATGTCCGACACAGATAAAGTGTGTGGCGGCAAAGCCATTAAATATTCACCTTTTCGACCTTTTTGCTTTACAACATGGTATCAGAAAAACTACTACTGAGTATTAGGTGTACTGAAAACTAATTTTCATTTCATTTATTCTGGGGCTGTGGACAATTTAGCTCTTTCATGATCTATCGCTGTGGTAGCACCAGGATACCCCCAAGCACCCCATAAGTCACTTATAGACATCGTTCCACTTTGCAGGGCAGGCTAGACCAGAGCCATGTTCCATAACCAGTCTGATTAGGAAACGCAGCTGAAATCCTGTCTACTCCGCAAATTGAAACCATGTTTTTAACCGGGTTAGTGAAAAACACTGTGATGTAACCAGATTCTGGAATGATTACATTTATAGTATAGACTGGGCCTCTGCTGCTTTGCATGTCTGAGTAAGAATTTGCGGATATATTACAGGATATTGCCATGTCTGTATTTCTGCATTCTAAACAGGTCAAATCCTTTTTATTGTTCATCTGTAAAGAAAAATAGAGAAGAAAGGAAGGGTGAAAAGGAGGCATAGTGGAGGCCAGCAAAGGCTGAGTTTTGCAGAGCAAGGAGAAGAGGACGCTGAGGAGGGCCCAAATAACTACAAGGTTAACCCCACAGGGGGACAATTCACAGGCTCGGCCATCTGCACACTATGTCTGACACTGAGTGACAAGCAGTCGTCATGCGTGATGTTTCTGCCCTGACCAAAGGCACACCACCCATTAGGAAATATATACAAATGCTGACTTCATATATTTTCAGCTTTAGTGAAGATCTGATAACCTATAAGCATATTTGGAGCATGCAAGATTATTTGAATTTTGGAAATTTAACACCAAACACAAAACTCGCTGCAGCACGCAAACTAAACCCTCTCAACGGAGAGTGTTTATTTTAGAGAAGCAATCATCTCAATTACCTGGGAAGTGATAGGAACCAGAAGGGGAAGTAGCTAAAACACAGACAGGTACACAGGCACCAACACTTCAAAAATAAAAAGAATTAATTGACAATGCTAAATCCAAATTAATCTAAATGAGGACAACGCTGACTTACTCAGGGAAGTGTAACTCAGATATTGACTGTTATAATATGCTATTCTCTTTAGCGATTCCAAAGAATAATTTGGGTGGCATATGATGTCACTTGAACACACCATTCTAATCCAGGAAGACACATAAAATAAAATCACATGTTTTCATCAGAATCAAAAATTGCTATTAAGTGAACAATAAAGGCTCCCCAATTAGACTGTTGCCTTTTGAAAATGTTCTGAATGGAATCCAAGGCAACGATCATGTGCTGTGATAGACTATTTTAACATGAAATACTGGTGAGAGGTGTATTAAAAAAATTACACAAGCAAAATGATATGAAACATCTTGCTCTTGTTACTTAATAAGAGTATTCGTGCCCTGTGGAAACATGAACAGCAGAAGTTAAGCATATACAAACACTGAAGTAAAACATGTCTGGAAGAGAAGCATGCATGTCTTACTACAGTATTTAGCTCATTACAGAAGGCTTCTATCACAATCTTGTATTCATAAAACTTAAAACTTCACAACACGTTTACCTTCTCGATGTCTTCGCCACGATCACTCTGCCCGTTTCCATAAAGTCGAGCGTAAAGTCTCCAGATCTCCCCGTCGTTTGTCACTCGTGAGGTCACTCTGCCCAAGAGCTCTTGCAATTTCCCCTTCAATCCGCTCGCCACCTCTCCAGCCCGATCAGCCATTCCATCCACTACTGCCCTCACCAGAATAGCCAGCACCTTGCAAAGCAGTAGAAAGTAGGTTGTTATTTCAACTCAACATCAGTAAGCAAAGTGACCATCTTGATATCTGCAATATTTGCTATTAATGATTCAGTAAAATACAAATGTAGAATCATATGACAAAGAGCTAACAGGGAAATATATTATTATTAGGGGAATAATTCAACTCATTTAATCCTCACCAAAAAGATTCTATGGTTGGTGAAGGTAAGAACTAAGAAAGAGATGCTGAGTTATGCTGGCAGGCTATTGTGGAAGAGGCTGCACAAATATCATAGGAAACTGTGGCAGTGTCATAATGATATTTTTACTTTATAATCAGCTCATAAAATAATAAGTCAGTAAAAGTCAGTATAAAGCTGGAACTTGATTACTCTAAGCAATGGAAAACTGTTGCTTACAGGACCTTTATTTCACTAACTGCAGAAATTGAAAGATGTGTACTGCACAAGATGGGAAACTGGGAAGCAACTGAATGTTACTCTGGAAAATTCTGTGTTTGAGGCAGTCATAGTGAATGTCTGATCACTTAAATCAAGCTTTTTACAAGTACTCATTCAATGGTCCTTATTTTCTGAGTCAGTGACTTGAGACCATGGGGTCTGACCTGCAGAGATGCTGAGCACTTGCAGCTGCTGGTGAACTCAACAGGAGTTGTGCTTTGCATATATGGAATGCCATATAATGCCAATGTCCCAGGGGAAGAGAAAAAAAATAAAAAAAAAACAGCCAAGATCACCACAAATCTTCATGTCTTCAAGCTGTCAAACTGGACACTCAGAAATGAAAGACAGTTTCTTTGTGCCTTAGTTGCTTATCGATAAAATAAGAAATAGCAAATATAGTTGCAGTAAGACATGAAAACATATGGTGAATTAGAATAAAATCCTTATCAGTTATGTCTTAAGTGAAAACTATCTGTCCTATGTAGTGCATGAGAAAGGGAGACTGATGATAAAACAAAATGGTAGTCTCGTGCAGCAAGTGTTCAAGATAAGTGAAAATTGTGCAGGCAGCCTCCAGGTTGGTACTTTCTACTTGTGAGTCTGGTTGGAAACCTTATATTCAACTTCAGTGTTTTTGTCCATGTGATATTAATGGTTTCAATTAAACCACTTTAATAGCAATACTAATAACAGGATAATAATAAAAAATATTTTCAAAGAAGCCACCACTGTTCTAATAAAAGTAGGACACAGGTGCATCCTCACATGCCAAAATGCATCTTGGTGGCAAAAAATAATGCAAAAGTTATCAAAGTCACAGAATATTACACAAATTAAAAAAAAAGTCTAGTATTTATTATACATGCTGCTTCTAATTGCTATAATTCCCATAAAGTTCAGACTTTGCTTATATTTTTGTCTCAATCTTTTTTTTCATAATTCATCATCTAGGGCATTACCTTTACAGCAGTTGAAATAAAGCCACTGTGAAAACCTGGATTAAATGGTCCATTAGATATTAATGAAACATTATGACTACTCGGTTGTGCCAAGTTGTTAAATAATGACACTTAAAATTGCATGTGAATTGTACTAACCATCAAGAAGTACAGGCAGCCTGAGCTTTCCATGCTTAGAGCATTGCTTTAAGCATTAAGCTTTAATACCTTTTTTTTTTTTGAAAAGGTCAAATTGCTTTAAATACTAAACTAATATATTATATCAATGCTCTATTTGCCCAGTACCCCATGCAAACTGTATTTTTTTCTTTATGTCCCATTTGACCTCTCTGAAGAAGATTTGTGCTCAGTATGTCATGCCATCTGCATTCTTCTTCCTCTGCTTTTGTGAACAATATGTGTTTACTAAAATTTAAACAAAACTCACTAAGCTACAATACCTTAGACAAACACAGACTAACTCCCTTTTAAAAGTCATGTTCTCAGTTAAATCTCATTCCACAGTTGCTGTTCTCCAAACAGCTTGTTTTATTTAACAATGCAGTTGGCCAAAGTGTTTTTAAAAGCTTCATTAATACTAATCAAGCTTGAAAAAGTTAATGTTCAAAAAGAATCCTCAGATACCTGGTCTAAAAGTCAAATCTTCAATCTGTGTTCCTTTTACCCTTTCCAAATAAAAGCTTATAAAAAAAGACAACTGGCAGTATGAGCTGCTTACAGGAAAGAGGCCGCCTGAAGGTCTTACTCTTATCCTCCAAGCACTCTGGAACACCTTGCAACCTGTACTGCAGAGAGCAGGGCCAACAGAACCGCTGGGATAAGACATGATGAAAAGTGTAACAGAAAGCCTTAATGATTCTAAAGAATATAAAACTGCAGAGAGGGAACATTTATGCATCCTTTTGAATTCATATTTATTGACCGTGCAGGATAATGATCTGGATTCTACAAATAATGTAGCAAATAACCTTTTCTACCCACAAAACTACCTTTGTTATTCTTAGAGCCATAACATTACCAGTAAAAAAGATTGCTTGCCTCCAGGAGCATTCATGTGGTGCAAGCTGTGTGATTAGCACTTGCAGAACTCTCTTAGGTATATTTATACCCTCAGACTAATAATTCAGGGGCTAACCTGACACGACACCCGTTAAGACTCTCCTCCAGTCCTTTACGTGAACCGTGACTGATCTATTAGCTGAAACTCTAAGCTGTGACTATCCAAACTTGCCAGTCACTACAGGTAATTCAATGAGCCTTTTCCCTTCATTGCACCACATCTGTATTAATAGTTTTTAAAGTATATTTCTCAGAAGTTCATGACAATAAAAAGGAAGATGGAAATCTGAAAAATTTTAAGAACTTGTAACAAAGGAAGTGGAAAAAGCAAGCTCAAAATATTTGAAGAGACTACTAGGAAATTAGGAAGCCCTTCCTTGGTTGCAATATTGCAATTTTTTTTTTGTTATACATGATCTATGATAGAATAAGTTAGCCAATTACTTCCAAAAATGTTTTCATTTTGCTCCAACCACTAAACAGTCAGAACAGACAAGAAAAAGAGCCAACGTTAAAATGAAGGAGTACATACTTGCATGGACCATTTAGCGTTTAAATCATGTCACATTATTTAAATGCACATTTAAATGCTATTTATTTTATATATGAAAATAACTGAAATATTTCCCTTTTAAAATGCTGCCTACAGAATCTTTAAATGTATATATTCAGCCTCACGATGTCTTGATCTCAGAACTTTTGCCACAAAGATGACATCACTAAATAACTAGAATAGCTCAGAAGCAGTTTCCCAAAACTGTATTCTGTGCTCTGAAGTCTANAGAATTTCCCAAAAACTTATTTCTTGCGTTAAAAAATAAAAAACAAAAAAAAAAAAAAAAAAAAAAAGACAGCAGTGACCTAACAGAAATCACAGATGAAGATATGAATACCTTAATGATTATTTCAAAATATGATTGAATACTACATTGAAATAAATATCTCATGTAATGACATAAACCATGGACATTCCAAATCACTTGCACACTGCGACTTTGATGTATGCAGTCTCCCAAGGGTTATCTTGTAATATTTAATGTGTTAGAAGTGATTGGTATATGAAGTTCCTAAGCTAATTTCCTGTTTTCACATAGAACTGGAATCAGTGATTCAGCCAATTTCTTCTGGTGTTATGCATAACTATTCTTCTGGATTTTAAAATTTTTCAGTCTCTCTTGCCACTACGTCATCAAGCTACGTTGTAGTCCATAAACGAAAATTTGGATGACCATAGTCACTAAACATTACGTGAAGGAAGATCGTACAAAACTGTGTGGAAAGAGGGATGTATATTTTTGCTTACTCATGATGATACTTAGTTAAATTAGACTTACACAAGAGAGTCACAGAGTATCTCCATTTAAAACAGGTCAGCTGGCAAATAGGAGAAGCTCATAAATTAATTCTGCTGAGCTTTGTAAAGAACCTCATCAGAAGCCTCATTTTTAATAAGGCTCTAAGTTTGGCTCCTGGCCAACTAGAAAAATGTTTCCATTGAGCAAATGGTGTCAGAAGTGACAATGAGACTGATAGAACACTTTACATGCAATTAAAAAACTTAAAATATGTATCTATACTTCTGTGTAAAATTGATAAGGTATTCTTAAAAGCTATGTAGGAACAAGACAGAGAGAATTATACAACAAAAATAACAGCTGAAACAATATCCCCAAACTTTTAACTTGACAACTCTTTCAATTACCCTGTTTAGATCAGGACCTGATTTTAAGTAAGGTAGTATCTCAGTTGAAGCTGTTCAAGTAGCTTCTCTGGATATTAGTCACAGCTGAACTTATAAACACAGAATTAACTGAACTACAGTAGAAGATGAGCAAAATATCTCCTTTATTTTTCTTTGTGCCAGATTATTTAGAATCAGTATTTTTACTTTAATGCGTTCAGTCCATGAAACATAAGTCACTTTCAAAGATTCATTTGTGTAATTCAGACACACGGGAAAGACTATCTTTCACTGAAGCTAAAAGACACAATATATTTATTATTTCTAAAATTGAGATATGCAGGAACACCGTGGAAAGATGGGTGATGCATTGTGCTTTATTTAAGAAAAGATCTTAAGACAATGAGATATTTATCCTACTGTAAAGTATGGGGTAAACTGGGTGCAAGGTTTTGTTTTTTGTTCACTTAAAATATGTTCAATTTTCAGAAGTTAAAAGCTTGCTGACATAGCTTTCATTGGTACGTGCATTATCATTACTGCTAACCTTACCAACAGAAACCTCTGTCTTGTAAGAAAAATTAATGAATCTATAAAATAAGCTAAAGTGAAAACTTTCCCACCTGTGTGTCCTTGTACTTGTCTTTCAAGTCCATGAGCCGGTGATAAGCTTTAATTGATTCTGAAAACTCTCCAATATCTGTACTGGTGAGAAGGTAGTTCTCCCAAATTTGCCAGTGCTCATAGTTGCACTTGAGAGCTTCTTGCAGGGTTCGGAATGCTTTGTTTCTAAACAATAATAATAAAAGAGCAGGATGAAAATGATGATTCTATACAAATATAATAAAATCAGTTGGGATTGCATTAGTTAAAAAGCTATTTCAAAAAGCTGTTTCAAAAACAGTTCTATTTAAAATTATAATTCGTAATTCACCATACTGATACTTTCGTCTCTCTTGGCAATTACTTTCTAGGTACCCACTAATCAGTATACTCTGTTATGGTGGATTCCAGGAAATATCTGTATTAGCTCTCATAACCATATTTTGGCAAAATAATATAATAAAGTAAACAAAGGTCGATTATATTTGTGCCTTCTGTATTGGTGTCTTCTGGAGCTTTCCTGGTCCCAAACAGAATTAGGATCCTTCACCAATGCTGCTGCCCAGTGAAACGTCACACAGGGCCAGGAGGGGGTTTTGTGGAAAAAAAAAGGCAGGCAGCATCTCTAAAGTTGCTGTAAAATTACTGACTACCTTCCTTATGTATCCAGATGGATCCACAGTAGGCATTCCCCATGCCCCTTCCCAAGGAAAAGGGGTACTTTGGCCAAATGACATGTATGACCTGAAAGCAGCTGACATCCAGTTCCCAGAGTTACAACCTCCTGCCAGACATGCAAGAACCACTGCCAGAAAGGGCGCAGAAGGAGCAAGAGATCTTAATGCAATCTTAAATTTAAGTTGGTAAATTATAGCTGTTCAAAGCTTTAAACATACTGCCAAAAGTTAAAAGCCCTGCTAGAAATACAGAATGATATGGTTCTTAGGTCTTTATGAACCTAAAGCTTATTCTCAGCTGGACAAGTCATGAAGTTCAGGAAAAAGCACAAAGGAATCAATTCATTTAAATGAAAGCTTGAAACAGAGCTTTCGCTGCGAGTAAAAATCTTTTGAGGAGATGTATGGTAAGAAATCTCTTCTTAAGAAAGATAATATATAATATATATATATAATAAAGATGGCTAACTAAAATTTACAGCTCACTTGAGCTCTATTGCCTGAGCAAAAGTCCTTAAAAGTGCTATCTCTTAAAAAAAAGAAAAAAACAAAACACGGAAAATAGGGCTATAGGGCTGGTTGAGCTTCAAAAAGGAGACTAGAAGAGTACAAAAAGCTCAGGCAGGAAAAGGGAATATCTAACTTTTGGGTCAGTCCATTAAAAGCTTAGAAATGGCTGTGTCATGAACGTTAAGTGCCAATCTAAGCCCGCAGTATAAAAAGAGTTACTGAGCACCTGAATAGAGCAGAGTGAGAAAATAAAACTATTGAAAGAAAACAGGTCACTTGGAATAGCTAAGGCAGAAGGGTGCACAGGCAGATTTTCCCATGTTCACTCCACTTTCCTCTCCCTCTCGTATACATGCTCATGCTTGCTGCTGCTGAGTGAATGTAGTAAATGGCACTTGGGTCTTCTCCACTGTTTTAGTCCCATATTACATTAGAAAAGAAGGGAGATCTTGCTTCTTCCTCCGTAGATTTTGCTACAAGGAAAGCTGGGACCTGCCAGTTCTGTAATAGGCTGGAAGACACTTTGGCTGACGGACACAATTTAATCACCTAGAGCAACTGCTACTAAAACTGCTTTTCAGCATAAGACCATAACAGGTCTCCCCCATCTTCTCATAGAACTTAATAAGTTATCAGGAGGCGGGATGCTGATCAGACAGGACCAGGAAAAGAAAACAAGATACCAAGAGTATATAAAGACGTTTTCTCAAACCTATGCTATGCTAATAAAATAGTAACTCATTTAATGATGGAATATCCTTAACCAATAACTACCAAACAGGACACCCTAGGCAACCTCAGTGTGTCATCGTGCCTTTGTAGTCAGCATCTTCCACCCAAATGACACAGAGGGCAGCCTCGGTTTGTTCTGAGCAGCAGAAGATCCCCTGAATTTCAAAGGCCTCCTAATCTTAGATCAAACTGAACAGCAGTCTGATTTTATGGCAATTATTTTTTCTTGAGTAACTTCAAAATACATAACTTGTTAATGGTTGAAAAACAAACTCCCAAAACAACAAAGGCCCTTTCACTTGGGTGTCAGCAAGTTGCACCCACTTTTCAAAGACTATATTAAAAGGATTTTATATTTGTAATAATATATATACTCCAGTATATAATCCAAGCTGTGAGAAAGAATGAAGGGATGAGAATTAGGATAAATAGGCTAACTGCATTATGAAAACGAAACTCAGTATCAGAAAAAGGAAATACAAATAATTTATTTTGAAAATGGTACCTTCCAATCATTTTCAGTACTTACTTCTGTTTTAATCTGATATATGCAGTTGATAAGTTGTTCCAGGCCTCAGCATTCTGTAATGAAAAAGGAGAAACACCACCCAAAATTATTTACTTATAGTACCACTTACTTTAAAAAAAAAGCAAATGAAACTACTATGAATTATTTAATCCATTTTGCTAATCACTGAAATAAACACATATTTATTACAATATAGTCAAAATATTGCATTAAAATAGAAAATATTGACTTCAAATATGAATAAATATTAACGATTAAGCAACAATCAGAAATACAAACAGTTTAACTCCCTCCTCTTTGGAATAAGTTATACCACCTCTTGCCTTCAGTTTCAGCTAAACAGACATCCTCTTCTGGATCTAACTGGAATGGCTGGAGATGCTAGTGTTTCCAGTAGCTCATCATTACCAGCTTACCAGTTCCTTACCCACACCTTGTTTAGCAACACTAACAGGGTCAGTTCCAAATGCATTTATCAACTGCTGCTGTAACCAAAAGGGATTAGAGTACCTTACACTGCTGCAAACTTGAAGTCATACCACTCAAGTCAGCAATCTGGCAACTAATATAAATTTAAGAACAGAACCTGGGTATCATTTTCATTTCAAAAGCTTCATTTTCAGTGAAATACTCTCTTGTGCTGAAGACTACTCTCAGACTTAACAGAGCATTTAAATCATGTTTGGAAACATTTTTTGAGGCTTAATTCATGAAAAGAGTCAGAGCACTGTTGCAGATTGTTGTACACGGACAGACTTCATCTCCTCAGCTAGGAGCCACCTCAGCACTGGCATAATAAATGCTACTTAACCGACTGAGAAGTTAGTTTGCTCAAAAGACTAGGCAGTTTAGCATAGTGTTTCATCTGTCCCTTCAGCTCTGCTGACCGTCTGCTCATTCCCCTTTCTCTCTGTTGTAACCATGTATGTAACTATTAAGAACTTGTGTGCTAAAACAGATTTTAACATTCGCACACAGTAACACTTGGACAAAGTTAAGTATTGGGCAAGTATTTTTATGATGCCTCATGAGGAAAATATATCCTTTATGCAAAAGTTTAATTTATTCAAAAGGTTAAAGTTTAAACATTTTTTTTAGTATTGCTATTGTTTGGTTATAATGGAAACATCCTTGTTGCTTTTAGATAAGCAGTCTCAATCTCTTGCTGAAATGCACATACATCTGGTTCCAGTGTCACACAGCGCTGAAATGCTTTGGCAGCACCTTCGTAGCCTTCCAGAGCGATATATGCACAACCCAAGGAAAACCACACACCTAGCTGGAGAGAAAAAAGAATGATATATTCATGTGTATATACAGATATACATATACTTCAGCACAAAACACATCATTTAACCTAGATGCTTAAACGCACTGTAATCTTGCTGATTCTGTCTGATTTTCAGCTACAGTAATAGTACTGCATTGTTGTTAGTAGCTTGAACACAGAGTATATGAAAACCTTCAGTTAAAGTATTTAAAGAAAACAGATAAACAAAACTGATAATATGGGAACTACTTCACCATATGTGGAGTGCATCCACCGCATCTTTATTTAGAAAAGTGACTGATACTAAGAAGTTTGCATATTTTACTTTAACTTGCAAACAAAATCCACATTCACTCCATAGCATTGCTAGTGGGTCAAATGGCATATGCTAGAAATATTCATATATAGTCATATTCATAACAAACGTTTCAGATGACTGAGCAATTCAAAATTACTGCTCTTTCAGTTTGCTCAAATATTGATCTTTAGCTTATAATGCTATATTTAGAACAGAAATGTACTCAAATGGTGCCTTACTTAAAGCACAGAATTGCACCAGTTCAATAAAACTTTTGCTGTTGTATAGATTTTGGCACCTAAGTTTGGACCTGAACAAGTCTTATTCTTAGTTTTTAGCGGGGTTGTATCAATGGTGGGAAGAGCAGAGGGAAAGGAAGGGAAGGCTCTCAATTGCTTTTTCACCTCTGAACAATACTTAATATGATTTTATACTAGGATAATAAAAGAATGAATTCTTCATTTTCTTCTACAGAAAACCTTGGCTGTAAGAATTACCTCATGCTTATGAATTACATCCAACCGGAAAAGAAGTTTAATCTCTCTTCGGAAGTAATAAACTATCAAATAAACAATAGCTGACCCTCAAATCAGTTGCCAGAACTGCCCCTTCCCTGAGACTAAGAAGTTATTCATATCACTTTATCCATGAGTTTCTGACATAAAAATCTATTCTGGGTGACATTAAAATTATGCTTTGGAAAAGAATCACTGCTACAGCTTAACTACGCAGTTGAGTTCCATATTCTGAAAAGTTACACAAAACATTAAAAAAGTTAAATATTATTAAAGATATGTATTGGATTACTAGAAGGACCATTTAGGAGAAACTGAATGACTGCCTTAGCTTAGAGTCTGGCATATAAATGTGTTACATTGCCCAGCAGGGTAACAGATCTGACTGTGATCAATCTCATGATGCAAAGATAAAAAAAACCTGAACAAGTCTTATTCTTCAAGTACATGGAATTACCTCACAGCCTGTTTTCTGGGCTTGTGCTTCTAGCATCTGCTTGACTGAAACTCATACCATTTTCATTTTGTGAGGCAAAGTGAGCGGAGCGGTATCTCCAACACTGGCTTATCACTGCTTAAATTTGTTGATTCCTCTCTTAAGGAAATATTACACAATCTAAGTAAAATGTTAATAATTCAGCAGGGAAGGGTTATATGAGTGGATGTCTAGTTAAAAATCATAAAATGACTACAAAGAATACAGAATTTTATTTTCTTGATAGTTACCAAAATAGTTTGTTCACCTCCAAATAAGCATGAAAATTTGGACTGGGGGAAGAAATCTGGGAATTAGACATGATTGGTAAGATTGCAGAAGGGGTCCAAGAGGGATTCTTTTAGCAGACAAAAGAGTGAGATGAAAAGTCTCTGAAGTGGAATTAAAACTTGGAGCTAAGAGATGAAGAAGAGTAGTTTTCAGAAACTCGACTGTTTCTGAGATGTTATACTATTAAGGTAGAAAGTATATAGGAAAGGAACTAGGTCATGCTGCTGGATGAGTGCTGCCATATGTTCAAGAAATATTGAGTCAATCATATTAAAAAGGAAACAAATAAACAATAGAACTTCTGTAGATTAAAATTTCAAGCTTAAAGAAAAAACAGCGTAAAGACTGCATCACTGAGTATTTGGATAAAATGGTGAAGGTAACATACTGAGGGAGATCAGAAGGCTACGACAGCAGAAAATGCATAAACATGTGATTTGCATTACCCTATACTATATAGTTTAGTAAAAGTCGCATTGGATGCAACTCCAAGATTAAATATTTCAGACCTGAAGAAGCTGGTCAGAAGACAATACTTACATTGATCTAGACCATTCTTAAGGAACAAGTTCAAAGTATTACTATACAAGAGGTGCTTTGTTGTAACATAGCTAGATTCAATAGTCCTCCAACCAGAAAGCAAAAATATTTAGTGAAGATGATGTTAATTTTAAGAAATACGGAAGAAGAGGGAATTCACTGTGTTCACTTTGGAAGTGGAGGCTCATAACTCAAGATTGACTTCACCCTTCACCCCTCGCCCCACCTAAATATGTAATTTAGTGAAGGGCTCTCTTAGGTTACTGTAGACAACACTATAGAACAAATAACAAAAATTCACTACATATTTTAAGGAATCTGATATGAAATGGCTGAATTCAGGAGGTAAAGGTAGAACTACAAACCTGTAGGGCTTATGTTCCCATCAGGCAAGTTAGTTGGCACCCTTTTAAAGAACACTATTGGACTTGTGTAAGTCAAATTCAGCAAGTCTGCTACATTTCTCTAAAAGTAGCAGAATGAGCCCAAGTCTAATCATATTCCAAAAAGAATTTGAGAAAGCTTCCTCACCAAAAGTTTTTAAAGAAGCTACTTTGCCATGGGCTAAGTACAGAAAATCCTTGCACAGGGAAGTGATAACAAGATCAGAAATAGCGGGCCCGTTTTTCCCTGTTTTTACCATTTCTTCCAAGTAAGGACTTTCAAATGAAGCCAGCAGTTCACCATGTGTGAATTAACTCCTGCAGTTATTTTGACAGTCAAAGCTAGAGAAGCTGTAGGCTCAGAAGATGACTATGAAAACTCAAAAAAAAGTATCCATGGCTACTAAATACATAGATGTCACTCATGGATGAGTAAGTCTTTGAACCACAAATCTTTGAGGCCACTGGATTAAGTTTGTCTTTTTCCGACAAAGACACCTGACTCATCAGGCATGAAAATGCCCCAGATGGAACCTTATCTTACAGCATTTTTATATAATGAGAACAATCCACATGTTTGTCATTCATGATTCAGATTTATCTTGTAGACCTCCACTGAAATGCATGCAGAAGTAGAATCTGACACAGAATTTGGCTGCTTAATTTTGCATCTTGCTAATATAAAAGGTTGCTGGCCCATGAACTGCAGAGGCAACTTGCCTTTTGCTACAGACAACTCAATCACTGAAAAAGCATCATATTTCAATGCAAGTCAAACCTACTTGAGCAGCACCTTTGAAAATATCCACCCAACAAAATATTTTGACTTTTAAATCCTTCAAGGGCCTTTGTTCTTTCATTTTAAATTGCAATTTAAATTAATCAAATTGGCTTTAATCTAGCATAGCACTGAAATAGTATTTTTCTGTCTTTTAGATACCTAGAAAGAATACATGATTTTTTTTTCCAGAATATAAGGGCAATAACTTTTTATTTATTTAGATACAGTTTAAGGACAGATTTAGAGCTATTTTGTGTGGAAAGAATGATAAGAATGCCCTTTTTTTAAAAAAAAAAAAAAAAAAAAAAAAACTATGCACAGCATGAAATCTGCTGATTCTACTAGCTGATGTAATAACTGCTCCGAGGAGAGTGACTGAGGGAAAGGTACTGCAAGGAGGTTTTTGTCAAAAGTTCAAAAAAGAATTAAAAGAATTTTGTCACCACATGTAGATCTAGGTTAAAGTTCCTTTTTGGGAAGAAAAGAAAAAACAAGCAGCAAGCTCACATTGGCCCCTGATTGGAAAAACAAATGGGAACAGTCTGTAAAATTTTCTCTTTGAGACTGAAGACAGTAACCATCAAAAGATAATAATTTCGGCTCAAATCCTTTGTTAATGCATGCCATCAAGAATTTCCAGACAAGTTTCTAACAGGTCACAATGATTACAAAATTCTTCAAAAAGTCTAAACTTTGTATCTGTGGGATACACTTCTAAAATAATCTCTTTAGAAGTACAGCTGAATAGTTAAAAAGAAAAGTTTAAAAAGAAAATAAAAAAAAAGAAGCTTTTTTGTTTTTCATTTCAAGCAGTTTGTAATATTCACGTATTCTGAACGTACATACATTTTTCCAGAATCTAGTAAACTCTTAAGTAAAATATTCACAACGGTGTTAGTTTAGAAGCTGATTTAAAATGAAACAATCCATACTTAGTACAGCAAAATTAGTCTTTGAAGTTAGTAATTACAAATAATATTTAAGAGCTCTACTTCAGTCAAATCTTAAGTACAATTAATTACTTGTTTCTGTCATAGGTTGAGAGAATCAGCTGACAAATCAGCTTCCTTTGAACACATTGACAGAATGTATTACAGTTTTCAACCAAGTACAAAGAGATTTATCATCTTCTCCAATTAGACATTCAAACTCAAATCTTGATTATTTAAGTTACTCTTATCATTACAGGATGAGTAAGAATGAGAATTCCTGAGAATAAGGCTCTTGCTGCATCGTGCAAAGCATTAGATTCCAGATGTTGCTGATGACAAACTCCCTTCTAAACTGTTTCCCAAAGCTGAAAGAAGACTCGTCTGCCCCACACCTAATAGGAGAAATTGGGAGCAAAATTGTCTGGTCTGAAAAACAAATATTCTTTTCTTGCAGACAATAATATGGTAGGTAAAGGTGTGAGCACAGAAAAGTTATCACGAACATCTGATTTCTGGAAAATTCAAGTGTGACACGACCAAGTATACACTGCTTGGAACCATATACTGCTCAGGGCAAGAGCTAACAGATCTGTTGTCTAACCAGTATAAACTTTTTGTTAGGTGCATTTGATCTCCTCTCCCTTCTCTTTCCCCAGCCCACTGGAATTGTCCCAGTCCATCCTTGCAAGATGCGCTCAGTGCAAATGCAGGAGAAATACAGCTGCCATATACTGGGCACATATTGAAACAAGCAAATCTGAGAGCAGTAGCTAATTGTACATACATGAACTGGAAATTTGGGGTCCTTTGTGGATTCTCCAAAGTCTAATCTGGTGTTTGGCTCAGACTGTATAGACCTCCTTCTAAGAACTCCACCAAATTTGATTGAAGATGGCCCAAAAGTATGCAAATTTAAAGGAAGGTTCACACATAATTATCCCACCCCACTAGATATTTTTGGGAATCATTTGTTTCAAGCCTACAAAGTTGTTCCTTCAGAAAGGTTTCTGGTAACACTTAAAAAGACTTAATTTCTTTGTAATAGGGAATTCTTGTTCATCTGATGAATCATTCTTAATTCTGGGAACACTTTCTGAATGAATATTTTCCTTGTACTAAAGCTCTCAAATCTAAAATCACCTGCCTCTCTCCACAAGACATCCTGGAATAGGAAATAATTCATTCTTGTAGTGACAGAATACAGATAGACTTTAGAAGACAGTGGTGTGTTGAATCTCCATTATCCATTTGCTCAATCTATTTGTTTGAAATCATTCTTCTGAATCTTAAACACAGCTTCCCGAGCAACAAGAGGAGGAAGCATTTGTTTTCTTATATGGACTAGACTAATTTTCTTGGATTGTCTTTCATTTAGGCTTTCTTTGGATGGGAAACACATACACACAAAGATCTCAGCAGTGCATTTTTCAGGTTTGAGTTCTGCAGGCCAACTTCTGCTGTTCTTTAATAGCCAGAAGTCATTCTGATTTCAGTAAGAATCTTACATGAAAAATAATGTATATATTTTAGCATTTCCAGAGAACTTAAAGGAAGTGAAATAAAGGGAAGCTGGTTTTGCTCCTTTTAGCTTTACATTTTAAGGCACATATCATCATAAGTTATCTGAAGTTCATTTGAATAGGAACAGGACTATGATTCACTGGAAAAAAAAAACATTACTGAAATATTGAACAGCTTCGGGGTATATGATTTGAAAGGCTGGAGGCCTCCAAACTTTTCCTAAGGCAGAAGAGCGACAGATTACATGGAACTTAAACTAGTTTACACAGTATTCTTTGGAGGGCAAGAAAAAAATATCTTACCTTCTCACTGACCTAGTAACAGATACAAAAGGCACAAAGCATACACATAAAAAACAAAAAGCGGTTTTAAATTCTCAAGATGTTTCACAAAACAGGCCTTACTGGGATGTGAAGTAACAGAGTCTGAGAAATCTGAAGCAGATGAAGAGTTTGCAAAGGATTTGTCAAAATCTGTCAGCAACATCAAGAAAAAAATCTCTTGACTGAAGCTTCAGTTTTGATGCATTATTGTAATAAAAACTACTGGTACCCCAAATATAGCACAGTGCTTCTCAGTAGCTCCAGAGCAGGACAGAGCAGAAACTTGACAATGATTTCTGTGGAAAACAGAGATGTGTGTTTTTACTTCCTAAAGCCAAGAGAGGAAAATATAAAGCCTGGAAGACTAAATGATCAAAAGTAGGAAGTTTAAAAGAAATTGCTTTAGAGTAAAAATGGAATGGTTTGACATATTCAGAGAAGTTTCTTACATTATATATACACTATATATAACATTCATTCACTCTCTCATAGTAGTTAGAGGTACTAATCGAAATCTATGATAACAGATATTTTAAGATGAACTGGAATATTTAGTATTATCTTAAAATTTCTCTTAGATCTTGTTTTAGTCCAACACATAAATGCATCCCTTTGTATTAAGTACAAGTTTGTTGGTGGGGGCTAAGGGGAGACTAAAACAAATTTAATATGTTCAGATCATTTCTTTGTAAGACTTCTTTTCCTACACTCTCTAAATACATCTCCAACAGTTTCAAAATAATATATTTCTTAAAAAAAATAGTTGAAGGTTGTTCAGCAAAGAATTCAATTCAGAATCTGGATGATTTCTTCAGGATCATTAGAACACTTAGAAATTTCTTATTTATTGGTACTGTTCACTCAGAAATAGGAAAACAGACCCAGAAGAATTTATGTACTAAAAAGATTCTTCAATAAAGCCTTTAAAAAACCATTTTAAATTCATATGAGGTTCTGTCTGTAACTGCTTTAATTCCCTGATGTTGCCCTAGATAAATTTGCTGTATTCATATAGCAAATGTCTAAAAGTATTCCTGTCTCTGTTAATGTTCTCTTCCCATGAAACTTCTTCATCTCCTCAGTGACTGTATCTTCTATTGCTTAGAACAGTTTTACTTCCTGTAAACCTCTTCAAAAGTAGTAACAGCTACTAATAGTTGATATAGACTATAGAAGGTAACTATAGAAGGAAAAGGGAAGCCATGAATATCACTTATCTATTAATGTCTATGATCACCTGCATGATTTCCATATCTCTCTCGCACTGAAAAGATTTATGTATAGAAAAGGAAGCACAGGAAGCAAAGAGGTGAAAGGCAGACTTCATTCTTGGCATACCAAGGTACGTTTGTTAGACAACTATAGACAGCATCTCTGAAGTGCAGCATCTACAGAAAACTGCATCTGCAATCTGTACACTAAAGCAAAGCAAGAGGAAAAAATGGTAACAATATGGATTCAATAACATATAAAGGAAAACCTGTGATTACTCCAAGTAGTAGGATGGAACTGTTTTTTTCACCTTTTCCTCTTCCAAAGCAAACACTTTTCCTCTTCCAGTTGGGACTGAATAGATTAATACACTTTTTTTTTTTTTTTAATTATATTCCTTTTAAGAATTGATATAATCCTCACTGAATGGGCAGTCCAGTTCATAACTGCTGAATACTAATTAATGCTCTTTGGCTTTCTGCTAATGTAATTCCTAATGCTGTCCCTCGGATCATTCTTTGCAGTGGATTTTCTTGCAGAAATCCCAAGGACAGCCAAAGGATGATGAGGTGATAAAAATGCAAGTGAGCTTCATTTTAGATGGCTTCTAAATTGCAGCTAAATTTAGCATACTCTCAACTGCAGAAGAAATTCTATTTTGTAGCTAGGATATTACATCATGTGAAATAACAGTTTACATAAAGATTAACATAAAGAGCACCTGCTGGTAAGAAAGACTAGGAAACTATGGCACGTCAACCTTCCATATTCTTTTGCAAACGCTTGTCCTTTAACATCAGGGACTGAGGACTCAGAGTGGTCGTTCAGAATGACTTCTCTCATTTCTTACATTTCTGCAGAATAAACATTTTGTCTGATACTTGCTCATGATTTATTTGATGATAACTATTAATTTTAATCTCTTTGAAAGAGAAGAGCTGTACAGAGTTTTAGGTGCTTGAGTGCATTCAGGACCTCAGAGCAAAAGGAAGTCTTCATTTCACTGCACTACTGTTTTTAGACAGCCTTCCCATCTCTTATATCTACCACATGAGAGATTTGCTAAGAACAGTATTAAATTGCTCCCTGGACATTTGTGTGCAGAACTGCCACTGCTGTGGCATCACTCACCCACCTGCATGGGGTTGATGCGCACTGAGCGCTCGAAGCACTCCACGCACTGCAGGAACTGCCGGTTGCGGAGGTGCAGGAGGCCCTTGGAGCGCTGTGCCCGGGCGCTGCGGTGCCTCGAGAGCTCCCAGGCCTTGTCGTAGTACTGCGGGTCCTTGAGGACGTCACCCAGCAAGCAGTAGAGTGACGGCGTCTCCTTTTTCTCTAGCTCTCTTCTCAGTATTTCTTCGGCCTGGTGCACAGCAATGAGATGTTAGTTCCTTAAAGAGAACATTTGTTGCTTACTAATCACCTACTGAACAATATCACTTCAGTAACCTAAAAATCATCAGTGAATCATCAGCGGTTTGGGGTTCAACGTACAAAGAAAAAATCTACTTTAAAAGATTTCCTCATAAGTACTATTGCCGTTCATCTCTCTCTAAGTATTCTTCTAACATAGTTACTTCCATTCAATTATGTATAAAGATGCATCTCTCTCCATTGTGGTTGATTCAGACAATGCTGCTGTTCTACACAAAAGGCAGATGTTACTCATATATCTAAATGTTTAAGATAAAATATACTCAGAACATACATAACATTATAGAAAAGATGACACAAACTGTCTTCCAGTCAAACAACTGGATTATAAACAATTTTCAAAAGCTCTTTATCTCAAGGTCACAATTCTCATTCTAACAGCAAAGTTTTTGTGTCTTTTTTCAAAGAAAAGATAGTCTGCCTTGGCTTTTCCAAAAGATAAGTATGCAGGACAGATCATCTGTTGTTCATCCAGAACTCTTACATCAGTCCCCCACTGCAAAAATGTAACTTATATAATTCAGTGCAGTGTCTGCTTTTTGAAAATATCTATTTGAACAATCTGAAACCACCACCAGATCTAACATAGCCTAGCACAGAAATTGGGTTTGAATCATTAAAACACTATTTATTCTCCTGCCATAGCTATTTTTTGCAACAGGAAAGCTGTGCTTATCGCTGCATTTAAATTATTCATGCTTTTCTTGTTCTTATGAGAATTGGTTTCTTTCACATTCAGTTAATCTCTAGAGAATCGAATAAATGCTGCTATATGAACTCTCCTGTAAACTCATGGATCCCATCTGAAAATTATCTTTAGTGGAATGACTTAAATTATTTTAGTTTGTTTTGAAATTTTTAAATGTTTACTTTTAACACTTAATTCTTACTACAGTCTTAGTTAAAGAAAGTAACAGAAATAAAAATGTACAAATACTTCAAGTGCCCAAAAATGGAGTGAATTGTTTAGATTTGTAAATGGTTTAACTGGCAAAAGTGAAACCAACTTAAGAAGAAAATTATGGGCAGAATATGAGGAAAACAACACAAAAAAGTGCTTTTAAAGTGGCTATGGAACAGTTCTTCCAAAACATATGAAATGTCTATTGTCTGAGGCATTTAGAGTCTGCAGAGCCAAAGCTCTAGACAGTGTAGCGTCGTGGGGAGGCTGCCTTGCAGAGGGCAAGGTGAGATGACATCCTCCCCTTCTCTGCCTCCATCAATTGCTGTGACAGATTAAAAGGACATATTCCATATTTTCAATGAATTGACCCTGAGCAGAAAGTAGTTGGTATTTCATGGCCACAGTAATCACACTGGGCAAAGAGGAAACTTTTTTTTTTTTTTGGTCTTTTTTTTCCCTCTCTGCTTTCAAACAAAGAAAAAGAGTGAACTTTTGCTGTGCAAAGAGTAGGGAAAAGAACGCTGCATGCTGCTCCTTTACCTCCCTTGGAATAGGGCCCTCCCAGGCTTAGCTCCCTCTCATATCCTAATGCCTAGTAGTAATAATGCACTACGCCAAAAAGCTGACCATTCACTAATAATATTTCATATTTAAGTGCATAAAAGCATCATGTTCTGGTCTAAGTTTGCAAGGATCCATTGCCAACATAAATATTTCTGCACAGAGATAAAACAGAATTAAATAAGCAGAAATCTGACTTTTTCTTCAATTCATTAGCTATCTGATCACCCCTCTGGCATGTTACAAACTGTTTTATCACTTAAATCTGTAAAGGCTAATACAAGTGATTTCTCATTTTGCTGCAATATTCCTCTCTAAGTTCACAGCAGATTGCTTTCAAAAATACACAGTCTTTAGTAAGAACTTTGCAAAGGGGCAAATCTTGTCTTGAAAGCAGAACTCTACCAGGAAGAATTCTCCAATCAGTTGATACGGTTTAATATAAAAGGAATTAAGGATTATTAGGGATATATTAGCTACCCTTTAAAGAGATCTTAATTATTAATGGCATTGTTTATCTAAATTAAACAAGACTTGATAATAAAAGAATCAATAAAAAGTTATATAAAGGAGAAATTATATAATCATTACTGACCAAAACAATTGCAATTATAACACGTATTCTCACAACAGTCTATACTGACATGGATGGAAATCAAGTTTAAGATTCCCCCTACATTTGGCTTCCCAACCTTGAACATTCACCTGCCTGCAACACTCATGTGTTCCCAGCCTTAAATTTTACCTGTTTTATAAGAGCATCTATACAAGCCTCATGTGTTACAATTATCTACCCACCCTATTATATAATAATTCAATTCTCTGCTACTTAAAAATATTTCCTAAAACGCTTTCATCTCTTCTGTTTGGACAGCATTTCCTAGACTACCAGAGAATTGGCATGAAGGAGAACTGATAATCATGGAAAGAGGTAGTGAGAAAAGGAGACTCTTAAATTGAAATCTCTTTTTCTCTATAATTTCATGCATGACCTTGGTCAAGTCATTTATTCTCCCCTTGACTTTCGTAGCTCCATCTGGGGAACATTTACCTGCTTTCAAAATGTAGTGGAAAACATTGAAGCTTTTGAATTCTCATGTGCTAAGCAATATAGCACAGTATTTGACTATGTTCCTGGGAAGCATTTCCTGATTTTAAAGCTAAGTTTCTGAGCTGTTCTTATAATTGTTCAAATATTCTGAGACATTTGTGGATATTTTCAGTCATAAATTTATCTTGTCATGACAAGGGAAATAATGCTGTGGAAGATGGGCTACTGGGGATGCTAGTCTAAAACTAGGCTGTGTACAGTGCTGCTTTCCCTAGGCTAACAGGATTATGGGGGTAGAGATAGAGCTGAGAACAGAGTTAGAGGACAGCAAGTAGCCTGATGATAAAAGGCAACTCTCATGAATCCAGCAATGGTCAACAGCTCTACAGTGCTCTAAAGCTCCTGTGAGGGAAGAAANGGTAGAGATAGAGCTGAAAACAGAGTTACAGGACAGCAAGTAATGCTAAAAGGCAACTCTCATGAATCCAGCAATGGTCAACAGCTCTACAGTGCTCTAAAGCTCCTGTGAGGGAGGAAAGTGCTCATTTCAACTGGAAGAACTGAAAACTCTTCATTGATTTAGTTCTCTTTCTCTCTCTCTCTCCAGCAAAACAGAGTTATTTTAATTATATTTTCCTATTTCAGCTGATATTTTTCTACTTCAGGTTGAGAGACCTTTTAAGCCTTAAATCTAATACAGCTGGTTTTTTGCCAATAATTCTGTGAAGATCTCTGGGGCTCACTTGCAGTTAAAAGGAATGAGAGGGATACATTAGAGAATCTGACTTTTCCACACCAGTTTTCACTATATACATGCAAATTAGTGCTTGCTTTTCAACAAATCTGCTTGAGGAACACAAAAATCACTATCAATATAATGAGCACTCATGTTTTATAATGCCTTTTTTTTTTCTTCTCTCTCATTTTTACTTTTTTTTTCTGTGCTCTGCACTGCTCATTGCTTAGCACTGTTACTCTTTTCTAGGCTCACATTATCATACCAGTTTATACTACTTACTTTACAGTCAGCTTATGAATATAGAATCATAGCTAACAACAGTAAAAGATCCACAAACAAGCTTATTAAATATTAGTGACAGCGTACTCAGCAAAATTTATACTGCTGTATATCCTCTGTTACTACTGAGAGAAGTATATATTTTCCAAGTATGGAGTCCTTCATAGCCATATCTACATGCTTTGTTTCTTTAACAATGAATATTTCAATGAATATTTGGCTGTTTTATTAGTTTTTTTTTTCCCTTCAGTTTTTAAATTACTCTTTTCCATATAAAGCTATTATCACTGTATGACATGCAGAACTAGTAAAACTGTTTTTAGGCACACATATATGCTCAGTTCTTTAATGAGGTCAGCATTCACTGAGCAGCACACTGCACTAGTAGATTTTCACAGGCTTCAAAAGAATAACTATCATGTTTAAAACCTAAATATTTTTGCTAAAGCTAAATGTTAAATGTAACTAAAAGCTAAATGTAAAGCTAAACATTAAAACATTTTTCATGGATACGAACAGTACAGACTATGAAAGCTTTCTCAGAAGGAGCACAAATACTCCTCTTAGCATGCAGATAAACGTTTCTAATTTTTCAGCTCTTTTGATTTAAAGCTAACTTTGCCTCAGCACTACTGTTATTTAGTACTTATTGAGCATTTTCTGTTTTTTAAAGCAGTGCACAAGCACTCATTCTGAAAGCCTTTCTAACCTGTTTCCTGTGTCAGATATCCTGTCCTATTCTCCAAGTGCCATTTTCATAACTCCCTAAGGGCAGTTTGTGAATGTAACTAGGAGAGAATGTATTTCCAGGAAATGGAAAATACTGACCTCTCCTTCTCTACTGTACTGAAAGGATTCTGCTATTAGCATACCAACCCGAGGGCATTCATAATGTGACACAGAGCTTGGCAGTGAAACTCATCAGTCAGTTTATAATAATCCGAATCTAGGCATTGGTGTATGATAATTAGAACAAGTATGCTGAGAATTTTTTTTCTTCTCCCTGTTAATTGAAGCTATAGTTCTCTTTTGCAAAACTAATTTAGTATAAGCATAGACTTTGTACTTATAGGCATATACACATTAAAAATATAATGACACTACTATATCAGAAAAGTACTATTGTCTAAAAGTCAGCACTTCAGAAAGCTGTGGAAATACTGAACACAAGGTTTGACAGGTAACATTTTCTAAAATCCTCTTTTCATTGATCTAATAGCTCTCATAGTAACAGCAAAACAACCAAAAACAGAAGAGCTGCTGCAGTCTGCTTTTATCATTTCTAAACAATTCTGCCATTTATTAGATAATGGCTTTAAATATGTTTTTTTGCCTGCGGGTTACATGCATCTTCAGCAGCATGAAAGAAATAATGAAGAATTTGAGGAAAACTTCAACTCAGACTGAACAGTATAAAAAGTCTTTCAATCTCAAGAGACCTTTACTATCTTAAATGTCTGACACTGTTATTTTAGTAATAGGTTAACTTTAAGCAATTAAACACACCAATCACTCTACTGAACATGTTTGTTAAAACTACAGTTATACAGTTCGAAAAGAAGGAGAAAATAAGCCATATTCAACACAAAGCCTTCACCTACAACCTCAGTATCCCCCCCATCAAAACTGCTACAGCCCTCTCGAAACACACTACACCTGGTTGCGCATATGCAGTTTCTAACTGAATTTTCCTCATATATTTTTGAGAATCACAATCGCTATCTTCTCCACAAATCTAGACATGACATTTTCTCAAATTTTTTAAATATATCACGTTTAAGTACTTTCTTGCTTTTTAAATTATTTATTCCTCTCATTTGCTCATAATCTCAGATCTTTTTTAACAGTCTAGAGACAATGATGGATGGATTTGTCACATGCCCATTTTTTCTATAAGAACTTTCCTCATGGAAGCCCTAGAGAAGTGAATGTCCTAAGTGAATCAACAACTCAAATCAGGCAGTTCTTCCTATCTGAGGTCCCATTTCAAGGATGGGACTCAGGATGTCAGCTGTGAAAACCAGTTTCTCTTACCTTTCCGTGCTGCCCTGCTCTTTCATAGCAGATTACTACATCTTCCCACATTTCCAGCTCCTCAAATATTTGTAAGGCTGAGCTGGTGCATCCCAGCTCAAAGAGCAAGCTTGCAAGCTGACGCTGGAAAGATAAGAAATTTGTGGTAATTGAAAATATTTAGGTGCATACAATAATTTATATAAAAATATGTTTATTTTAAAAGGTACTAGGGTCACTCTTCCATCTCCAAGAAGTACAGAGGATGAAATTACTCTTATGAGATTACTTAAATCTCAGGTTTGAGCCTCATAAGTACAAAAATATCTCCAATAAATCATCAGATTAATAATTGTTCTGATTTGACTCCAGCTCATGTCAATGCCTTAACTTCTTTGATCTAGTTTGCAATGGAGTACAGAGGTGAGCAAAGGGGAAGGATGAGTTGAACTGCCAATCCTGCACTCAGGTATGTGACCTCTGTGGCTGGAAAGAAGTTGCTGCACTATGCTGAAAAATCTGAGAGCGGGAAATAGAGTCTGAAGGCATTAATGTCTCTTCTGGCAGCAATTTACTGTAGCAATCTGAACCCAAGGAGGTACATCACACCCACATGAAGTGACTAGCAACAGGATTTTCCTAGGTACCCTCTATCAAGAGTAAATAACTACCATCCTAAACAGTTACTGCCACCAAACAATGTTAGCTTTTAGGCAAATCAGTGTTGGAATTGAGCTCACACTCAACAACTTTGCTGAGTTTTCCTCACAGATAAGCCAATCACTTTGTTATTTCTCATTCAGGCTATTATTTCAGCAAACTTGTAAAAATAAATGAGTAATTCTTTCTATTTCAACAGAAACAAGGTATGTTTTCATGACTTTGAAAAATTGTCTTTGGTCCTTTGTTTGTTTTTTTGGGGTTTTTTGAGAGATTAAAGTCACATACAGTTTTTCAACTTTGAAGTAAATAAGTTTATCATTTCTGCACGTGAGAAACACTATTTGGTTTGCAAGAGGAGTTGCAAACTGTATAAGAGGGCCTCTAATCATGTTTTCATATCCATACTGTGAACCTTGCCAATAGTTCTGGGCTCTTCATAGGCTTGGTTTCAGTATCTGTTACAAGGAGTGAGGAGTGACCATAACTGAAATAGATGCAGTAATCATAAAATTAAGTTGGCAACAAATTTATATACAAATATACATAATAAAATCTGTGAAGGTTTGTAACAAAGTAGTTATTTGTTAGCTTGATATTAATTGCTTAGGAAAAAAAATGATTTCCAGCATCTGGAAATAAATCACATTTCTATTTTATTAAACTTGCTCAGAGTTAAATTTGGTAAAATTTGTATAGGTAACACCTCTTTATTACTATAACGAGATGACTGCAGCAATCTTCCATTATAAATCTCATTTTTAGCATTTCTATCTTTGGCTTGGAAAATTGGCATGGATTGAAGAGTGCCACTCTGACAAATGGAAATGAAAACCACATCTGCTAGTTTTATTGCAAGTGCCTGTTGAAATACTGTGCAGAATAATTTGAAAATGCTAGAAGAAAATATGCTTGTTAAAGCAATATGCACTAAGTTTAGATATCAGAAAGGAGTAAAACAACATTAGAAGTAAACAGCATGCACACCATGGAGGTATCCAATGTAAACAGTTTTCTTAAGTTGATGGTTAAATACATCATCATCAGATAAGCCTGCAATGTGTAGATTTTTGTTGTAGAAAGTTTATGTTCAAGATAAACTGTATAGTTTGGGAAAAAGTATCCTGTCTACACTATTGAAAAGGCATACGTCTAGAAAATATAAGAACAAGTCTCAGCTCCCGGAGTTCTTGTAGTCCAAATGTATCTTTGACTCCTGGACATGGTTGCTTTGACCTTGATATATATCCTGAAAGTAGGTTGCAGTAAATGTTCATTTAAAAAATGGAGAAAAATGCAAGCAATAAAACTAAGAGTAATAAACAGCAAGATAGTGGCAGGATTATTTTTATAGGAGGCGTTTTGGAAGTTTAAAAGATTTTGTCCATTTCTTAATGAAGGAAAAGGAAAATAAAGAAAAACTACACTACAGAAAATTATTTCTGTTTTTGATAGAACACAACTTTTGAAAGCCAAATAGTCTGTAGAATTTGATTCCTTTCCAGAAAGCCTATTGTCTTTACCTCTACAGTGTTTTAATACAAGACCATAATGCACTCTCACACTATCTCAACTTAGGAGTCAACAGTAAGAAAATTAGTGAGAAACACAGACTTTTAAAGCGTCACATGGGGCTGCTTCACACCTGTATGGCCCAGCGTGGTGGCACCTGACAGCAGTAGAAAATCTTCATGCGTTCTGATACTGAAGTGGTTGTATCTTCAAACTGGTCTGCAAGTGCCTGCAAATGCAAAGAGATTTAATGGGGGGAAAAAAACAAAAACAACAATGTTCAGGACTTAGGTATCCTTGACATAACACAGAAGTTATATCAAAGCTAACATGACGACAGCAAGCTTAAACTGTAATATGCTACAGTTGTTTCTCTATTAAAATGAAAATACCCTCACATAAGAAAATTTAACAAACATTTATACAAAATGTTTGTATTTGTTTTTTAGATCTAATAATAAAGAAAAGACCTTTAAGATATTAAAACTTCAAAGTGCACAAAGCAAGACTAAGAACCAAACTCTAAATGCAAACCAAATAGTGGAGCATCTCAAAAGAAAAGATTCAAGAGTAAAAATGTGTTCAAGTGGTTTATCTAATGCATTTAAGTTATTTAAACAGCTTTTCCTGACATTGATGTGCTTTAAATAAGACATTTCTTACATAACAAAAAAGACATACAATGTTCTCAGTCTATATTAGACATATAATGCTCTTAGTCTATATTAAAACATAGTTCTAATATAGAATAAATTGTTGTGACAAGGAAAACAATTCATTTCAGGCTTTTTGTTTGTTTGTTTTATGTAACTGTGGATGGTCTGAAACTGTTGAACTATTCTGAAACTCTTTGAAACAGAGTGACAACTTTTGCATAGTACAAGTGCAGCACTAATTTTTGCTCTATAAATCCACTATCAAACTAATTAAAAGGTAAACTCAACAGTAGGAGAAATAACGCAGTATCAGTGGCAACACCCAAAAATTAATTCAGAAAACAATAAAATTCTCTAGTCATCACTAAAAACGTACATATAAAAATGTAAAAAAGAGATATTAATAAAATTAAACAGTAGAGACACTAATTTAATATTAACTACGGAATTTTGAATTAATTTCCTTCTCATGACTTATCTGTCCAAGTCTCTCATATAATTCAGTCAAAGATTTAGACAGAGATAGATAGCTTCCTGGTATTTTCTCAGCATGGGAGACGAACACAGAAAATACAAAGTTTTCTGAACAAAAGGAAAACTCAGATACATTCTCTCTCTCTCTCTCTCTCCAGCCCTCATTAAATATGAACTATTGGCCTTTTTCCTAATTTGTATAAAGAATGCTAACAGCATTTGTGTAAAATTAAAACTCAATTATGTGATTTTAAACTGACAAGCAATTTATAACTACCACAGATTTTAATGGGAATTATTGGGTGCCTCATTCTTTTAACAGTAATAATAAAAAAATAAAGTAACAATAATTCAGTCCTTTAAATTCATGCTCAGTCTCCTCTTTTAAAAATATTAATATACAATTAAAGCATTTAATCTTATTCACATTCTCTTCTAAAATTATCTCCAGAGACTTGTTCCCAGAGATTGCCCAGACACCTACCCAAGAAATGGTGATGTGTATTTATAGTCAAGAAAAGGACAGACTAATAAAGTCACATTCCTTTGTACAGTTGTGAACAGTCCAAAAGGTGTCAGATTCAAATAACATTTAGATAGTGTGCTTAACTACAAGCTATAAAACAACTCATATTTGGTTTTAATACTGCTGAACTGCTCTAACACTATGCAGAAGCACACTTTTCTATATTCTATAAAAAAAAAAATTAAATGAAAAGTTACGTCTAATTCCTCAGGTAGTCATTTCAAAAGATCACACATGGTAGTAAATTACATTGGAAAATTTTGAAAAGCCTGAAAAAAGACAGAAAAAATTATAAAATGTTTCCTGCAAATATTGGAATTATAAAACATGGAAAATGCACTGTTTAAGTTCAAAAGGTTTGTCTTCTTATTTATTTATTATTTCTCCTGCTTTCAAAGGAAATCTGGCATTTAAAGAAAAGTTTATCAAAAGCATGGTATTTTAACGGAAAGTCTGTAGCCATATCTACTTTATAATGTAGAAAAGCCTAATATAATGTCCTTGTACCACGCCTGGGCTATCTTTCCCATACATTCATTTCCATTGTGCTCCCTGTTTTGTCTCCATGTTCAAAAGTAGCATCACGATGTTCTTGATGATAAAATACTAAATTTGATCTTAAGCCTATCTCAATTTTAATCTTATTTTAAAACATCTCTTTTTCTATAGCTGACAATTTCAGCTGCTTCTTCTTAGACAGATTCTACCTCTATACTTAGTTTCTGAAAATACTTTTAGTATAGTTTCTGGTCTCTGAGATCAAGTTTTCTTTGCAACGTACTCCTATTTAACTTCTCTGTGTATTTATAATAAATTATCCATTTAAATTTTTCTATTCATCCAGTTACATCTGAACTCATTCCGTCAGGACATGGTCTCTTTAGTTAAAATGTATTTTTAGTTAGCTTTTTGCATGAGATGGTAAAATGGTAAATCACCTTCACATTATTTCTATTCTGAATATCTTCATTTGTCCCTCAGTATTTAAAATCACAGCTACACACAAGCAATTTTTCCCTGACATTTCATCCAAAGAATCTCCTGATCAAAGCTTATTTAGGGTTGCAAAAAAAAATCTAACAAACAAAATGAAACCAAGCATTCTCTTTTCAAAAGATTAAGACATTCACTATTTACAAAAAAAAAACCTTGAAAACAAAATACACAGTTTTTACTACTTTACTACAAGACTATTCACCACACAGTTACCAATGCTACTCTCTGCTCCTTCTCAGTCTCCTCATGCTCTTAGACATATCCCAGTATATTTTATGTCCCTCTTTGGTTTTGTAAGCAGGAAGATAAGACAATTCTTTCCAAATCCTCTCTCACTTCCCAATCTAGAGGATCTTTGTAGTCTGCCAGTCAATTGCCTCCAGTTATTAGCTCTGGGACAACCATCCACCAAAGACTTCTTTTTACTTGAAAGCCCCCAACAGCCATAAACCACAGGACTTCTCTGTCACCTAACGCCGAGCAACCCCTTGATTGTGGCATTTTCTTGCATGGCATTTTCTTGCATAGCATTTGCTTTACACTGAAAACTCTAAAATGCCTCACTTATATTTTGCCCAAACTTACTACAAGTTAACTTGATTTATACCACAGGAAATTCAATCCTATCACACATTTCAGTCTTACCCACTTCCTCCATGGTGCAGCAAGTATGACCCATCTCGCATTTTAATTCCCTGGCAGATTTATAGAAGAGAATGAGTGGAAAGGTCAGTCTGGACTAATAAGCAAAGTCCAAACACTCAGGCCTACCTGTTGCGATTCTCATGTCTTTTTTTCCCCCCTCATTTCCTTCCCAGGTATGAACATTCCTTCTCAAAATCCCACATGTCAACCTGACCTCTCCATGCTCTGCCTAACTAGGTATTGGCACTTTCCTTACCTTGCCTCTGTTTCTGTCCATTGCCTCTGCATGTTTTAGAACAACATTCCCACTGTTCTACTGTTCTTCTATTCTAGCTGCTCCCTTAGCTCCGTGCTTCTTCCTGCAAGTCTCTTGCCAGCCATGTGCCCTATAGCTAAGTTAATTTTAGCAGGTGTCAGCTAATCTTTAACAAATTCTGCAGGTTCCTTAACATTGTGCTCCTTTATTTATAAAAGCATCAAGCTTCACCCTCTGGCCACAGCTCTTTCCTAAACTTTGCCACATGATACCTCACAAATTCATTTGAACATATGGAAAAGATGGTGGAAATATCACAACTCCCATATCCATCCGTATGCTTTCCCTTGCTCTGCTCCACTTCTGGTGCTGACTCCAACAACATCATCAAGCATTTACAGGAGAAAACAAGTTATTAATCCTCCCCAAATACTCATTTAATCCATCTTCTGTTCCTTTTGGGGACTGGCTGCCTCACCTTTTAGCTTTATCCTTCGGCCACTCTTTACCCTTTACTTAGGCTTAGGGGTTAAGTGCATATCAATAGCTACCATAAACAGGGAGCTTCCCCTTGAGAGCTCCAATGGCAAATATTGAACACTTCCAATACACAACGAGCTGAGAAATCCCTCGTCTCTCCTTACGGACAACTCCTACTCCTTTCTTCCCAAATGTCAAGAACAACCCAAATTTCCCTCATTACTGCACTGCTCGCTGAGCTCAGCAGAATTCCAAACCTAGAGCTTTACTTGCTAAACACTTTTTATTATAACCTCCCATTTGACAAAAAATATACCAGGAATACAGCAAAAATTAAAATATATTCTAAAGGGAGAAAGCAAGAAGGCAGGTCTTGGAAAGAACCCCTCCACAGATGAAACAACACATCACTATGGAATTAACATACATTTTAAAAATTAAATAAACAACGCAGGTTTTACTAAAGGTTGACTTTGGGCATCTGTCTTTACTTATACCACCTACACACCTTTTACGTGTTGACGTGTGGATATGGGTTTCGGGACTGCCTGGGTGGTCTTGGCTCGTGCATCAGGCACCAAAGTGCCCGACTACACCCAGGCACCCTTGGAATTGCTCAGCTGCCTGCAAAGAGATTTGCCACAGCGAATTTCCCTTGGGATAAAGGAGACCACAGGGGATAAGAAATAAAAATTTACCTGTAGTGAAAATGCATCTGCTATCTTGTTTCAGCAGGTATCAGCAACTACATGTATAACACTGTGGTTATACAATTATAACATTCGTACTTTATCAAACTTTATCAACTTTATCATACTTTATCAACTACAACCTTCATAGAACTTAATCTGATTTTAAATACATGTTTACTTTTGCCGGAATGCTATTAAAATAACCTAAGTACTACATAATTCTTAAGGTTTAAAAAAAAAAAAATGAAAAGGCTGTATTTAGGTGTCCTCTGCCAAGTTATCCTTTCTAACAGTAAAGCCTGAAAAGCTCTGGACAAGAAAAAAAGCTATAATTAAAGTTAATTTAGGATGAGTTATGGCAGTGTCTCAGTCTTGCTCCATAGTAGTGGAATCAGCAATATACAAATTCAGAATTACTAATGAAGGCTGTATGCTACACTGAAAATAAAAAGTGTATTTCAAATAATTACTGTGCAATATTTTTAAAAATTGCTTAAAAATATGCATATTAGAAAGCAGAAGGAAAATACAGAGAAAATACAATCAGTAATCCATATCATCTTTCACACGAACCAACTAGACCACAGGGCATCCCATTTCGCCCTAAGAACTAGTCAACAGATGGTGTAAAATTTGTTAAAAATAAATTTTAGATATTTCATAGCATTGCCTGCCTACTTTGTATAGCAAATAAATGGTTACACTGGCAATCTAAAACACGATTGCACAGATGCCAGGATACTTCATGGAGAGAAACTACTAGGGAAGTGCAATTCTAGAACTAGAAAATGCATTAAAATAATTTCGATCTTTAGAATTTGACAACTTTGTTTTTGTTTGTTTGGAAGTCACAAGGAAACACCCTCAGTTTCAGGAAGCCTTAGGTGTACAGATGCAAGAAGGGTTGGCTTCCTTCAACTCAGACGTAAGCAAAAGCTGCTCTATGCATATTTCTCAAGCTGGTGTAACCCCTTCTTACATGGCAGGCTGCAATTCCCCAGCTCTTGTGTGTGTGCATGTGTGTTCCCATGTGCACACATGTGTGTTCACATCTGTGTGCACCTGTTTTTTGTTTTTAATCCTAGATTGGAACGAACCAGAAGTCTCCTTGATCTGGAAGAGGCCTTCTTTTACTGGATTCTGCACCATCCACCCCACAATAATTTAAGTAGTCTATTTTTATGGCTTCCTCAGCTAAGAGAGTCTATCTCTCAAGAGCATAAGCTCCTTATGATAACAAGTGGGCATTAAATCTTTGTTAAAAGTGTTTGTTTTAGGGCTTGCACTCTACGGTCTCACTTTTTTTTTCCTCTACCTAAACAGCTCAACAAACTCAACATCACTTACTGTTCAGTCAGATAGAAGCATATGCAAATACTTAAATATTTAAAATGTAAAGTTCTGCTACATTACTAATGTACAACATATCTTTCACACGCATTTGAAAGAGAAAGGTACTGTATTTTGCAATGGTTTGTGTACGAGATACATGATTCCCTAACTTGTATCACTTCTTTAAAAAATTATTTTAATAATGAAAAGCTAACATGTATATTTTATAAAATTCTTTTTTCATATAAATATTAGAACAGACTGTAAAACAACAGTGAAAACTCCCTGCACTCCCAATCACTCACATACTGATCAAAGTATGTGGTCACACTTTTAACAGGGGCACAAAAAAAAAAAAAATCAATGTTCAGGGGTAAATGCATACACACAAGTTTTTCCAAAGTTTCCCTTAACAAAAAAAAGAAAAAAAAAAAAAAAAGAAAAAAAAAGAAAAAAAAAACCCACATAACAAATTAGGCCCTATTTCTGCACACAAGAGTTTGCAAGATATTTGCCTCTATCCTTTCCCACCTAATGCCTGGCCTCTGCCTGCCTCTCCCCAGTTTGATTTTTTTTTCCTCTCCACGCACTCCGTGAAGTGCCAGGCAGCTAAGTCTCTTCAGACTGCAATGAATGTCGACCAGGTACAGAGTGGTTAAGCAGAAATGCCCCAACACACCTCCAGGATAAACAGCCAAAGCCGTAAATTGTTTTGTCTTCTTGATAGTCAGCACTTAACAAATATGTTTGCTCAAGCGCCTCTTAGCAGGACCCAATGATAGCTCAGGTTGAGCATGTGCCTGTGAGCCTGGCTCAGAGGGACACTGAGCCCAACAGGGACAGGGCTCTGCCATTTAGTTTCCTGAGCTGAGAGGAATGCCAAGATAGGCTTTTCCAGGACAGCCCTCACTGGTATTTTAATGTGGGTTTAATTTAATTGTTCGGTGCCAGACTGATCTAAAAAATACAGCATTCTCTCTACAATTAATTACACGTGGACATTTCTTTCTAAAAAGTTTTAAATTTGATACATTTAAGGCTTCTATAGCTATTCCTTTTACCTAAAGGAATGAGCAAATAAACTCTTTTAATGAGATCTATGTCTATATTTTGGTAAAGAAGAAACTTGCTTGTAATCTATAATATAGATCTGACTGATCTTATGCCAGGCGTCATTTATTTCTTTGTACTGTGATCTTCCCCCCTCCTTGAGGCATTAAGATACAGTGATATACAAAATAATTTATGTCAAATAGTTGTTTTTTCTAATGTATAGCAGGTATATTCTTTGGGCAACTTGATTCATCCTCAGCAAAGTCACAAACAGAAAGAAACAGTCAAGTTGATCCCTTTATTTTAATAACATTTAAAGGTAGTATTTCACTGTTAGCTTATATATGACACTCAAAAAATGCCTCTGACACATTTAGCCTATTCCATATTCAAACAGGAACATACTACTGAAGAATAATAATCCACTGAAAACCTACTGTATTTTTTCCAGTACTCTAAGACTTGAATTTACCTACCACAGACTTCACACTTTCTTTATCATAAACTATATATAAGTAACACAGAAATATGGCAAGTCATTTGTCCATTAGAAGCAGAAAAAGTCGTATCCAAATTTGATTGCACAACTTACTAAAATTCTTGAAAATAAATATTTATGCACATCAGAAAGAAGTGAGGAATGAAATGGTTATTTCTAACGAACTTAAGCAGCAAGACTTAAAACAATGAACTCCAGTGGAAGAGTTAAGTTACGACCACATTATTAACTGCAATCATCCACCTGCGATGGAGACTGAATGATATGCTGCTGCACACATTGAAATCTTGAGGGGAAAACTACAACACAGAAACAAAATGCTTATTATATTACATGTTGTTAGGTAGTGAGGTTTTTAACCATAAGTGATACTTATGGTTAAATTCTTTCATGTTACCAACAGTATATGCTGTCCTTAAATGCCTGTAAGGAGGAGAAAAAAATATATATACAATGTTATCTAGATACCTGTAACCTGAATCCACAGACATTGAGCTGAACTAAGTAGTAATAGCTCCTTTGTTGTATTAGAAATGGCCAATATTTTTTTACCAGCAAAATGCTCTTCTGCCAATTTATTTTTAACTATTCTCATTCTGTTGTAAATTTCCTCCCTCCATCGCCAAAAATCAAAACAAACAGTAAAACGTTCCCCCAGACAGAGCTTCCCTAAACAGTGAAACCTTGACTGATATCCAGTAGTTTCTGTTGAAAAATTACTTGGCAAGAAACACACATTCTTCCAGTAGCTGAGCCTGACCCAGCAATCATGCAGTATATGATGGTAAATACATTAGAAATATGACACATAGGCAAAGTGTTCAAACTTCAGTTTGTCCCAAAGAAAGGGAATCACATACAAAGAAATCTGTTTTCAATATACAGATTTTCTTGAAAGATATCCAATCCAGCTCTTCACATCTTCCTGGAAAGCTCTCTATATATTAGGAAAAAAACAAACAAACAAAACTCCTATCATTCTCTGTCAGTGATCTATCTACTTACCACAATGGGGGAAGAACATCTGCAGTAAAAACTGCACAAAAATATTTTTCTGAATTCAAGTACAAAATGAAAACATTCTAAACGCATTCAATATTGTAGGCCTGACTGGAAGTACATTCAAAGAGAAGCACACCAATCTCCTCAAAGGATTCAGATCTCCTTTATCAAGGAGCAGGAACCTACAGAACCACACTGCTTCCAGAATCACACAGCTATAGGACACTATCAGAATATCTAGGAAAATATATTTGTATTCAAAATAGTCAACCTGGTGTGTAATCAACTTAAAAACAGGCAAAAGAATTTAATTGAGCATGAAGGAGTTCTATGGTCTCTGCTGGCCACTCAAACACACAGGTTGGGCGACAGAGGCAGGATCAAAGTGGATGTGGCACAG
Source organism: Crypturellus undulatus (assembly GCA_013389825.1). Classification (NCBI taxonomy): domain Eukaryota; kingdom Metazoa; phylum Chordata; class Aves; order Tinamiformes; family Tinamidae; genus Crypturellus; species Crypturellus undulatus. Next base: position 447,691 of record VWPW01020921.1, read on the forward strand.
CAACTAAACACACCATTTATTTATAATATTGAGACTGTAACTCTTGGCCAGCAAAACAGTGGCAGCAGGACCAAAGCAGCCAAACACACAGAGCTGTCTAATTACTTATGGCCACGAGTCATAAGCTCCAGCATCACCAGTTTCCTGCTGGAGTCTGCTGAAACCCTTCAGGAGGCCCTGCGCTGCCACCAGAAGCAATGACAGCCTTTCCCTCAGCTGCCCCTTTTACTCCAGAAACTAATCCAGTAGAGAGGGAAGAAGATGAAAGGAAGAGGAAGCAGTAGCCGCATCTTTCCAGTTACCACAGTTCCAGTTACTGGGACTGTGAGGAAAGGAGGCTCTGATGCTGCTGAGCCCGGGCAGCACACCCAGCTCTGCACCTGCAGCCCGGCAGGGAGGACCGGGGTGCGGAAGGCACATTGCACAACATGAATTATCCCAGCAAGATGCAGGTTGAGCGCTCCTGAAAAACTTTAAGACTACCCTATAATCTGGCATTTTAAAACTTAAGTATCTAAGCTTACAATGTTAGTAGGTGCTCTTTTTCATGCACAAATTTTATACAGGGAAAAATGGACTAAAGCACAAGATGCAGAGTTCTGTAGTGGAATCATTTACTATATGTTTCTATTTCTAGGCAACTTCAGTGTTTGTACAAATCTGCATCTGGAAAAATGGGCAGGTACAGTACAGAAATGTATATGATAGCCACAAACAATATTATTCATACCATTTCAGATCTAGTTCAGGCACATTATGTTACCTAGCTTGCAAAAACAGCTGCTCATCTGTCAAAACTTCCAAGTCTTATCAAAAAAGTCCAGTGCTATTATAAATAATATTCAGACACTTAGACAGCAATACTGTGAAGAAAGTGGATAACTGCAAAAGTGGATGGAAATAATGAAAAGAGCCAATACCATATCATTCTTTAACTCTCCATATACTGATCCAAATGATCATTTGAATCAAAGGTCCTTAAATCGATTTGGAAACTTCCCAAGCCAGAAGGATTCCTAAATCCATAAAGAAGTAGAACAGAACAAGTACTAAATGAGTTGAGTTAGGCCAGCAAATGGCTCAGTTAAAAGCTACATTCAGCCCACAAACTTTGCAAAGTTTATTTCCAATAAAATAATTCCTAATCAACTGATTCTTTACAGACTATATTTCCATTTTTTCCTAATTCTGGAGGTGTAGAAAAAACATACAGTTACTAGATTTTATTTATGTATTCATTTCATATAGCACAGCTTAGAGTGCTGAATCTTTGGCATACTGGAAATTTTCTCCTGGTAGAAACATTCATTAAAGAAGGCAGTTATCACTGCCTCCTACAGCATCATAGTTACAAGCTAAACTCAAAGAATGGATAGTTGCATTTTTGTTTCCAGATTAAAAACTGTTAAAATAATTTGAAAATAATAAGAGCTATTTTTCCACCATTAATTATGTAAAGAAAAGAGAGAAAAAAAAAAGGACTATTATATTTTGTCTTATTCTTCACTGTTTCTAAATCTAATTCATAGAGGTCTGTTACCAATCCATTTACCTTTCCTGCATATCCATACATCCCACTTACTGTGGCTCAATGATTATAAAACCATGAGGTTTATGCTTCATCAGTCTTGTTGGTGAAACCCATCTACCCAAGTCTTTTGTCTGACTGATGCTTAAGAACTCAAAGTTTTAACATATTCCCTGTGATCACCTGTGGTGCTGACCCACCTAAGAAAAGCAAAATGCTTTCTAAGGTTTTAAGGTTCTAAGACTCTGTCTTAATTTGGCTATAGATGGACTTTTATTCCCCTAAGATTATATTTTAAAGTATTTTTTTTTCAATTTTTGTCAGATTTTCTACTGAGAGTCTCCTTTGACAGTAAGTTCAAGTTTTTGTTAAAATCACAGCTTGTATCATACCATCTTGTTTCACAATCTTTCACCTTAAACACTTCAAAAACTACAGCTAGTCTTCAGCCTGTCATTTCCTGCAATAGTTAAAGTAGCACTAACATACTTTCGAATGGAAAACAAAACAAAACAAAAAACCCCACACAGAACAATGCTGGATCTGTTTCAAAATACTAAAACAAACAAAAAAGCAAAAAACCCTCACATATCTACAATACCTTTTGCCTCACTTTTATTGCACTTATTGCTCAGTAATTGTTTTCAGAAGTCTAAGCTTCATTTCAGTAGATAAGCAGGCCATATCAATTACATATAAGATTACAAATTAGTCTTTTAAGACTAAGTATGATAGATACTGTCTGATTTACTTGTTGTTTTGTTTGCACTCGTGATTTTCATTCCATTTCCTTAAAAGATATTTCTCATCAGTAGTGAGAATCATGTTGCCCTGCATTTATAGCTAACTTGTTTCTAGCTATGCACTTTTAAAACAGGAAGATCCAGTGCAGGCATATTTAAAAAACAACTTTTGCTTTAGTATAAAATTCCCTTTTTTAAAATCTGTGTTTTAGAAAAAGATGAATAGCATATATACCCTTAATAAGAAAAAAAAATGCTCATTATTTGTCTTTTAGACAGATTTAAATTCTGTTAGATAGCAATGGAAATACTATCAGCAAAAACAGCAAATACTCATTAACACATTAATCAAATGAAAGTATATGCTTTGTAACGAAGAGTGTTTTGCATTTACAACTTGCTCTTTTCTTATAAATAACTTAGAAATGCATGGGTTGTGATTACACTGTTATAAGTATTAAGATCTCAACTTTCCACACTTGATTTTTACAAGCAAATCAAGAAAAAACATGTGTTCTTGTTTTATCAGCATCCAAGGAGTTTCTCAGATGTGAATGAACTAGGTATTGTACTAAATAAGAAAACATGTTTTGCACCCGCATGACAGTCTACAGCTGTTGAGGCCAGGCCCCTTCAACATGCTCTTGATCAAGGCATTTAAGGCATTTTGCCAGTGATTTTCACCAGATCATGAATCTGATTAAACTTAAAGCACCAAAACACACACTGTTGGTATACTAATTTAAATTAATTGTATAGGTTTGATAATAAAAAAATCAATCATCATTAGCAATATTGAATATACAAAGATATTAACATTACGTATTTAGCATTAAACTGATTTAGCTAAATTCACACATTTAAATAACTTTTCTATGCTATTCCTAGTCCATAAAAATGGATTTTTAGAAACACTTTTTATTCATCTTAGTTTAGAAAGCTGGACTAAGCATTAAGTTAAGTTATAATTGTTTCTGTTGCCTACCTTTCCATCTGTGATATTATTCAGTCCTGAATTCTATGGCCTAGAAACTAAAGCTGCTTCTTATTTGCTCCTTTGGTGGAGCAAATCTCATTTTGCTTCCTGGTGGAAATTGGAAAGCTGTTTATACACTATTTCCAAGATATTTTTCTTTGTGATACTTTGGCAGTTTATTCTACCCCTCTCCCACTACTACTCTATCCTTAGGTGAACAAATTAATTTCTTTAAATCTCTTCCCTAAATATCCTCTACAGGCTTAAGCAACAGTCACTCAGAGTTACTGACATCCTAATAAGTTCAAATATCAAAGTTCTTCAGGAGGAGACTACTTCTTGGAACTAACATACTGGTTTTCCCCTACAAACACATTTTGATGGCAATGAAGCCAGAATGTGAAAACTCCGTAAGGCACCTCTGTAAAAGCAGCAGCTAGAAATGACGGCTAAACTAACAAAAAGACCTCTTGCTTTTCCATGGCTCCAGATTGTGTGACAAACCTTTAAGATATAGGCAGGTATTGATAGTTCTGCAGAGAAGTAAGCTGGGGCCAAAGTTATCAAGCAGGATGCTAGAACTATGAACTATGTTCAGGCTGGTTACATCAGGCCACATCCCTACAGGTATATATCACTTTAAAAGCAATATACCCTACTAATTAAGAAATAAACATTAGCTTCTGTTGTCAGAAAAAAAAGCTTGAATTTCTTTATAATAGTGCTTACAACTGGGTGGGGAAGAAAGCAAACCAGAGGAAATGAGTCGAACAATCCCAAATTAAATCTAAAGCATTTAGTTCTCAAAATCAACTCAAAAAAGGTGAAGGTCATAAGTAGAAGATAACTGGATTCCTAAGTGTCTGATGTAATATTTCCTTTCTATTTTAAACAAATTAAGTTTAAGAGCCAAACAGTATACCAGGCTATCTAGAGCACCTCCTAAATTACTACCATTTTTGTTGCAGTCAAATACTCACCTAAAGCAGCATGGTAAAACAAAGAAAGTATCTAATCACACAAGAGCATAACTGACTACCAAAATAACAAGCTTCCTGTCCTGGACAAATAATGAGTTTGAAGTTATTTAATGCCAGTATTTAGGATGTGGGTTTCAATATTATAAACTCTCAATGACTGAAGCCTCAGGACAAATCCACTTACTGAGCACAAATGCACATTACCCTTAACAAAGAGGTAGGGCCATTTGAACTTTCTATTTCTCCCCAAAAATAAGTTGTTTATTCTGCCAGTTATTTATTTTAAAATTACTTTTTAATTATTTTGCACCAAGTTTTGCTTTGTCTTCTTTACTAAGGAGAAATATCAGGAGAACGGCAGAGAGAAATAAGGAGTGAAAGCTGTTACTGTTACTTTCAGGTTTAATTGCAATATAGGATGTACAAACAACTGCCCTAACAGATAAGGGAGAGTTTTGAAATACTTGGCATACACAACGGACATTACGACTCAATAAATTTAATCTACCAATACTGGGCAATTTTAGACTATGTATTTTCTTAAGCTCACCTAGGAATACATATCTCTAGATATAATAGATTTGCAGGGATATTTATGGGTTCAACAAGAGCGATTGATAAAGTTAGCAATAGGTGGGAATAGTGTGTGCGTCATGCCTTGCATCTGGTCTGACTATGTATGGAATATGGAACTTGATTATTTTAATTGCTTAGTTCTGTACAAGTTAACCTTTTAGTGTTTGTTTTTTTAGTACAAAGCTGAGAGCAAGATATGCACGTTATGTTATGGAATCTGCGGACATTCATATTTTTCTTTGTAATTAGTTGTCATCATTTTGTTTATACAAAAAAAGGTGCAATATTGCTGTTCAGTGTAGCTTCAGGATTTTCCTATCTGGCACTGTGATCCCACTACCCTCATTCTAATTCTCAGGACACTAGTGAATAGGGAAGAAGGTAAAAACCTTCAGAGCCAAGATTCAAATGGTAATAGTTAGAAAAACCTGAAGCTTATTTTGGCTGCTTTTTAGAAAGTGTATTACATTAGGAGTGTAACAGCTCTAATATTTAACATAATTCTCAAATGACCAGAGGCTTGTACTTTTAAAGCACTAGCTAAGAAAATATGAACAAAGTGTAGCCATAAAGAATGGCTACATTCTTTTCTGGACACTGCCTAACAGCACTAATCCAAATTGGCAAACACAACAGGGCAGTAGAAAATTCCTAAGCAGAAAGTAGTACCTGGAAGATCATGCTACTCAATAATCTCTTTTTCCTAAGCAGTACAAAAACAGTTATTCTTGAAGAATCCTTGGCAGAGTGGATCCTTTTTTTTGTGCAAAAGCCATAATCACTTGCTGGAAGTAAAACAGATGGTGCCAAGCACCATCTTAGTTATTTTGAAGTGTGTTAATGAGCTCTGTGCATCAACCAGAATCACTTGTGTCAAGAAACATCTTGTGTATTGTGTCTCCTGGGTGCTTAAGTAAAATGAAATAATTCCTGGAAACGTGTATCTTGAGACAGAAATCATTAACCATCACCAAAAAGTCACTCTCCTGTGACTTATTTCTGAATAAGGTTTATTTCAAGGATTCTGGAGACCTTACGATTTTGTATGGAACTCATCAAGTAAAGATTTTGACACCTAGCTTTTCTCCTCTTCCTAAAAAAATTCTTGGAACATGTTCTAATAATAAATGCCATTAATAATAGCTAAGAACTATGAGATTATCAACAGAAAGTCCATACAGGTTAAATGGGAAAGTGCTGCTTCTACTTACTACGCTTCTCAAGGCAGCAATTTAAATCTCCCTCTGTACCCCAGATCCCAGGAACTTTTCAATAAAATTTCCAAATTCATGTAAGACATCTCGGAGCCAGATTTCTAAGTGAATCTTTTCTCCCCTCCGTCATCCTCTCTCTCATTCAATACACACTTTCAAAGCAACTATTAAATTCTTATTCAATGTACTCTCAGGGTATAAGGGCAGGTTTTGAAGGACAGAGGTAGACTCCCAGCCCACTGCACAACTATTCTGAGACTCTCACGAAGATAACGAAAGGCCACAGGTGAGGCCTTGCAGCACACAAGATGCCAGTCGTGTAGCTCTACAGCAGGCTCCTCTCTCTATAAACGCACACTGAACTCTTCGGGTATGAAGGACTACTCACCAGCTACCAAGATCCTCTACAGAATGCCTCAAGCAGGAAAATTTTAAACCAACAAATGAGAATTTTTCACACACAGAAAAATAGAAGTCACTGGAGAAAATGACACTCTAAAGTACTATTTAAGTGAAAATTGGAGAGCAGTTGACACACAATTCCCAACCACATACATCTGCGTATGACTAAGGATATAAAACAAGAGCTCAAATGGTCTTTCTTTCTCAGACATAATGCTTAGCCTATAATATTGCCAGTCTGCTCCCAGATCTCCTAAACTCTTATTAAAAACACCCTCTCCAGACACATTTCTCTCCCACTAACAGAGAATTTCGTTGCCAAGAAAAGCGTGCGAGCCAGCACCATGTGAAATAGCGTGTATGTTGTCCTGCGCGTGCAGAAAAACCCAACAACTGGCTCTGGGGCCTGTTATCACCAGGTGCAGCCACTGGGAGAAAATACTGGGAGAGAAGGGGGATAAAACGAGCTGATAAACGCTCCGAGCACAAAGGTAGCCAGTGTAGCCGCCTGGATTAAGTCCCGGTAAAGTGACTGCAACGAGCGGCCGGGGACCAGGCCTTAGCCGGCTACCAGCGTGCCCGGCCTGCAGGCCGCGGCACCTGGCTGGGCTGCAGCAGCAGCCACCCTCTCCCCGCTACCTGCATCCTCTGCTGGGAGGGTTTCTGAACTGCTGAATTACTTCTTTACCACAGAATGTAGCTGAAGGTCCTCAAACTGATAAAGCAACTGCAGGTTGATAAATAGCTTTCCACACAACCAGCCACTAACACTTGCTTCCTCCGCTTCTCTCCCTCTCCCTTCTCTCTGACCTAGCACATCAGAATTCCCTATCTACATTCATTTGGACAGGGGAAAAGAAAACATCTCTCTTAAAAACCATGTAGTATCCAGAAACACATTTTGATTAACAGTTCCTGATCCAAACTTCAATATATGTTATACTGGTCACTATTAAATAGTCCAGTGGAATGTAAAAGAACCCTGTTTTAGGCCGAGTGCAGACTGCTGTTTCTTATTTTTGCATACCAAACCTCATTTAGACAAAAACAGTATGGAGACAACCAGTAGCCTCCAGAAAAACCTAAGAAAAAACTCTCCTCCAGCTAACTTCCAGTTAGCTATTACCTAAAACGCATTCCACAGCACCCAGAATGATTTTTTTAGTTCATATTTTTAAAACAATCAGAAAGGTTTTGCAAATGATTATTCCAATTCCTTCTGAAGCTTTCTAATTAAAAAAATCTTTACAATATCATTTCATAACAGTTTTTCAGCATAAACTAGGAATCTACCCAATGCTTGGAACATGACAGCTAAATTCAAACAATATACTTACAATAGCTGTAATTATTTTGAAATAATTAAAATAAGCTAAACAAACAAAGTGAGGTCCACAAAACAAGCATTCCAAAAGCAGTTTCTTTGGGGGGAAAAAAAAAAAAAAAAAAAAAAAAACACACAACTGAAATGAGGCAAATGTAGCCTGGCTTGCCCTAGACAGAAAGGCAGTAGATGCTGGCCTAAAAAGGCCACCTAAAAAGGTGTTTCAGATGGTTAGAAGGATTTTCAAATCCAGTGGAAACAAAACAGTAGCAGATATGACTGGAAATGGGGAAAGGAAGGAGAAGGAGAATTATGATAGAAAAGCAGAGTCCCAGCATAATAAGCTGGAGTCTATATTGGTCTGAGCACACTTATTTGATAATCCCAAAGTACATTACTTAGAAGATTTGTCTTTATCAACTCATGTTCAAGTTGTCTTGCAACGACTCTCAATTACTTTAAAGACAAATATTGTAAAGAATGAGGAGAATCCAACCATAACGCCCACCTCTTTCCTTATCTTCCAGGTTGAAGTAAACTTGCCCTTTCTCATGCTTTACTGCCAAATCTTGCTACACCAATTTAAACTAATAAAACATTATATCATTAAAAAAAAATTAAGAAATAATGCTGGGCATAAGCTTAAGCATCTTTATGATGACGATGTCAGAAGGACCTTGTGCTATGTATAACATAGGACATTCAGTTTTTGTTTTCCAATTCTGATTCTTTAAGAATTCTTACAACCATTAGAAACTATGGTATCTGGTTAAAAATTTTGATCTGATGGAGTTCAGAAATAAAACCCTTAAATGGAAAGTTATTCAAGTTATTTGATTTAGTTTAGCACTGATCAATCCTTAAACAACTTCTAACTATTTTTGGAAATTGGGCTTGATACTGTATCAAATCAATATAAATGTCATTCTATTCAGATGCCTTGTTTTAAAAAACATACTAAGATGAAAAATAATACTTACAAATCACAGCTTCAGTGCCTGCTGTGAGGTCATCTCCCAAAATGGCCCAGTACATGTTATTCAATCTCCTTTCTCTAATATCCCAAAATTATATGAAAAATTGCAACATTCTAGCAATTGTAACACATCTCAATTCATATACTGTGCCTTAACAACGTTCAGCCCTTGGTGAGATTTTCATCATGACAGTATCAAACTGCACAGTATGACAGCTTCTAATACTCAGGTTTAGCAAGATAAATAAAAATGTGGGCAACACTCCAATTGCTTTGTGGCTTGGTGCTTAAAGGACCCTTAAATTGCTTCCCAAATGCCTTCAGATGCTACATCTTCTCCCAGTCTGGGAATATGGGCACTTCTAACACTCCCAATGACCCTGGGAAATTCCACTATAGCCACTTCATGCGCTCATCATGCAGCAGCAGAAAAGTGTGGCAGCAAATTCATGTTGCACTCCTTGCAAGATCCATGCATTAATAATAATTTTAGATGAGACATCAGTATATTCAGGATATAATTACCCAGCAATCTTTCATTTTGTATGTTCCTCAGCCTTTTTAGTCATCAGGAGTGTTGCCTGACAGTCCCATAGAAATGCCTGCTCTTTATGTGTGACAAGACGATTTTGAAAATGTGTGTTATTTGTATTTGGAGCAAGATAACTTAGTCACTGCTTCAAACCTGCAATAAAAATACCAATCACTAAGTGCCATGTCAAAATAGAATCAAAAAGTGCAAATGTATTAATAAAGGTGCTTTTCTGTTTGCACAGTACCAATGACTGCTTGGGAGTCTCAATTTTCCCATGGACATTTTAATTCCTTTAAAGAAATAACTGTAGCAATTTTACATTCATGAATTCTTATGTAAATAACTCCTCATATATTTCAGAAGGCAGAAACTGTAAGTTAGAAAATAGATTACAATTTCAATCTTCCAAATCTTTTATACCCTTCTGAAAGAGAGGGACCATTTATTACTCGTACATGTAAGAGTTTGTCTGATGGTGAGCAAAAATTAAAGGGTTTGTAGTGTATGCATTCAGGTTAGAGGTATAATTATAAAACTAGGCTCACTGTACTGTTCATAGAAAGGAGAAGTAGACTAGCACTCTCCCGCCTGGCTCCATTCAATATACACAGGGAGCAACACAGATACCCAAAGTAGATTCAGGCAGCTCAGAAGCCTTACCTGAGTTTGCTTCATTGCCCGCTCCATTCGGCGAGTACTTCTCTTCTCAAGCTTAGTCCGAAGAAGCAAGGCTGAAGTCTGAATGGCCCAGAACTTCGGCTGAGAGAGTAAACACTAGAGAATGGGAGGGAAAAAAGAAAAAAGTTTTAATTTTAGATGAAAAGATGAAAGTGAAAGATTTTAACCATGTCTCAAGCATAAATTCCATTTCCTATTTTGAAAGTCAGAAGCATGGTCATTGTACCTATTTGATATTTGATGAATTCAAAACTGTACAGACTAATTTCTTTTTAGTTTAAAAGATGCACGCCAAAACTACTGTTTGCTTCTCAAATATTGCAGCTCTGAGTGTCTCCGTACTGCATGCTGCACACAGAAGAGAGGTGATTAAACTGCACAAATTAGCATGGCTAATTGGCATGAAAAGGAAAAAAACAATTTGATAGTGAGCTTTATTGCTTTGACATTTCACCTGAACTGTGTTTATTTTCTTAGGGGAGCAAGAAGAAAAGGAAGAAAATCCTTGACTAGACTTTGTAATTGATGAATATCTATAAGCAAGAAGAATTAATGAAAGCCTGAATCTTGCACATCTGACAGGGAATACCTTCCTGTCTACAGCAATTAAAATGATAGTTCTTAAGATAAGAGTCAGAATCTCTGGTGCTCCATCTTGTGTCTACTGCTTCTCTCAACCTGAGCATCTCAACTCTGCCCTCTGCTTCTCTACACCTTCCTGTTAGATAGTTGTAGACAGCAGTAAAACTCCTGCCTTAGCTCTCTTCCTCCTAAGGCATAACAAAACCTCTCAGCCTGTCCTTATTTACCAGGTGTTCCAGTCTTCTGTGTTAACAGCACCTCCATAATAAAATAGGTTGAAATTGCTACATATATATCACGAATATCAATCAAGTTAGATTTGTTATGGCTTGAGAATAATAGGAAGACTTTGGGATCTGCAGTATCATCTACAGGGAATAGAACATAATCAGTAAAAAGCTTCTCTATAAACTCAGTAGTTACGACTTACTTAGATGCACTTAACTTGATGCCAGTCTTCAATCACTGATTTTTAGGAAAGGCATAACTTTGATACCACTTAATGTATAGATAGCCTGGATTCTTTCCAGCTTGGTTTCAGACACCAATGCCATTAATTCTGTTAAGCTAGAAGAGGGAGACAGCAGTAAAACTTCCTTGCTATTTTATTAATGCCTTGCGATGCAGTCTTTCCGAAAAAAAAAATAAAATAAAATAAAATAAATAAAAAAAATCTATCTACAGAAAAAAGGTAACCTCTTTGTATAAATGAAGTGTTTCAATGGCCTTACTCTTTCCTCCCAGAGATCTCCTACAGCATTAAAAAGTACATCTCGCTGGTGGTTTCAGAGAGATGCTTGGCAAATTTCCATCATGCCTATTCCGTTATGTTTTAACAGAAAGCAAGCAGAAATAGAGGAGTTAAAAGAGTATTTCTGCAAGCAAAGCAGCAGAGGGAAGAGAAGCGACAGCAAATGAAGCAGCAGGAATGTATGTTCAACCAAACACTTCAACAGCAACTAATCCGCCCTATTGTGACCAATATTTTTGGTATCTCTGCACAGACTCATTGATAAATTCTACTCACTATTGCACTAACAAGTTCCTAAACCTTTGCCCATCCTGTTCATACTCTGCAGCTGAAAATACCAGGGAAATGCCATTAAAATATTATACATTCTGTATACCACCAAATATCATTTTATAAATTAAATATTGCCCACAACTGACCTGAATCGTAGTTCTGAGAGTTCATCTTTCTTCATCACCTTTCCTACTATGGGAAGTTCCATCTACTACCTGATTTCCTTTGATCTGTAGCAGGCAAACAGAACATTCCTAAGAGAGGACCCATGTTTCTGACTTTAATTTTCAGTGGTCCAGTTTGTTTGCTGCTGAAAAATAATCCTAAAGAACTGATTGGCTGAACATGTGAATGATGCTTAAAAAAGGTAACCTCTTTGTGAGAAAGGTTACCTTCCCCCTCTTTTCTCTTATTGATATTGCATCATATTACTTTATTCTCCCTCGAGCTCCCCTCAAAAAGATGCTACATGGTGCTGGATACAAATACTTATTTGTCAAATGATCACATCTGCCAAGAGAAAAATAACAGCTGAAATGCTTGATTAATCAATGGTGCTGGAGGTGCTCATTTTCAGGTCCAATTGCAGCCCAGCAGCTGAATATTTTTCCCCATCCCTCTAGTTTTAATGACTGGCACAAGTTGGGCATAGAGCAAATGGTCTGTGTCAGCTTCCTCCAGCTCTGCCAGAGGCGAGAGGATCCGCAGCTCTGGAAAGTCTCTTTTACCTCTCTCCCTATACATCCTATCCTGATGTCTAGACAGTTAATCAGGCAGTCATGCTAAATATCACTTATGCATAAAGCCCTAACAGGAGGGAAGAGAAGCAAAGAGGCAGGGGGAGGGGAAAAGAGCAGGGGAGTGAAACCTGAGATATGAAATAAGGTTGTAATTGCTCTGTATAAGAAGGGTATTTATAAAAAAAGATAAACCTGCTGAACAATCATAAAAAAACAAGAGATATCCTTTAACAACTCTCTTGCTATAAACAGCAGCTGCATAGAACAGTGAGAATCATAGAATCATAGAATCATCGAATCACAGAATGCCTAAGGTTGGAAGAGACCTCTAGAGGTCATCTAGTCCAACCCCCTGCACACACAGGGCCACCTAGAGCACGTGGCACAGGGCTGCATCCAAGCGGGTCTTGAAGATCTCCAGAGAAGGAGACTCCACAACCTCTCTGGGCAGCCTGTTCCATCTATTTTTCAGGTAACACACACTTGTAATTATATGTGTACTGAGATCTATCTTACGCCAGATCTCAAATGTTTGGTTTTCATGGCCATGTTCAAAATGATCAAAACATTGATAGGTTTATAATGTTTAAAATAGAATAGATAAAAATATGTGAATATATAAATGGCACAAATATTTATGCTCATGTGTACTGAAGAATAATTGCAGAACATGTATTAGTAACTATCAAGTATACTTAAATTTTCCACCCAGAACATCTACAGATTCCAGATAACAAATGTTTTTGTCAGCCCCAAAGCTTTATAGTTCCACCTGAAGCTAAATGTAGACTTATTAATGAGACCATAGTTTGGAAAAAGACATCTGGAAACAATAGAAATTAAATGAAGATTATGCAAGTTTTGTCAACATATTGCAAATGTTATGTACTAAAGGCACTGAAGAAATAATTTAGAACAAAAACACATTATTGAGAATCTTCACAAGTCATCTTTGTTCATGTTTTAGGGAAAACAATAAAATAAGGAAAAGAAAAACAGGAAAATTAGATGGAATGAGAAGGGAAGAAAGTTATGCAACTTTTTCTGCACAGAATGGAATGTTTTCACATGGACAAACTCATTACTCCAACTCTTCCCCACAATTTTCCTACAACAAAAAGCTCTTAATATCTTCCTCTTCTATTATTCCATAGTGAAGTAAAAAAGAAATATTAGTAAAATAATACATAAAAGCAGAATACTTCACTCAAAATACCCTGTCTAGATGATATTGGAAAGAAACAATAGTAAAAATACTCAAACAGTAAACAGCAGGATAATATATTATCAGTTATACAATTTCCCTGTTATCTTAAAACAAAGCTGCAAATAATACCCTGGGATGTGTGCGCACTGCAAGTGATATCCAGTTCCAGAGCTAGGTTGACGCAAGTACAATTACTCAGTCTCAGCCTTATTCAGAATTTAACCTAGGCATGATACATTCCCTCATACCTCCTATTCATCTGTTAAAGAAAGGGATAAGAAAGACAGGGTAAAGAAATGTTGTAATAAATTACAAGTTCCATACAAAATTTATAACAAGCTAATAGGAATCTCAAAGCTAGTGCCAATTGCTATTGCACATATGCACATACATACTAGTTATATGTCCGTGTGTATACACATGCAATCATGTATATAATGCTTGATTTTAAGGAAACAAAGGAAAGAGAGAGAACGGTCTGAAGCTTAAAAGCAGAAATGTAATACATTCAATATCAAAATAAAAAAAGGTAACCCAAGAAACTTTGGAAAGATGGGACAGAGGCGTGTTAGTGCCCTACAATACTGTATGACAGCTAGTTGACAAACCACAAAAAGCAGGTCTTCTAAAGGGTAAATGAATAAGGCTGTCATAGTCAATCACGACTTACAGAAGGCATAGGTTGTTAAGAGCAATTGCTCTGCATGACGCCGCTTGCTCTTCTTAGAAAGGTAGAAGGTCCTATGAAAGTTTTCAGGGGCATCCCAGCCAGGAATAGAGTACAGGGGCTATTTAGATCTGCTAGATAAGAAACTGGAAGATCTAAAGATGATCTTTGTTATTTACGCTTCTAAATGTGTTTTTTTTTTCTCTCATTACAAATCTATGTTTTAAGTAAATCCATTCGTTTATCTTGGAAGCTTGTGCAATGATAAAACTATCGGTGGCCTGGCCACCTACTGTGATGGCTGTGACAGAGCTCTGGTTTAGGCTAGACTTGAACTTTAAGCACCTTCAAAATGGAACAAGCTGCAAAATTCTCAGGAATTTAGCTATTAATCCACCACTAAACCAAACTATTTACATATCAGCCAAATTGCCTGGACATGGTACAATGACTCGCTTAAAGGCGCTGACATGAGGCACCTGAGGGTTACTCTGGTCCTTTGTCCTGTCATCACGTTCAGAGAACAGCCTTGAGTTTAGATTCACTCAGGTATTTTATAATATATTTTTAAAAATAGCCTCTAAAAAAGATTAAGAAAGAATGAAAAAAATCCTCCTTAATTTCTTTTTATTATTGATTTCAGTTAAAGTTTTGCAGTTTTGTTGTTTACACTTCCAAAAATGCATATATAATTATGATTTCAAAGTCACCCACATGGATTAATATTTGTTTATAACTAGTCATACTTCATATGTCCAAGCATATATTTATCTGTTGATCTTCATGCATTCATACAGATCAAAACTGTTTTTCTGTGTCACGCAATGGCAATGACACCTCTGCTTATATCAAGTCTACTTTATAGTCTAAAAGATTAAAGTAATTAAAGCTAAGTCCAGAAAGAAGCAAAAGAAAGTTTTGAAAAATGTCTCTAGCAAAATAATTTAAAGGAAAAAAATCTTTTATTCAAACTTATCAGCAAGTACACTAATTTGGGTTAAGAATTAGTCTTTCCATGTGTAAAGCTGATACAGGAAAAACATTATTAATCTATAATAAAAAAAGGAATATTAGGACAAAAATTTTATTTATGCGAAGCATTAGAAGAAGCAGCCCAAAAGGTCTCAAAATGTCAAACACCACAAGTTTCAAAAAACTAGTCATACAAATACCTGTCAGAGATGATCTATACCAACTTGTCTTCTGTTTTGTTTTTTTTAAAGCACTACTGTTGCCTGGGGGATGCACTCTGCAGGCCCTGCCCATCACGGATAAAGAAGAAATCATTGCAGATGAAAAAGAAATGATTGCAGTCAGTGTAAACCTTGGCTGCAGAGACTATGAGATGGTGGAGTCTGAGATCCTGTGAGAAGTGAGAAAGATGAACAGAATTACAGACTTTAGGAGAACAAATTCTGGCTTGATGAAGGATATGCTTGGCAGGATCCCAGAGTGAGACTGCCCTCAAGGGCAATAGGACCAAGGAGAGTGGTTGATCTTCTGAGAAACTCCTCTTAAATGCACAAGAATGTGCATGCTGGAATGGACCAAAGCTGAGAACTTGGGGCAGAGAGCCTGAATGGATGAACCAGGAACTCCTCACCAAGCTCAAATGCAAGGAGGCAGCACACATAGGTGTACTTGGAAGGCTACCCACAAGTTGCACAAAGACCCTGCCAAGCATGCAGGAGTAGAATTAACAAAGCCAAGGCTCAGTTGCTGTTGAAATTAATCGGAGCAGTGAAGGACACCAATAATAGTTTGTACAGGAGAGGAAAAAGAGAACACACATTAAGGAAAACAGGGGCCTGTTGTTCAATGGGGCAGGAACTTAGTAGTATGGAAGAACATGGAAAAGGACAAGGTACTCAGTACCTCTCTGTCTTGTTCTGTGAACAGCAGCACATCATTTTCCCAATTCTCTGTAACAACCTTGGCAGCATTTTCATTAATGATGTCCACAAAGTTCACACGTGAAATTAAAAGGAAGAAGCAGTTGATACACTGGAGGGTAGTCCATCATTCAGAGGACCTTCACAGGCTTGAAAAACATGCTGGCAGAAAGCTCTAAGACCAAAGCAAAGTCTTGCACCTGGGAAGCAATAATCCCATGCACCAATGCAGGCTGGGTGCTAAATGGACAGAAAATAGCTGTGCAGAAAAGGAGTCAGGAGGTTCCTGGGCAAGCTGACCACAAGGCAGCAAGTCTGCTCTTATGGCACAACCACCAACACATATGGGGCTGTATTAGCCAAGATGTAGCCAGCAGGTTATGGGAAATGATTCTTCCCTTTCTATTCAAGCTTCGGGCTCACCAGTACAAGGTAGGCGCAGACACACTGGGCCTAGTCCAGCACAGGACCACACAGATCCAGAAACCAGGGAATCCACAGATTCACAAACCAGGGGGTTTGGGGTGCACAACATATGAAAAGAGGCCGAGGGAACCACTTCTGTTGAGCATGAGAAGAGCTCCAACTTAGCTTTCCACTATCCCAGAGGAGAGGGATCCACATTGTTCTTAGAGATTGCAGTGGGAAAAACAGCGGCAACAGATACAATTTGGAACACAGGAAAATTTTCATGATGAAGGTAGTCTAGCAGCACAATCTTTGATTCAATCAGTGATATAAAACATAATGACCACATATAGTTCGGATGAACAAGTGGTTAATTTGGGTATAAAAAGAGAGAGGATGCTGAAACAAATGTTTTTAAATCATCTGCTCATTGCAACTTAAGTCATCTTTAACTACTGATATTAGAGACAACACTCCCAAATAACAATTTTGGAATTTACACCACTACTCAGGGTAGTAATTCGAGCACCTATAAAGTCCTCACCTTTCAGAAACACAGAAAAGGTTACAGTAAGACTTCACTCTAGATAGCTCCTGTTGTGTCCTTAGAGAGAGGCACCAAGAAAATAAATAAGCAGATAACAGCATTTTCATAGCTTGAGAGGTATGTATGGTCTCCATAAATACTTTGGCACTGCATACACGTAGCAATTAGAAGGAAGAACGGGAGAGAGGAAACTATGCTTATTCTGCAGTTTAGATGGCAAAGTTACTTCCTAGCATGGATTAACTAATAGATATTAGTTTCCCATGAGTTTTGGCTGCTTGCATGTTTTTCTGGTTTTGTTTTTTGAAGAGATCTAAACACAGGGAATGCTCCTGGTGAGAGGCAGTCTATTCTACTGTGCATCTCACCTTCTCGAGATCAGAAGAGCTACTTGGACAGCAAAAACAACAAAGGCCCTATTGATATATTTTCACAGTTGTCAAAATCTGTCCTGTTTAATTTCACAGCTTCACTGAGCACTCAAATCTATCCTAGACAAGCTAAAGCATTATCAACTAATGCCGCAAATCCCAAGTATGCATATACCAACATAAAAGCAACTGTATTTAAAATTTCTGAGTTTTTTTCTCCTGTCAAGCTTATGGTAATTTTAGTTTGGCAACTGATCACACCTTTTTTCCACATGATTTGACAATTTTTTAAAAATGAAATCTATCTCCAAGTCTTTGGAGTTATAGACTCTTAGCTGATCCACAGTAGTCTTAGAGCAAAACTATCAAGAAATGGATAATTTTCATTTCCATTGAAAACTCCATAGGATATATTCTACACTTAGGGTGAATTATATTTCATGCATTATTCCAAGTCCAGTGTTATTGTTTCTCTTTCAGTTTTGCATAGGGAAAAAGGTGTTAAATTTGGTTAGGTCTTAAATATTTTCTAGCAGTATGTAAAATAAGTTCTATACTGCATCTTTTAAGATTAAACCAGGACCTCTGCACTGCAACAAACAGCAAAAAAACCCCCAAATTATGCAATGCTTGAATCCATATGACATGTACTAGCTGAAGTTCCCTTATGAGATATTTTGTTTGATATTTTTAATGAGTTGTTGCATCAAGGTTATGTTTTGCAGTCCAGCATTTGATCATTTCTGTTTTTTTAAGGTGTCTTCAAGTTATCATCAGTTCAATGTTATATTTAAGTGGACTGTATCTGACTGTCATTTAGGTAAATCAGAGAGACAGACAGTAATCATAAGAGTATTAAAGTGACAGAGGAAAAGATTTACTTTCCTGCACTGAGACATCAACATATGCACTGTGCCATTTTCCACTATTGCTTTAATATCCCATATATATTTCAGTGGGTTAAGACCACACATTCAGCATACTTTTTTTTTTTTTCCAGAGTCTAAAGCTATTCACTCAAGTGTACGACAAGGGTTTATTTCGGTCTATAAAACTAATCCTGGAACTGTACAACTAAAATAGCTTTTCACCACAACAGGTGTTAGCTGATTACGAGCAGAGCTGGGCTTAGAGCTCTCAGCCACAGCCATTAGGAATGCCTCTCTTGATGTTAAAAAGTCAAGAGCATGGCCAAGACACCACCAGCGATCGGCACCAAGGGACTGGCTTAATGAGAATGGTATTTTTAAAATTTGCTTTGTCTAGTCTTGTCTGGTAGCCTCTGCGCTAAAGTTATAGCATTACATCATTGTGAACAATTGCTCAGTTTGACCACTGAAATATGAAGATTCTATTTGATTTCTTGCATTTTTATATACTTCAGTGTTTTTGGATGAGATTACTTCACTTAAATAGTTTCAACATCTTGGATATTTGAATGCATTTGTAATGTGCGATTACTTTGGATATTTTTAAGCTAATGCATATATATATAGGATGAACAGTTCTGATTTTCCCTGTCTGCAGCTACGAAGAGCTTTTACAGATTTCCTTTTTCTGCCCATACTTTACAAAGCAGAACATATTCACAGATGTAAAAATTTCTTAAATAAACAGTTAATCCTTTTGATCTGAATGCACTGATTTAGAAATTAATGTTAAACACAGTATAGTAGTAAGTAGATTGCACTCATCTAAATGTTAAAACCGCTTATTTAACTTCAGTTGGCAAACTACTCCGGAATTCAGTATATCTGAAGATGCACTAACTACAATATAGGCATTACTCAGGAGCTGACAATCAACCCATAAGTTATCAGAGAAGACTGAAATAAGTTTTCTTCTCATAAGACTTACAAAACTTTTCTCTACTGTATGCAAGAAGGCTGACGTCATTTAACACTATTTTCCACCAGTTTCACCTCCTCCCCTCCCAAATCCTTTTCTGTAGCAAACAAATAACTCTCAATAGTCTCACACCACAGAATTCTCACAGACCATGATCCTTATCACTCTAAATATCGCTCTCCTCTGGTGCATTGTTCTTCAGAAAGTGCTGTTACCACTTCTGATATCTACTTTGCAAGATGTGGGATGCATTACAGCTTCCAGGCAGCTAATTTTTCCCATCATTAACTGATCTGTGCTCAATCTGGAAACTGTGTTGGCTTATTTTGCCATTACATAGTAGAT
This sequence comes from Crypturellus undulatus, assembly GCA_013389825.1. Classification (NCBI taxonomy): domain Eukaryota; kingdom Metazoa; phylum Chordata; class Aves; order Tinamiformes; family Tinamidae; genus Crypturellus; species Crypturellus undulatus. Next base: position 467,254 of record VWPW01020921.1, read on the forward strand.
ATAAGCATAAAACAAACAAACAAACAAAAATCCCCCACAACTTCTGGCAGACAAGCTTGGAAATCAGACTCTCTAGACTGTTGAAATGGATGGTGGTAAAACAAAGGTCCCTCCCAAAGCGGGTTTTGAACAATTATCTACCTCTGGAGCTCCTTGCGAAAGCCTCGTATTCTCCACTGTCTGTTTATGAAGGAGACTAGATTTCTACTTAAATGCCTATGTTAGATGCCTGACTGAGCTGCTTGCTGCCAATTAATTCTCTAGACAGGTTCTCAAATGTCTGGATTTTATCTTCCAGGCTCAGTTGTCTTTTGATTCACAGAATTACAGATTCCCTTGAGCTTACCATGGAACTCAAGGGAGGGGATCCTCCCTCTCTGTGAGGGACCTGTGAGGTCACATCTGCAGTCTTGGGTGCAGTTCTGGGCTCCCCAATACAAGAAGGACATTGAGTTTGCAGAGAGGGTCCAGCAGAGAGACACGAAGATGATTAAGGGACTGGAGCACCTATCATATGAGGAAAGACTAAGCGAGCTGGGCCTGTTTAGTCTGGAGAAAAGAAGGCTGAGAAGAGATTTGATCAACATGTTCAAGTACCCTGAGGGGTGAATGTAGGGAGGATGGGGCCAGGCTGTTCTTGCTGGTGGTCAGTGATAGGACAAAGGGTAATGGGTACAAGTTGAAACACAGGAAGTTCCACCTCCATGTGAGGAAGAACTGCTTTCCTGTGGGGGTGACAGGGCCCTGGCACAGGCTGCCCAGAGAGGCTGTGGAGGCTCCTGCTCTGGAGATCTTCCAAACTCGCCTGGATGCCACCCTGTACCACACGCTCTGGGTGTCCCTGCTGGAGCAGGGGGATCTAGAGGTCCCTTCCAACCTTAAGTATTCTGTGATTCTGTGAACTGCAGATACCTCTGAAGTTTTATGACTATTTTACTGGGTAGTGAAAAAGATGATGCTATAAATGAGACTTTCTCTACAAAGCACAGATTTTGAAAAGAAAAAAAGAAAAAAACACCAAGAATCACCTTGCATGCTGTTATGGTTTTTAACCCAAGGCAAAAACCATGTTGAGAGACACGTAAACATTCACGCAGACGTCATTAGTTGCACACTAGTTGGTATACTAGCAATAGATTTAAGTGTGTATGGGTCACAAGTCCCATTACCCAAGTGAGCTGTTTCTTTAAAAAGTGCAGAACACTTAGCAACTATTATTCATTACCTCAAAAGACAACTAACTGTATTTCTGCAAATAGCACTTTAAAAGCCAAGCAAAGAAAAACAAGAACTTTGCATCAGAAGTACTACATATTTTCTCTTTTCACTGAAGATATAAGGAGAGTTATTGAAAAATGGACCATCAGTGAATTTTGTGCACAATAAATGCACCTACTACTTACAGGTAGTGCTAAACAGTTTAGCTTTGCCAAAACACCACGAGGACTATCAGCTGGTGTCTGTTCGATGATACCACGTTACTCTCAGTTCTACACATGTTCCTCCTACCTACCCTAAAAAGAAAACTTTTTTGTGGAAAACACATAGTTGCTCCCAGCAAATATTAAGGGTATTCCCATTCACTAGCACCCTTTTCCCTTAGTCAATACTGGAAATACTTAATTGACAATATGGTTAAAGTCATTATGGGGAAAATGGCTAATTTCCCAAAGGAAAATAGCCTCAAGAGACCGCTTTTCTTGGCTCATCTTGTTTTCATTAGTAAAGGCAATATAGGTAATGAGGTAGTCTCGTATCTGGCCTTGGTTCCTGTGTACACCACTAGGAAACCATCCACTTTCCTCTTCCAATCTCCATTACATTGGCAATTGGGACTTGCAGTCATCCCCAGTCTAGCTCTCCTTCGCTGTGATTTTTATTTTATTTTTGAAAAGAAACAACATACAAAAAAGTCGTTATCTACTGACTTTATTGAACAGTGTACTTCCGTCTAAGTAAGAGGCTGCATCTTTCTTCTTAATTCCTTCTTCCCCTGTACAGGCTTCCTCTCATATGCAGCAAAGTGACTGACTCTCCTGCCTCAAGTATGTTTTTCAGCAGTATATAGGGAACTGGTGAAGCACCTGCTCTTGTTAGAAAAATGTTTATGCCCAAAGCTCAGTGCAAATCCATTTCTTCTTCCCACTGTAATTTTTGCTTCTTGTGACTATACACTAAAAAATTCCTGAGCTTCCTCTTAGGCTGCCTATTTCTACGTTTTTTCTTGGAAAGTTTCCTGTCTCATTCCATAGCCATTTTGTGACTCAGAAATACAGAAATATTGTCCATACTGAGAAAATGAAAATACGGGAGGTCATTTGATATGGCTGTAGGTATATACTGGAATTTGATATCTAGTTAAAAAATCAAGGAAATTATGTGATAAGCAAGTTCTCAGTAAGTTGTGAGGGTAATTAACAACAAAACTTATTTGCTATTTCATACAGGATTAGGCAAAAGGGCTTTTTTCCCCACATCGCTGGAGATAAAGGTTGAATGGAGGCCTAGTGTCTCCTACATTAAACACCATATAGATTAAGAAGGTCAAAGCAAGCAAGCATTAGAGAAACATTCTCTCACAGGAGATGAATCCTATGTTTCACAGAGGGGAAAAAAACAGCGAAATGGATACAAAGGCCTACACTTACTGAAGAATTTTCAAAGGAAACCATAAAAGGTACAAAGAAAGCTTTGTTTGGATTTATATTCAGCAGTGACACAGAAAAGCAAATCCACGTTTGCTTGCATGGAATAAAAACAAAACTCAAAAGTGAGGAGACACTTAAATACTTGAGTTATAAACATGATTCTTTAATCCTGCATCTTGCCTGTTTTTTAACTAGTGTGCAGGGAGGTAGAACTTTTCAGAGAAGCCTATGGAGAAAAAAAAGCTCACAATTCACAATACTTCTGTCACGTTTGGAAAAGTCAAATCAGGTTCTGCTAGGAAAATATTTTAATAACATTTTTTTCCCTTAGGATTCGCTACTTCTAACAACAACAACATAAATGTATTATCAGAGTGCCAAATGATTGGTTAATAGTCCTACTTATACCTCCAAACTGCACAACTTTCTAACCTCTGATTTAAATTTTCTTCAATTAATAGGCATCAGTAGAGTAATATTTATCCAGTTGCTAAGAGCTTAGCTCTCTGCTATATTAAAGCAGTGTACACATTATATCCCCTTACATGAGCAAAAGAAAAACAAATCATTTTTCATGCCACTGCTTAAGCAGAATTTTGCTTTGTGTTTTAGTCTGGTTTTTCTTTCTGTTTGAAAGAGTATTTAAGTTCAAAAGTAAGTTTTCCTTGGGGGTTCTCAATTAACTTTACTTAGGAGAAGGAAGGAACTAGAGAAGAAAAGGAAATGTCACGAAGAAAGAAGTTTTATTTAAAGGAATCTGCTTTCAATGACTAGGGAAGGGTAAACCACATAAGATATAGTTCCTATTTTCACTTAGAATGGAGTCCAGCCCTATTACTGATGCTTGCTCTATTGTGCCAAACATATCACTTATTCTGGGTTATGCCGAAAACAACTTCAGCCAGCTCTGACTGTAGTAGCATTGTCTTTTTCGGGTCCGTGGTTTGGACTTTTTCCTGCAATAGCGTAAGTACAGACTTCCACACCACATCACAGTACTGCATTTATTTCCTAAGGCCCAATCTCAATAGTAATAAGTTTGTTTTTTGGACTCAAACGAGTAGACTTTAACTGCTTGATACCAGCGATAAGGATTTCCCTAGGGATTAAACAACAGGGTATTTCTCTTAGCCGCTCAGCCTCAGGAATTCCAGTCTGCGCCGGCAGCCTGAATGCATCATGTGCTCTCGAGAGCACCTTGAAGAACAGAACTGCGCATTGCTCCTCACACCGATAGCAAGCAGCCAATTTGATAGGTATACTGAGAGCATTCTCCTGTAACCATCACAAGGTATTTTAAAGATCCGAGAGAACGGCTAGACAACTCAAACAGCTGCAGCTCTATACGTAGCACTAGGCACAGTCCGAGGACTTACAGTGTGTTTAGCCTCAGGGTCATCAGGGCAAACGACTGGGGCGAGGGGGGAAGGGGAAAAGATCACAAATCAGTACCCATGAAGAATATTTTCTAACTTGTTCCATTCAGGCTGGCACTGTAGGAGATGAACCCCCCTGCTAAGTATGCCCTTAATCTCCTCACAGTATTCGTCCCCTCCCTCCTACACCTTTGCCTCCTCTCTGAAGGAGAAAATTGTGCGGCAGATACTTTATTAGTCTAATTTATCCTCTGCTCATAGCAATTGGCTTCTCGGAAAGGCAATCAGTTATGACTTTTTATCTTTCTATGTCTAGAACTGCTGCCTGTGACTACAAACAAGAATCACGACTCATCAGCAGATTTAAACTGTTCAGCACTGTTTAANTGAACCCCCTGCTAAGTATGCCCTGAACACTAACATGATATAATTTATAATGTATAATTTAATCTCCCCACAGTATTCGTCCCCTCCCTCCTACACCTTTGCCTCCTCTCTGAAGGAGAAAATTGTGCGGCAGATACTTTATTAGTCTAATTTATCCTCTGCTCATAGCAATTGGCTTCTCAGAAAGGCAATCAGTTATGACTTTTCATCTTTCTATGTCTAGAACTGCTGTCTGTGACTACAAACAAGAATCACGGCTCATCAGCAGATTTAAACTGTTCAGCACTGTTTAAGCTTGTATTTTATTTATTACAGTGTTTTCTCTTTTTTTAGTTAGTACTTCTTACACAGCAAAATCCAAGTGAGACTGTACACCAAATTTACTTCTTTTTTTTTTCCTACTTCCCTGCCCATTTGAGCTGGTGAGAGCAAACTCAGTGTTTGCAGCACTCTGGACCACTGGCACATGCCTTAGGCATGGCAGACCCTGCATCCTCATGCCACTGCACAAGGGTGGTGGAATTTGCCCCTCTCCTTACCTAACTGCATTCTCCAGCTCACCACTCTGTCTCCTGCAGAGATGTCCACCAGAGATGTTTCTTATCTGGCGTAACAACCTTTTGTTTACTTTAGCACTGTAAAAGGGCTTCAGAACAAATGTGCATTTGTGATATTTATCCTTAAAGTACTTTAACTAAGCATCTTTTACAGTAGAGAAACATTAGACAGCAAAAACATTAGTTCTCAGATGGGTTTGCAGAGCAACTATAAAAATTTTACAACACAATAGAGTCTTAAAAGATCCTCTCACATCCCTCAGTAAAAGGCAAATAACTATATTGAGAAGACTCAATTTAATGCTTTCTTAATTTCAGAACTGTAAGATTCGTCAGTGCCACAGCAGGAATACTTCAAGAGTTGCAGAAGGCATCTGCATTCCAAAAATGCCATTTGTGAAACCATCCTATAATCATGTTAACTACTCCAAACCAGCTGTCATTTCATTTTTCCCCTATAATGTGGATAACCGAGAAAATTCAGGAAGCTGCAACCAGTAGCTTATAGTAAGGCTGGCACTGACTTTATGCCAGAACAAAGAACAGAACTTAACAGAACTTCACCTTAAGTCTGGAAAAACAGCTGTCTAGAGAAATGCCAAAACATACCAGAGGAAAATGCACCCAGCCTCAGACAGGACTGTACAGGGCATGTGTCATACCTGGTTTTCCCCTACTTTGAATGCCAAGCATCCACCACAGGAATTTGGCCTACAACAACCTATTCAATCACCTAAACGTTGCAGCACTTGTTGTTCACGGGTAAGCGTAGCATGCTGCATTATAAGAAGCATAACCCAGTTGCTGTTTGGTTAAATTCTGCTGATTAAAATGTAGTGGGAACTGGGGGTCACCAGCAGCCTGGCATTAAATCAAGGGCTAACGTTTGGTTTCCAGCAGCAAAGTAAAGCCGCAGCCACCACCCTTCCAGAGGGAGAAGACATGGGATGAAGACATCCCTGAAAGACAACAGTGATTCCTTATAAACAGCAACCAAACGTCAGGAAGAATGAGAATAGGGATGAAAAAAATATAAGAAAGGAATTAGGGAAGATGAGAGCAAAAGTAAAAGTCAGGTAAGACAAGATGGCATGTTGAAGAAAGGATGAGTAAAAAAAAAGGGATGCAGGGACATGTGAACAGTGGGAAAGAAAGAGAGAAAAAAAAACGGAGAGAGAGAGAGAGAGAGAGAGAATAAAAACTGCTGGACAGAATGAAAGGACCCCCGATCTTGGTAGGAAATGTAGACTAGTGTTCTTAAATCTAACAGAGCTGTGTAGAGAGAAGTAGTATCCTTAATATATTTACTTAGAGAGCAAAGGTAAAGGTAATCTCTGTTTAGGCTTGAATAAAGTTAATAGCATGAACTATAGTGGACTATGATGCAAACGGCAGTCTAGTTCCCATCCAGTTATAGTGTGCATGTAAATACAGCTGTCCATTAAACTAATTTGTGGAGAAAGGAATGTGGGAAGTGGGTAATTTCACAAGCAAGAGGCGGTCTTTCAAGCTGTGCATTTACAAGCTTATTTTCCCAGATCTGGTTGAGATTCACCACATGAATAAATATACGTGTAACATTAGCACAAGGGAAGGATCCCATATATACAGACTATTAAATATACACATTGCAATTCTCATGGAATAAGCTGCAGGATGAGAAAAAAGCTTTATTCCAGTTATTAACTGACTTGCTTCTCTTCCGTCTCTAACAAATGGCTCTTACTACTAAGCTATTAAACTGCTTCAAACCATGCAAGACATTTAAAGCAAAACAAAAAAAGCTGAATATATTTCCTTACTTGATTCTCTATCTGGAACAGTTTTTACAAGCATTAAACTAAAAAGCAAAGAAAACACCCTTAGTTTTAGACAATGGCAAAATACAAATCAGGTACAATACTAACTTGAGGGAGTACAAATGAATCTGCTGCTTCCCCAAGATTGTCACAATTCTAGACTCAGATGTCTCCTTTCACAGTGTTTCTAGCAGTGAGAGAGAACAGCAAAATCCTTCACAAACTATTTTTAGAAATCTGTAGAAGAGTTATTTTCTCTCTCATCTTTTGTCTAGACCATGGTAGAAGTCATTGTAGAATGTGTTAGCCAACATATTCTGACAAATATACTTAAGAAAAATCTAGTTGACACAAGACATGAAGTCTTTCAAGGAGGAAAAAAGGAAAAAAAAAAAAAAAAAGCCCAAGCTCCAATTTGACTTAATGCAAGGCATGCCAAAGCCAAGGCAGTGAAGTCTTTTCAGATATAACAAAATAGACTAACATCTAACTTCAAAACTTTTATTTTAGTTCAGAGAAGACTTCAAATGCCAGATTTACAGATAGTAAAATATTAAAATAGTTTAAATACTTTAAAAACATCTTTGAAACAAATACAACATGGTACTTATTAACATTTTATTGACATTTCTTCAAATGGTCTTCATAACTACCAGCTCTACTTGCCATGATTAATGTAGCCAATCCAAACATGTCAAAAATATTTATGCTATAGCATATTATCATATATGCTAAACACATACACTATGTATAGCCAAGAAGTCTGAATGTTCTCACAGTAACATCGAGGCTCACTTGCAGCACACATTGTGTGCAGAAGCCCCTAAATCAGCTGGCATTGATCCCAGTTCCTCGTGTAGCCCTCACGAACAGAACACGATCCTGTCCTACTTCTGCATTCACACAACTAGGAATCACGTTTCCTAAGGGTCACACTTCAGGAAAGCTCTCTGCTGAGATCTGCTTGCATGTCTGCTCTTACAAATCTTGCAAATAGTGCTTTGCTTATCAGTATGAAAACTATACTATTAAAAGTGCCTTTGTGTAGACAGGAGAAAAAAAAAAGAAACAACAGATTTACTGGCAACAAGTTGTGCTTTTCTGTCTCTAGTCAGAAGGTACAGTTTAGTACATGATCAGCAGCAAAATCCACACGTTACGTAAATATAAGTAAAACAACTGTCTAACATTCTACATGAGGTGATGTTTAAATGTTTCTCAAATTAAATTAACAATCTTATCTCAATCCCTGAGTTCTGTTTTACTACTTAAGGTTCTTGTTTTCTACGACAACACTGTACACTGTAAAAACACCAGAGGCATAGATGTTTAATCTTGTCCTCGTTATAAGCGGTGCAGTACCATGCTTTCTTATACCATGCTGAATGCAAACAAATACTGCTAGAAGTGCAGCATGCTGGGCAGAAACAGATCTACCATCACTGCTGAACAGAGAAGCGATTACTCAGATGAGGATGGCTGAGTATTTACAAGCATTTATCTTTTTAATTAAAAAAAAAACTCCTTTGTTCTCCTCAGTCTATAAACAATAGATTGAGAACTTGATTAAAACATTACTTCCCCCCCCCAAAGCATTTTTAAATTGCCTATTAATAAATTCTCAGAAGAAAATACCAATTGGAAATTTCGAGTAGTTTGGGTCTATCAAAAAAGTCAGGACTACAAGGAAAAAAATTAATTTATTGATCACTGAAGTGTCACTGAGGATATCAGATTTGCACCTCAGAGTCTTTCATCTTTGGAGGCAAAGGAAAAATGCCCATTTCATAACTGCATATGATGCCTATGGCATTCTAATCTAAAACAACCAAAGTTCTGTAGTAAGTCAAAATGCCTTTTACTCTCAATATTTCATCCTCACTGCAGAACACAGATATCTTGGAGTACCAATAGAAAATATTTTAGTCCAAAGTAGGGATGTGGTATGATCAGAAAATACAGAACTCAGGTTGTTTAGGGACAGAAGCAAATGACCAGCAAAAAAGAATTCAATCACCTTGATTTGTCAGGTGCTGTGGAACAAGGAAGGTCAGAGTAATACCTGAGGTGCTGGAACAGAAATGGTACAAATGAAGGTACAATTTTAAAAAAAATAGGCAGAGGAGATGAGGGCAAGACAAGAGGAAAGCTAAAGAAACTTTCTAGAGTAATTCTTCCTCACACAGAATAAAGACCAAAAGGGTAAATTTGCTTTCAATATGAGAAAGGCTCAGATTTACCAGTCATTTGATATATTCCCCTGCACTGCCTCAGATCTGCTAAACAGGTGGATCAGTAAAATACAGCACCACTTAAGGAAAAAAAAAAAAGAGTAAAAAAAAATCTATTAGTTACAATATAGGAACTGTAGCAACCTTCAGAATATTACTAAAAATAGTCTATTAAACACTGCACAAAGAAGGGATATCATTTCCTTCAAAACGATACATCAAATGACATTTTGTTGTATGTGGGGGGTTTAATTTCATCATCTTGTTGCAAGGAACTCCAAAACTTTCTTGTTAAAGTAAATTATAATAGTTAAAATTGGTAAAGCACATAAAAGGGGGAAGGGAAGCCTGCAACATGTCAACCAGCTGTCAGAGAGGCTGCAAAGAAAAATAAGTGAGCTGCTGATAGATAAAGAGGGAGGAGGAAGGGGAGAAGAAAGGCTGCTGTGGGAAAAAATGTGACTAACTGTCATCAGATTGGCTTGCTTAACTTCTCAAACCCCAAGACATGCAAATAATTTATTAATATTTAAACATGATTTTCTTGCTCTTTTACTACTGTGGTTTCCCTGAGACCACTAAAATCTGTCGCTTGAGTAATTCCCTGCAGATTATACGAAAGAGCAGACTATTCTAAAAAGGAAGGGCTGTCCAAAATTTCTTCCTATTCAGTCAAAAAGGAGCACAATAAATCAGGCATCATTCTCCTGCAAAATATGATGTAAGCAGCCCCATGGATCCCAGGGACTTGAGGAAGAGCGCAGACCACAGAGGGGAACAGGGCTGAAAAGGAGGAAAGTGCCAATTATGCTGAAATCCGATATTTGGTAAAATAAAACAGCTTCAAAGAGACGGTTACTTAATCCTGGAGTTGGAGCGGAATGTGAGCTTCCTCTCTGCCCCAGCAACACATGTACTACAGCAGCCTGCTTTTTTAACCTGAAGTAGCTAAACAAACAGAACACGACAACGGCAAAAATAACCGGTAACACAAGGCTGATTTTCCTGCCCATCACACACTGTAAACAGAAAAAAAATAGACTCTTGGTGAACAAGGATTGAAGGAATCTAGGCAAGCCTTTGCACATGATGGTCAAGCAGAAAGAGGCAGCATTTTTTTTCTATTTTCTAGCACTGCTTGATAGGCCAGAAAGCATGAAATTAGCAGCCACCATCAGGATCCTGACATTCCTGGAAAATGATTCAGACCTCTGAATAAGAGTGCTGAGGATAAAAGAAAGAAGGGAAGGAAAAAAGAATAGAATAGCTTTGATTCATTTACATTAAAAAAAAAAAAAAAAAAAAAAAACCCTTGCAAGTACTAGCAGGGCTTTGCAGCAGGAATGTCTTTGCAGTGTTATAATCTGGTAACCAAAAGAGTCTATTCAAAACGGGCAACAAAAAGAAGTGAAAGACTTTTTATAAAGCCACAAAAATTACAACAGTAGAGACACATGGCACTCCTAATGAGCATTTCAGTACTCTTGCTAGTTATAAAACTTGAAGAAAACTACAGCCATTTACTCAGCAGAGAAAAATGTGCTGCTTTTATTTAAACTATATAAACAACTTCTCTTTAGAGCACGTTAGTTTTGCAGAGATTTTAACAGGAAGGTTTAACAGGAGAAATATTATGTGCCCTGATTTCATCACTCCCTAGTTCCAGGTTAATATCACAAATGCAGCACAAGAGATGAGAGAAATAAAGCATTCCCATTTCTCTCTCCCTCCTCCCACAGACCCCTTCTTATACTGAGACGCTGGGGAAAAATACATATATGTGTATACATACGCACACACTCCCAATAAAATGGGCACTATTATTCTTTGCTGCGAGTTTCAAAGGCACCACACACCATCAATTTCTATGGCCTCCAGTAAATACTCACTTCTGCAAAATCAGGCCAACAGTTCTTAAATTCTTCAGCAGAAATAGTTTCTTATACACTTAGTAGCTCAACACCAGCAAACCAAAAGGCTTGAAGCATTACCATCAAGTCCATCTTTGAACAACACAATAATCTCTTTGGATTTGAAAACACACCACTCAACAAGAAAAACGTAGTTCCAAAAGAAGCACTGAGTTTCACTGTCACTTGTCCCTCTTTTTCTAACTTAAAAATGACATTTTAATGCAATATTCAGTAAGTCAAAACCAAAAGTCTATCAAATATTGCATGCACAATCATGTCTCTCTATCAGGGTAGATATTTTGTCCATATATATATCTAGATATGTGAACAAATCATCATATAGATATAAAGACAATCTAAACATCTTCAAGTCCTAATAGATTAAAATGACTTTAGACAAAATACAAGGCAAGACAGCCCATGCTGTCTACTTGACCTCCTTTTGATCACCCTTTCCTTCCCACACTACATGATCTTTGCTCCCTCTCCTACAAAGAGACTGCTGGTCACATGCAATTGTTTGGCAATATCCCAATGAAAAGAGTCCCCTGATAAGCCACTGACCCATTAAAAGTGATTTAGAATTTCTCTACTTCCCCATGATACCTTGAAAGGCCCTCCTTTCTTCAGGAAAGATACATTTCAGCAGATATCAGATGAATGCATGACAACCATCTAACCAGCCTGCAGATTTAGGAATCCACATGTAGGCTGAGAAGATGCCTGCTCACACACGCACACACAGAGCAGTTTAAATGACGCAAGTGAAATTATTTGGGGTAACACTGATATCAGGCTGGTTTTGCCTGTTTCATTGGGAAGCACTGAAGCTGGGAAAATAGCTTAAATAAAAGTGATTTACTTGTGGTGCCACTCATATTTGAGTGATGGCCACCATAAGAAGGAAGATTTTGCTAACACTCTTACCACAACTAGGGAGCATGGCAATAAATTTCCCTGCTTCAGTAGCACTTCAGACAGAGTGTGGTGCAAGAGCCACAAAGTTCTTCAATAACTATCTACAGTTTTAGATTTAAGCACAAGCTGCACAAGAGATGCTGATATTGAAAAGACACAAGCTACAGTCCAGTTTCCACTTTCAGATTTCCAAGCAAGATTTAGGACTATCAGGTTACAAGTCTGGACTGTGTTGCCATAGCCAGTTAATAAGGTAATATTAAGCATGAGGTTAAAAGAACATTACTCTAATATTTAAAATTATTTTCTCTGATTTTTTAGGCTACCAACTATATCTAAACCACTGCTATACACTGAATTCTGTGCTACCAGAGAGGTCTGTGTTTCTGCCTATTGCTACAGGCCCTTCCTTCTTGCTGATCAGAGTACCAACTGATGAGAAAGTCTGCACAGGTATTTCAGTTGCATTTCTATAGGAAGTTTTCTCCTGACAGTGGTTCTGCTGATCTCCCCTTTAAAGGTAAATAAATGAAAGAACAAGCTCCCCAGTATCACCCACTAAATACTCAATTTTAGTGGATCAACTGAAAGCTCTCCCGTGAATTTTTTAAGGAATCAGCCACTAGATGGCAGAAAAATGCAGTTTAATTTTCTTAACTATATGAAGGATTCACCCAACACAGATCTTTTGCATCTTAGAGAATAGGTAGTATGATGCATCAAGCAATGGCAAATAAAAGATGATAGCAAAGCTAAAGATCTTTCTTCCTAGTACAGATGCTAGTTTGACTTCTCCTCTGCTGTAAAGTCCAAGTAGCTAAATATTTTAAAACTTGAAAGTTAAAGTAAGCAAGTCCTGCTAAGTTTCATTATTCTGGAAAGTACATGATGATGGAAATATGGACAGTCTTTTTAAAGGTGTTTTATGATCACCATGTCACTCCATTTTAAAGAACAAAGTTTATGTACAGCTTAGTTGAAGCATCAGGTGTAACGCCTGCTTTCCTAACCAAGAATGTGGGTGTGGGATAATGATTAGGAGGATAGAATAGTGGTTAGGAGGAAAAATGGATCAGGAAATATGAACAGACTCTAAGCAACTTGGCAGGAATGAGAGCAGAAAAAAGTTTTCATTGAATGATTCAATTAAAATATATATTATATTGACTACAAAGCCTGTCTTTTTTGTTATAACAAGTTTGCAAATACAAACGGAAAATTTATACACCTGCATTAACACTAACATTGTTTTTGTGGAGAAATTTTGCTATAATTGTTTTAAAGTATTTTCCATATATTAGAAGCTGTACTTAACAACAGAACACTTTGGAAGAATCTATCCAGAAAGCATTATGACAAATGCTGGAGAGGCAAAACTGTAACTGATCTAACGTAACATAAAGAAAACCTATGTAAAAAGTTTATTAGCAATTCATAATTTCTCTCATTCAGATCTTACATTACTATGCTAGCACAGGGACCTAAACAAATATTACTTAAAAAAAGATTTTTATATTCATCTTTGTAAGAAAAGATAAAACTGTTTTTAAATGGATGGAACTAGTGTCCATAATCCTTTTACATAATCCTTTTAATCCTATTAATGGCAGTGATGAAATCTAAGACTGATCAAATCATTGAGATTTTTGTAGAGATTCTATCTGCAACTCAAAAAAGAACTTTTGGCCACTGTCTCAAATTGTAAAGCCAAAGCTGAAGTCTAATATTGTACAACTCCCTTCAACTCAATAAACTGTTACTGAAAGACTAAAGAGAGAAGAGATCAAGTCATGAGGCAAATTACACTTAAAATTGACAAAAAAAGACTAACATGAATGAAGAAGTCGTCAGCACATGTTTTTAGCTAAAAATCTGATCTTACACAAAAGAGAAACAAGTTTCAGCCTTATTATTTTGAAATAAGGAAAAAAAACCTGACTACTAGAAGAAATTTCCTGTATAAACTGTTTCACAATTAGCATGATGGAGAAGTTACTGCTTGGTAATTAACTCAGATATTCATTGCAAATATATTCAGTAAGAAGTCCAGATAAGTTACTTACTGAAGTAAAAGCCAGAAGTTCCTCTTCAGTTAACTTGTGTATTGGATTGTTCTTTTGGAAGTCTATACTGCGAAAAAAAAAAAAAAAAAGTGAACACAAAATATTAACTTAACCTTCAGAATGCTAGGCAGAATGTTTCTCAAACTTGCAGAAATCTAAAGGATGTTCTGGAAAAGTGTTACTGCTATCAACACTAGTACATATGTGCAGAATAAGATCTAGACCTAGGAGCAGTTACAGAAAACAGGATCATTCCAAGAGATCAGAATATTTAGTCATGCCCTTCCCAGCCCATTCTAAATTGAACTGTCTGCCTTAGTTTAAGCCTGTAACAATTTCAGGTATCCTAAACAGCTTTACACCCACTCCTTGTTTTAACAGAAACATGTTTTCAGTTAAGATTCTATGACTAATTGCAGACAGATTCTACAAAAGCCCTAACACTCAAAAAGTGCTGAAGGGTAATCTCACTCCCCTCACTAATGGTCTTACCACTAACTAATAGTACACAAATGAAGAAAAAGCCAAGTAGACATGAAAAAATCCAACTATTTTATTTGAAGTTGGACAGGTTCACAGAGATAATCAAAAAACTGGGTTTACATTTCTACATGAGTGAACATTCTCTTCAAATACCAGCTCATCAATATTACCAAATATACTACATGAAATATCTTCAAGTGGCACAAAGAGCAAAAAGGTTACAGAGCATTCAAAAGCTCTAACTATACTACCGAGCAGCAATCATTCGAACTTCACAAAAGCAATATAAATAAGGCCTAAAATAAAGAAAATATTCCTTCAGCTTTGCAGCAACTTTCAGTTTATAGGCAAAAAAAAAAAAAAGTATATACAAAAAGTATATAATAAAGTATTAATTGTTTTGATAGGTCGCAAGTAGAAATTATGTTACCTGTTTTACAATATTGTGTAAAACAAAACAGAGAATTACATAACCTACTTGATTTGTTTTTATGTTCCCTACTTTGGGGAGAACACTTAGCCCCAAAGTAACTTTATTCATGCTACTTTATTCTTTTTTGCATATACTCTGCCATTACATTTGCAGAAATAATGGTCAAAGATCTCATTAAAATACTGTTACTATCCCCATGGACAAGATGCAGAGTCGAAGCTGTTTGTTCAAATCTCATTTATCCTTGAAAGGTCATGGTGAATGGAGGATGATTCTGAGGAGTCAAAAAAAGCAAGTGTCACTCCTGTCTTCAAGAAGAGAAGGGAGGATCTGGGGAACTAGTCAGCCTCACCTCAATGCCTGGGAACTGATAAAGCAAATCCTCCAGGAAGAAATTTTCAAACATATGAAGAGCAAGCAGGTGACTGGGAGCAGTCAGCACAGATGATGAGATAGAGCACTGCCTCAGCCAGGTCACAGACCATTTCAAACTGGAAGGAACAGCTAATACACCAGAGTGCTGTGCCACCACTCAGAAGAACCTCAACAGGCTGGAGAAATGAGCACAGGAGAACGACGTGAACTTTGATGACAGTGCTAAGTCCTGCAAATGAGAAGAGTAACTCTTTGCACAAGTACAGTCTGGGGGACATGTAGCCACACAGCAGCTTGCAGGGAAGCATGTGGGGGTCCTGGTGGAAGACAAGTTGAACATGAACAGGTAGCACTAGTGAGGCTGCACCCAAAGGCCATATTCCCTCCTGGATTCCCCAGTGTAAGGGACATGGATTTACCGGAGCGAGTCCAGCAAAGGGCCACAAACATGAAGGAACTGGAGCATCTCAGACAAGAAGCTGAGACCTAGAATTGTTCAGTCAGGAGAAGAGAAGGCTCTGGGACCTTATTTAGGATCTTAACATACAGAAATATCTGATGAGAGTGAGTAAAGAGGACAGACTTTTCTCAGTGGTACCTAGTGACAGGACAATATGCCATGGGCACAAATTGAAATACCAAAAATTTCTTTAAACAAAAACCTCACAGCAAGGGTGCTAAAATGCAAGGGTGCTAAAATACAAGGGCAGGGTGCTCCTCGAGGTTGTATCTCCATCCATGGAAAGCTTGACTGAACATGGCTTTGAACAACCTGCAATTCAGTTTGCAGCATGGTGGGTGAAGATGATCTGAAAAGTCTATGCCAGCTGCTAGCATAAGTATTTATAGTCAGTCTCATAAAAAAAAAAAACAAAAAAAATAAGGAAGTTGATGTCAAACATTAGTCATTAATAAACATATGACTTCAGGTGAAAAACAGCAACAAACTTCTTTCTGCTGCAAAAAGGTAGCAAGTATATTCCAATACTGTAACAAAGTCACCACAGCAGCCAGGCAAACAAAATGTCTGAAGAAAAAAACAAACAAAAAAACCCAACAAAAACAAAAAAACACACACACACAAAAAAAGACACACGCACAAAAAAACCCCCCAAAACAAACAAAAACAACCCACCACACACACACACATTGAGTAAAGCAGAAAGTATTAAGCCCTCTCCTACTTATTCTATATAAAGATTTCTGTCATCACTGAATCTCATAGGTCCAGCTTTTACAGTTTGCAGCCAGTGAAAAAGTTAAGTCTCTACATTGAATTTCTGTAACATCCAGATGGGTGGTATAATGGTTTAGGATAATTAAATACAGTCATGCAATCCTTGAAAGACGAAAAAGTGAAATTAATGATGTCTCATACTGAATCAGATAGAATTCATATTAATTTCTGTATTTAGAGTAGGAACAGCAGTTTGTTTTTAAGCATTTATAACAATTATGCTGACTTTTGTCAGAATATTTATAAATATTTCACTTTTATGCCCTCTATTCTGACATCAAGGATAGGTAAAGTAGTTTATTCCAGGGAATACAGAATTTCAGAGACAGCAAAGCTGAATTTAGGAGCTGGTCACTGTAGGATCTACATCCACACATCTTTTCATAACAATATGAAGTCACTAACAACTGCACAATTTCAGTTTCTAAGTTTTTCTGTCCAATCTTCAATCCTATCTTAGGAAAACTGAAAGAGAGACAGACTTTGAAAGCTTCACAATGTTTCAGTGAAGACAAAGCCACAGAAATTGCAACAGGAAAAAATGGCCTTATTTTTGAGTAAATTTTCAAATATTTAATCTATTAAACTAAATCTCATGTCTTCTACCTACATAACTTAAGAGCATCATAAGCCTAGACTAGTACTTTGAAGCAACTAATCTGCAGCTCAGATATGAAGGCATTTATTTAAATGAGACAAAAAGGATAATACATATGCCCTTTGAGATATATACGTGATTGTCAATTTGACTATAATTTTGAATTCCATAAATACTATAGTTGTTTAGTATGAAGAGGCATCGCTTTAAAAGCTGAAGACAACATGCAGGATATAAAAACTAATGGCAGGTAAAATGTCATAGGTAGCTGAGTGAGATATGAGAGGAACTGCAGCAGGGCCTTGCAGGATGGGGTGAAATAAAAATGTAAGTATGTGCATCAGGTCAAGTATGCACTACAGAAAGAACTACACAAAGCAAGATAGAGTCTGAGCTGACAATTTCTACTCAAGAAGCAACTCTGAGACATAGCAGTTGCATGGAAATATCAGTGCTAGGCAGCAGTTAGAAAGACAAATCAAAATCTCAGAAATTAACTTGTTAATGAATAGAGAATAAAATACTACTAAAAATATTTTAAATAACAGAGCCTACATAAAACACCACATATGACCTTTATCTGACCACCTGTGAGGAGTATGTGCTGTTTTGGGCCACTCCTAGTTTAGGACTAGACGGTTCAGAAACATAGAGCAAGAATGATCAAAGACATAAAGCCTTCTATGAAGGGAATGACTGAATAGATTAGAACTAATCAAGGTGGGACACTCCAATGGTTCTCAAAATTGTTAGCAAAATAAGGGCATCGTTTAGGGACTGACAGCTCATTACGTCTTCCAATGGAAGAGCTGGAGGTAACTAAATAAAGCTGGGAGGAACCAAAACTAACAGGAGATGATTTTTTGAACAACAGACAACAAAGTGTGTATACAAGTGTATTTGCCAGAGGATGCTATAGCTGTGAGATGTCTACATAGGTTCAGAAGAAGACAAGACAAATATTGGAAGAGAGATCCACTAAGGGTTGCTGTCAACAAAACAGATTAGGCTCAAGACATCACCATTTGGAGTGGTAGGCTACTGAAGAGAAGGGAGCAATACATGCATTCCCTATGCTTATTTTTCCCTAGGCATCAACTTACAGATTTCCTGCAAGACCGAGAACCGAGTTAGATGTTTAAAGACAACTGAGTTTTGGTTTGCTTATGTCTCCTCACACATTACCTCTTTGCAAGTGAGGACTATACAAATTAAAGATCCTTGGGTAACTTCTGAACCACACCACTCAAATGGAATGTAATAGATAATGAAAACAACAGATCAGATCTTCCACATAAATAATTTAAGTATTTGTTGTATTTCTATGCAGTTATCCTGGCTTTGTTAATCTGGGGAAAGAAAAAGGTCTACACCCAACAATCTGACCACTTTACAAGCACTTTCTAAGTTTTGCAAAGACATTTCAAATGACTAATGTTTCTTATGCAAGTATTCTGAACAGCCAGACAGGAAATTAGTTTCCCAAGTGGAATCTCTTCACACAGCTATATGTACTTGGGCACAGCAATACACTTCAGAAAAATGACTTCAGACAGCCATAAACTGACCATGGTGAGATCATTATAGGGTCTGGCACTGTAACTGGTTTGTTTCTTCAAAAAAATTTATACTTACATGAGATGTTTGTGAAGATGGGTCAGAGTGCCATCAAGTATTTAAAAGAAAAATCTTTATCATCTTTAAATGCTTCAAGATTTTATTTTGCAGCTTTTACTTTTACAGAATCACAAAATGGTTGAGATTGGCAAGCAAGCTCTGGACATTATCCAGCCCAACCCCTAGGCTCAGGAGGATCACCTGGAGCATTTTAGCCAAGATTGTGTCCAGAAGGATTGTGAGTAGCTCCAAGGAAAGAGACTCCACAACCTCTTTGGGCAACCTACATCAGTGCTCAGTCACTCTCACAGTAAAGAAGCTTTTCCTCCTGTTCACACAGAGCTGCCTGTGTTGCAGTTTGTGCCCACTGCCTCTTGTCCTGTTGCTGGGAGCTATTGAGAAGAGAAGGTCCTGCCCTCTTTACACCATCCCTTCAGATATTTACATACATAGGTAAGATTCCTGCTCCCTGCCACAAATGGTCTGATCTTCCCTAGGCTGAGCAGTCCCAGCTCTCTCGGACTCTCATCTGAGAGATGTTCCAGTCACTTAATCACCTTAGCAGCTCTCCATTGGATTGGACTCATTCCAGTAGCTCCATGTCTCCCTTATACAGGGGAGCCCAGAAAACGGATAACAAAGTGTAAGCTCTGGCCATCCAGTTAATTTTATATAACCTCTTCCCACCTCAACAGCTTGGAGGAAGGAATACTTTCTAATTATTAGCAATAAAGGAACTCACTGATGCATACAGGTTCGTTATTGTGAAGTACTTCAGCCAACCTGCTACTCGGGCAGCAGTTACCTCACACAAATCACCTGCTTATTACAAAAAGCAAACGAAACCATATGTCTCATTTCCCGTTCCTGATATGGGAGCATTACATACATGAAAGAAATAAAATCATCTTGCCTAGGGAAATAAAGGGAGATAATGGAAAACAAATCAAAACACAGTTGCTTGCCAGCTTTTGCCCTTTTGTACTTCTGATATGAGCTACACAGCATGCATGACCTTGCTGTAAAGCATGCACAAAGGCAGTAATCACATATCTCAGTTTGCACACAATCCACCTCACAACTTCCAAGATGTGAAATTTGGGCATTTAACCTCAGAAACTATCTAGGTTTCATCCACAGTCTACTGTAAAAGACGTGCATATGCAGAGAGAGAGTCAATTCATTCTTAAGAACTAGCCTGAAGCGGAATGAATCACACTCTGCAGGTGCCCGTTTCTCCACTAACTAGAGATAACCATCTAAGATTAGGGTGGCTAAAGATCTTCCTATCTCACCCATTTTGTTTGCCAAAATGTGTCCTGGGATTTTTAATTTAGTTGCTCAATTGATCTAGTTCATACACAGCAATTCTGATTAAAAAATCCTTCAGTCCTAAGGCCATTTAGTGTTTATGCAGCTGTTTCAAATACACTTCTACAGTTTATTTTGTGAACTGTGTAACATTATTATACAGTTTATTATTCTATAATAAATGTAGCTTCCTGTCATTCTCCTTATCAGCTGAAGATATCAGCTGCTGGATCCATTCTAACAGGGACATAATTTCTGCCACTTCTGAGTAATGAGGAAAGCTTGCTCTTAGCATTTTGGTATCTATACTGTAATTACACATTGTTTAACTCATATACTGACCTATTCTTGCTTACTGTGCATTATGGTTATTTATCAGGACTTGAATATCTTTTTCCATCAGACTTTAAAAATTTCATTCTAGGCTTTATATAATTTTGACCAGTCTTAACAGCTTAACTACTATGTAGAAAAGACATCATGGTTAGCTATTCTCATATAAAATAACTAGGAAGAGTTGTAATCAGATGATGCCTCTGCACTTCTAGGAATTTCTTTCAAGATTCCCTTTACCAGGCTAACAGTATTACCAGGGTAATACTGTTGCAATAAGATATTCTCAAGAGACTTTCTCCCTAGAAAAGAGACCATATCCAGACCTTGGAAGGTGGAATAGATGTCTCTAGAACAGACAGACATCTTTCTCATCCGGTTTTATTTCTTATTTTAAGAGGCAGTTATTCATTTCCTTTAGATCCAGTTCCTCAGACTGCTCAGTATTTGAAAGAGAAATGATTCTAAGAAGTGAGCGCCAAACACTTGAAATTGAGTTCTTTCATACTGTGCTAAGACTAGGCTCAGACGGCACAAAAGAAAAGGTGAAGAGTAAAAAAAAGCTAGTTTTGCCTCGAGGTTGATGAGACCTTGGATGAGCATCTTACTAAGTCAGCTTCAACTGGGAGAGTAATTCGAACTACAGTTCAGTACATCTAAAACAATTTTGCACATCTAAAAAACAGAGTTGTAAAATGCAGATAGAACAACAGGTGCCACAGAGAATTGACTAGGTAGCATTTCATTTGCTACATGTCAATATAAATAGTTGACAAAGTTGTTCTTTCCTTACATCTACATAACAGAGATTTAGGAAAAAACAAAAACACCATCAAATCAGTTTAGGTTTATACGCAGTTACAAGCTGGCTTAAACATACTGCGTGAGATGTTGCTTGGATTTTTGCTGTTATGAGCAATGGTATGAGACATTTTAATACTTTGAAAGATATTTTATAACCTCTTAAAGTGGTATTAGAGAAGAAAAATATTTGTGATAGCATAACAATATTTTATTTGGCCAGCTAATCACTGTAATCTATCTGAAAAGAAACTTTTCATAGCAGGAAACATTGGTGTAATTCAGATAATTCTATATTATCTCCATGTCATTAAGTACTCTTCAGTAACTGAAATATTTTCAATTTATTCTGCTACTCATAACATTTCTACATATACTTTTGAGATTGAGTTAACATTATTAGGTTCAAAAGTCATATGGGAATTTTTTCTCCCCCGAGAAACCTGTGGGCTGTTTCTTTAATAAACCAGGCCCATATCTAAAACTTTGTTCACACAAAGAAAAACACCCACTTCTAACAATGGCAGTCAACAACAGATATGGTTAAAGTGGTGCTGGGTTAAAACAAAGCCTGGCCAGCACTGCACTGGAAATGCAAAGGGAATCTAAGGCCTCCTAAACTCATTAGATGTTTATTCTCCTGGTTCTCAAACACAAAGGAAAAGCAAGAGGTTGGTCATTGCCAAGGTTTGAAAAGTGACCCTTATTTAAAAGCTATTACTAAATGTTTTAACAGCTATAAGCTTTCTTGAAAATTAATATACATTAATATTGTATATTAATATACATATACATGGTATACATACCAAAGGTACGTCTGGCAATCCAAAGTCTAAATTCCATGTAGGATACAGCCCTTCTGATTACGTCTCCATACAGGAACATTTCTCAAAGCTTAGATTCTACTAACAATTACGGAACATGGCTGAATATCAAATCTTGGCTTCATCTAAGACTGAAATTGTTTCAATTGCTCAACATTATTCTACTCACTGAATGGCATTTACCACTCCTACGGGGAAGCAACACTGAAAAAAATTTTTTCCACCCCCACTTCTTAAATCAATTTACTGTCCAACTTACATGACATGGAGTTATACCATACACACGGAGCCAACAACCAGGATGGTTTCCAGCCACTATTTACAACGTGACAGGGGTGGTTTCAAAGTGACACATTGTGGTCAGGAAACCTACTGGGCAGCTGGCAACTGTCAAATACAAATTCTCCTTTAACAAAATACTGAAAAAGACTAAAAGGCCAGTTAAAAATTTCTTGGGAAGGGTGTAGGGAAGAGGCACAACATTGGTACTTGGCTCAGTCATTTCTAGTCACCCTGTCGCAAAAATCTCACTTCCTGACAAGCATTTTTGAGTGTACTTTTTTTAAACAATGTCAACCACATTTGCTTTGTATCCAAACTGGATCTAGATGTGGCCTTGAAAACAATTCAAATGTAAGTCTTGGGAAATACAAAGCTGCAGAAAATGTTCTGCTCATGACTTCTTCCCTGCAGCGGGTGGACTGAATGGGTAAAGGGCACAGCTGAGGCCAGAGACATCTGGCTTCACGCTCAGCTTCAACTAAACCAATAAAACCAAGAAAGTGGTTAAATAATAAATAAAGACCAAGAAACTGCAATCTGCAAACTGAGCACGTGAAAGGAGACAACTTGCCCTCTACTAGTGACTCCCCTCGCACAAGGGAGCAAAGAGCTGAAAGTTTTTGCAAATACAGTTGGGAGAGAGAAATTTCTTAACTGCACTGCAAAGCAAGAAAAACCAACCAACCAACAAAAAATAAACACACACACACAAAAAAAACCTCACACAACAAAGGAATTTCTGTCAAATCCTGTTATTAGTCTATGTTCCCAAGTTCTCTCCTTTCAATGACTACACACTTTAAACATTGCAGTATAACTACAAATGCTGTCACTGTACCACAGATACAAGGTTAATAGGCACATGCCTATTCATGGGGATTCACAGAGAAGGTCTGGGACTAAGGAGCTAGAAAGCTTTTTGTTCTGCTCCTGGCCATCTTCAGGCTTGGGAAAGAAATTTAATTAGTACTTTCCCCTTCGTTTTGCAACTTATGGATTAGGAAAAGTGCTTTGAGAATTACAAGTGATGGACACTATTGACTTTTCCTACTTCTGAAACAATCAAATAGGAAAATTATATGACAACTGTAATTTGCTAAAAGACAACTAACTTGAAGAAGAAGAAATACTTTGTATTAGTAAACTAGATTACTAATTGGGAACTGGTTTATTATCCTGAAAGCTCAAGTTCCACTTTGCTGCTCTGTGCCCTTTTCAAAACCCATAGAGCAAAAAAGTTTTGAAAACCAGGAAAAGTAAACTTAGGTGCAAAACAATGGGAACTTTGTGCTACAGTTTTAGCTAGCAACAGGTGGTCAGAATTTACACTATTCTAGCTGAACTCTGCAATGTTTTTCTTTTTATTTACTTATTTATGAGGCATTACTTTGACCCTTATACAAGGTTGACATTGCAGGTTCCGACTTTAATCACCTTTCAAGTGTCATATGATGTTTAGTTATCATATAATGATGACATTTGGTTAAACTGAGACAGAGGACAAGAAGCTTTTCCAGGATGAAAGAATGATATTAACAAAACACTGCCAAAAATCCAAACCGGATATTCATTTTTCACTCGGAGAAAACTGAAAATTCAATCCAGGTATAATGCCAATTTCTTAGTTTAATAGTCAGCCAAACTATACAATAGGGAAGAAAAGAAAAAGTTCAACCAACTGGTCAATATGTTATTTTGTTATCGGAAAGATTCAACTAATTTCCTAGTAAACTATAAATTAACTTACCAAATTCCAAGGATTACTGCAAGCTCTTCTGCACACAAATCAGGTAGCTGGTACTGATCAGCATCTGCTAATTTTATCTCATTTAGCACTGTATCATCATTTAAATCACAATTCTGTTGGAGAGCAGAAAAATCATTTTAAAATAGAATGGCAAAAGTGATAGTAGCTGCAGAAAAATTTTGATAACTTTAAAAATATGTAAAAAAAACACAGATTTGTTTGAAGAAAGGTTTACGAACACCAAACTGAAAATTGTTTATATAAAAATACCAAACTGAAAGTAGTTTTTCATAAGCTTCCAATGACTAGAAAAAAATTCTACAATATTTCCTTGAGGAATAAGAACCTTTGAACTTTATATCCCATCTCTATATCCCATCTTTATAGCCCATCCCATCCCCTCTAAGAACATTATATCATACCATTTTTTACTGGAGTATGTAGCACTTCAAATCTATAACTAAGTCTGACATATCCATCCATTACCTGATTTCTCTTGAGCTCTTACCTCTTAAGTAGGTTTCTATATATATATATATTTTTTTTATCATAGCTGCAAATGAAAAGCTAGGATAGTTTCCTAAAATATTTAGGTGTTAAAATTAGAAAAATCAGAAAGAGAAACTGTCAAATTATTTTCTGTAAAATGCTTCTTCTACTTGAAAACCTAACTAGTCCTAAGCTTTTTGGAAAGTCTGTCCCACTTAAAGACTGAATTTTGGACCATATGGTACCAGTTTCTCTACAACTTATTCAGTGAGTCCAAAAGAACATAAATACTAACAAGAAAATATTTTTGCAAAGAAAATCTCTTTCCAAAAGTGTTTTGGTGGTTATTAGTCTATTCCTAATACAAGCTATCAGGCATACCCTTAGATTAGTAAAGCCAAGTCACATAATTCATACCTATAGGATTAGGCCGATTTTAACATCTTCACCCTGTTCCTACATCAGGCTGTCAGTCTTTAGGAGTCTGCAGGCTTATATGATGCCTTGCAGTCTCTCACCTCCTCCCCCAATTCAGTGATTCTTAGTTACTAGAAATAAACTTTGAAAGTTCACCCTTGCAAACATGCTCACAGTTGAGTAGCCACATACATCTTGCAGACAGCAAGATCCATGCCCTTTACTATTAGTCAAGGGACTGAAAACATTTCAAATGTTTTCATTAAAGTAGACTAAAAATCCCAACTGGATTTTAAGAAATTAAAGAACAATTCTTCTCAAATACATACCATTGTTAAGTTTTCTACAGGAGTAGGTGCTGGACTTAGTTCACTGTGGGGAAGAAGGGATTTATCTGTCCTTTGGACATCCAGTATAAGCTGTGCAACATATTTCTCCTGAAATCGTGTTCTTTTCCCCAAAGCACCTAGATAGAATTAATATAAATTACTGACTATAAAATAAATATTGGCTACAAAATAGTAATTCCACCATATACCAGAATTGCTTATAAAAAAGAAAAACTTTGAGAATGAAAAAACACTGAAAAAAACAGTTAGATGCAGGAGTAATTTAACTTTGCCTGATCTCCTTCCAATGGAATATGTTTCCTCGCTGCTAGGTAGCTCATATACATATAACCGTATTACAAATACAGAAACAAATCTAAAGTTAGGCAAGTTCTCCATGACCTTACATATTGTCTCTTGAAGACCCACAATCACCAAATTTATCTAACTCTTATTTTAAAATACTAGTAAACCATTGAACACAGTTGCTCAACTTCCTTGCTAAAAGAAATTCATAGCACAGAGACACATAAGCAAACAAAGATCCCATAATACTTTAAAATGGACAAAGTTCTCAAATAGAAACAATTAAACAGTATAAAAGCTTAAAATGGGCATCAACACTTAAAAAAAATTATCAGCTTTTCAAGTTAAACTTCTGGGCATTTGAAGATCTGACTGCTTCTATGGAAGCAGGATTTGTAGAACACTCAGAAAATATGGTTCAGGATGAAGATATACGTACAAGTCACATTAACGTAATTTCTGTGGCTACTTCAGTTTGTAGGGACAAGAGATAAATGAATGGTGAGGGACTATATAGGGAGGACAGATTGAAAACAAATTGGAGAGGAAAAAGTCTAACTTCTCCTTAGTTTTCTATTATTTCCATACTCTTTTCTATCCCTTTCATCTGTACTTTGTTACAATAACTAGACAGCCCACACAGATTTTTCTTAGGAAAATCTCTTTGCTCAGTGTTATGGTAGTTCACATAACTAGTTTTTAATAGAGATAACATTTTCTAAAGTATATTTTTTCTAAATTATATTTTATAGCTACAGGCCATCATTTTAAATATTTCAGAACTTTAGGGGTCACAGAAATGCCATCGCCATAACAGAGCATGTAAGATCCTGTGAAACAACGATGAGAGAGCAATGCAACAACCCAACACACACTACTGCATTAATCAATACTCAGAATATACAATGCAAAAGTCATCACGGTTTTGCTTCTTCAGTTCTTTATTAGACACTCAGACAACTTTTATTAACTTTTAGGATGGTAATTAATCAGGAGGACATTTACACCAAATTGAAAAGGAAAACATAGCTGTTCTTCCTCTGCTGGCAGTCTCTTTCCAAACTGCAATCAAGAATAAAAATCAAAGGACAATTTCAGAAGAGCAACATAAAATAACAGAATCTTAACCAGAGCCAAAGAGAACAACAACTGTTCCATAATGTCTGCAGATCTGCTTGCTTACTGTTATACAATGCTCAGGCAACGGGAGCTGTGAAAGCTTAAATATACAGAAAAGAACTGAATATTGATGCTCTGTTGGTTTTGCAGAGCCAGAGGAAACTCCAACAGGTTTTAATTTCATTACAGCTTTCATAAAAACTTTGAAGTAAAGCTGAATAACTGCTCATGTGCTTATGGATAAGGGCCAGAGGATGAAGCTACTGCCAGTAAGAGTCACCTGGCACAGACAGGGAAACATCAGGCACACTCACTCCCATCTCCCTTTTTTCTTGCAGGGCGAAGAGGGCAGTAGGAAAACTAGCAACTACACCAATTTATTTTCTTCTGCCCACCATCACTTTTAATAAGAGTCCTGTTTTTAGAGGTTATCAAGTGAAAGAGGTTTGTAAAATACCTTAAAATTACAAGACAGTCTACGAAGTGAGAGAAGTACTGTGTAAGGATTCATACCAATCATGCACAGTAGCACTTGAGTTTTATGAAAAAAGAGAATTAAGTCATTACACTAATTCACATCCTATTATGCCTTACTGCTCAACAGCTGAATAAAACATTTATAATAGTTTATTGGCACTAGCCAAGCTTTGCATATTGTCTTCCAGAAGCTGCCCTATGTTTATGCCTGAGACTTTCCTCATTTTTCTTCAGCTGATTAGAGGATAAAACATTTTGGTATTAAAAATCACACATATTCAAGACTGAAAATAAATTTGCTTTATACCACCATCAGTTTTCACAAGAAAGAAGGGGTCAGCATCATCAATAGAGATTTTACTTTCTCTCCCATATTGAAAGTTCCCAGGCCTTCCTGAACACAAAAACAATAAACTGACAATATGAGGATCTCAGTTTAGCATTATTAATTCTTGAGGCTTGTTGATCTTAATTTATTTCAGATTACCACCTTCATTTCAGAAAATTTGTATGTAAAAAGGATCACAGTCATTAATTTCTCTTGAAATTTGTCTGTGGAGCTACCAATGGTTGTGACTTTCCCGAGACATAAACAGGAATAATATGCAGATCTGAAAACAATACAGGGCTCAAGAGCAGCACAAGAGAAAACATCAGCAAGTCTACAAGCATTAAAAGCATACAAGCATTAAAAGAACAAAATTAAAAAACAAATATCCCCTCCTAAAAAGGAGATAGCTTCCAAAAAGCTTTAAAAAATATTTTTGTGAGAGGCTGAGGTTTTACATTAAAACAAAGTCTTTCCTCATGATGTAATATTCTTTCTACGTAGCCAAACTCATTTGACCTGCATGTTTTGTCTCGAATGCCAAAACTTCTCACATGTTCATTTTGCCTTCCGGTTAGACAGCATTCACAACTATTCTAACAGATTTATGGAGATAAACCACAAAACTTGCTGGAGTTCACAACTACATTTTTTCTAGGATACCAAATTACCACAGTCTCTCCCTGGGACCAGCCTAACTTTTCGGGAGACTAACCAAAAACACAAACACCTCCAGGGCATCCAGGGCATCCAAATCCGCTTTCTTCGAGTCAAAACCACTTTTTTTCCCTAGGGTGAGGTTAGGGTTATTCATCAGAAACCTGAAATTGTCTTTTAGAGAAAAAAAAAAAACAGAGTTGTAAAATGACTGACAACAGTTAATAGTCACCTGTCACTCTGATGTTATTTGATTTTTTTTCCAGTTTAAGTATCATTAGAGGTACTTTTAAAAAAATATGATTTAATACTACTTAAAAAACAAACACCTTACAATATCAATTTTGAAGTACATGTCACACAAGTTTAACATCAGCTTAGTTCAAAAAGAGTCACATATCAGCTACTGCACTGGCTTCAAAATGCATTTTTCAGACATTTAAGACTGTCGTGAATTTTTGGTTACAAGTTGCCTAATTCTCAACAGAAAGTTTGAAATATGGAATCTTCAAAATCTCATCCCTATTTGCATCAGAGAACATTATCTTATTCTGCTGAAGTAGGAAAGATGAGCAGGGATCAATTGAAATGCATGGAATTCATTCAAAAGTGGAAACTGTTAATTTTTGAATACATGAGTATCAAGTACCAGAGTCTTCTATATTTTTATTAAGATATTAAACCAATGGATGTTATATGAAGGGATAGTTGCAACTCCAATCTAGAGAGTTAGGACTGGCTAGCCTTATGAGATAACAGGGTGTAATTAGTAAAGAGGCTCTAACTTGCAAATCTTCAGTCCTAACCTGCTAATAAGAACATAGGAAAAAAAAACTTGAGAAAATGTTTTTGCATTTCTACTCAGGAAAAAAAAAAAAAAAATCCACACACGCACAAATACTGCATTCATAAACTGGGCCAGTCTGGAAAGTAAAACACTAAACCATAACCACCCCATATCTTTATGTATAATTCAACAAAAATTGCAAGAAGAAGGAATCTGATCTGCCTGACTCCAAGTTAGTTCTCCCTCATGTGTGAAAAGATAATTATGAAGTCTCCATAGTAACTGAATCCCTGATAGATCGGTTGGTTAGAAAATCGACTTCTCACTCAAACCTTGCAGTAACAGCAGTCCTGAATGTGCCTTTTAAATGCTATTCACATGGAACAGATGCAGACTAGCAGCTCAAAAGGTGAAAGATGACATCAAATCATCATGTAGATTTCCTTCCAACTGTCTCTAAAGGAAAAAAAAAAATCTCCTCATCACTACAGATTGTGATACCAGATAGAGCTAACTAGATCTAGCATTTAGTAAATTACTGAAATACAACAAGGAGGGATCATAGCATCTGATTTTAAGGAATACGACTATCCGCCCACATGAAGTGTGACATTGTCACTACATGGAATATTTATTTTCCAAGTAATGTTAATTCTTAAAAGACAAGTAAATGAGAATTTTTCAGGGAGATGGATTTTCAAAATATATTCTTTTTCTTATATATGTAAAAAATAAAGCAAAGAGCGAGTTAGCTCTATCCAACCTTTTTCATAAGTCTTGCAAGCAAAACTTACCTGTCAGATTGATCTGCAGTTTGGTTTTGTCTTTAGCTGTACTGAAACACTGCTTTGCTTTTTTATATTCGTAGTAATATAGAAATGTGTAGGCACATTCAAGATTGAACTGAACTTCTAAATGCCAACTTTCATCATCTGTGAACAAATTTTCTGCTTCTGTCACTGTAAATTAAAAAAAAAAATAAAATAATCAAGAGACAACCCAGGAAAATATTCAGAACATACCTACTTATGAAAATGAATCAAATGTTGATATATTTACAGCAGACCTGTTGCTCTATAATTCTCTACACATCTAAAAATAAACACTCAATGTATAAAATATATGCAACATTTGAAATTTTGTATCTAAGAAATAGTGCTAGAATAATCACAAAGGATAATTTAATTTACTTTTGCATTTTCCTATCAAGCTGAGTCTTGCCAGAACTAGACAACACTAATCATCTACGACCTACTAAGGATTAGAGGAACTTAGAAAACAGCAAGCAGAGAGTAAAAAAATCCCTCCTTAGTTAGAAGCTTAAAATGAGAAAATTTGGCTCATGAATTGAGCAATGAAATGGGACTTAAGAATAGTTCTGGTTTTAACAATTACTGGCTTGCCAATGACCTTGGCACCTGACACCAAGTGATCACCTTCTTCATCCGAAGAAAAAAGCATCTCAGTAAAGAAGCCTAAAGTCTCTAAGAAAAGAGATCTGATTTTTTTAATTTAAGCATTGTTTAAAGCAGTTTGTGTTTATTATTCTTAAAGAAGTTCTTTTCTCCCTTTGTGCTTTTTATTTATTAAGTAGAAAAGATTTATATTATATAATTCTTTCTAAGTTTACAGAAAAATGGCATTCAAGATTAAAACAGGCACTGTTATTCAATATCTACTATCCAAATATGCTTTATTCACACTAGAAAAAGCCTTACTACATAAAGAAAAAAATATTGCCATAACTTTCTTAATTTTTTTTACTGTAACATTAAATTTAGAGATTGCCACTCCCTTCTAGATTGAACATATTTTATTAAATCTCCTAATCTTTGAAGATTTACATGGATACATCTTGTGAACTCCGGAAGAAACTTAAAATTTATTTATCAAACTCTGAATTGAAAGTTTTTGTTTGATGAAAGCAAGACAGTAATTTACAAATTTTACTCCAATGGTTTTCAACAGAAAAAAGGATACAAAAAGAAGCAGACTTATAATGTAATTCTTAAAAAAAAATAAGAGACTACAACTATTTAAGCACAAAGTCTATACAGATTAATCACCACTTTTGACACACAAAATTTCAAGCACATTATTTCAAAACTGAGAAAGTTCATTGAGCAATACCATCACACCCAGGTAACATACAGTCTCTGTAAACAAAGCACCTGAGGTGTGTAGGATTTTTGTCCATACTTAACATATTTAAGAGAATGATTCAAATATGGCCATAAAACAATTGAAGTTCTAGCAAAAGTTACTCTTTTTCTAAGAAAGACTTCTGATAAATAATTTTGGAAATGATTTTGTATGACTGTCATATTTGCGAGCTTTCAAAACTCCACATACGCACAGTATTACTCTGACAGTTTCCAAAAACGTCAATTTTGCAGATATTAATTTCTTATGGCATTGCAAACAAAAATCTGACCCACAGTTTTATACTAGAACACAGATATATATTTGTATTGATTCCTTAGAGTAGTTTGAGTAACTAAATGTGAAGGGGCTGTTGTTAGAACGTGCAGCCACACAAGTGGAAACCCTACAATACTGCAACTTTTTGATTAAGTTTCCAAGAATAAAAAAAAAAAAAAAAAATCACAAATATACATTACTTACTGATTTTCAGTAGCTAACAAGTTATAACGATCTGAATATAAAACTATCTACTAGAAACATGTGCCAAAACCACAAATGTTTACAGTGCCAAGTCAGAGAAGCATATCAATCTTTTCGACTAATCATTCTTTTAATCATTCATTGTGCTTGGTACGACAGTTAAAACCTACAATTGCTTAGAAATTTCAAATTAAATCCTCGCCAGAAATTCATTACTGCACTAACAGTGTCTTTGCTGCCTAGTCGGAAGTTTTTCAAAGAGAAAAAAATAAAAAATAAAATAAAAAAAGTTTCTGTTTTGGAAATCATTTGCATAGCTTGAACCCTTACATAGTTCTAATCAACAGAGCTATTTCATATGGTAGAATTGCAGAGGGGCATTTAAACTGGCATTTTAAAAGCCAAAGAGGACACATCATAATTCATTTCTAAATGCAAGAGAGAATTTCATAAAAGCACTCGGTTAGAAACTTCAGGCTTATGAAATTAAACTAACAGAATTTTCATTAATAACTGATAAGGCACCAACACGCATAAAAGCTGTTCGCTTTTTCAGCTTTATCAGTTGTCTCTCTCAAAAGAAAAATCCCAAATAAAATGTCAAATATTCCATTAATGTTCTACATTGTACTTTCATGAATGCCATCATTTTATTATTTAGTGTTATCTACTCTCCTCAACAAATCCTTCTCAAATAAGAAGTAGCCAATTTCAAAATTTAGATGGAGATAAAACAGGAAAAAAGTTCATCTTCTTCAAAGATGCAGAATAGGGACATTCAACTTTCAAACCTAAATAAGATCAGTAACATCAGAAATGAAAACTGCACAAAATGCCT
Source organism: Crypturellus undulatus (assembly GCA_013389825.1). NCBI lineage: Eukaryota > Metazoa > Chordata > Aves > Tinamiformes > Tinamidae > Crypturellus > Crypturellus undulatus. The sequence goes on from VWPW01020921.1 coordinate 499,559, forward strand.
CCAGTTACCTTATCACAAGCTAACCTGCATTATGCACGGTGGGGGAATCTGTCTGCAATGAGGTATTCCTGGCTTCATCTTGCATGTTTCACACAAATCCATTTCAACTTAAATGAATTCCTCTTCTGCTCTTTCTCTCTTCTAGTCCTTTTCCGTACAGTTACATAACAGCCTGATAAGCTTCATGTTGCCTAAAAACATCCTCCCTCAAAGACTACTAACAAGTGGTGCTGCAGACTCACAAATTGAGTAATTAGAAACATACCTTGTTTTATACAGGCCTGAGCAAGAGTAAATAGCTCAGGTGATCGCTCTTCTAACAACTGCTGATGAATATTCACGCATCTTAGAGTCCACCACCATGAAGTCTGAAAGGAAGTAAGCATACTTTAAATGAGTAACAGTGAAAAAAAAAAAATATTTTACATAAAACTATATTTAGAAAAAAATTTTAAAAAACAGCTACAACAGTCAGTTTATAAAAGTGGGTTTTAATCTAGCACAAAGGTGTACCCCACCCCACCCCCCGCTCCTAATTCTTGCAACAGATGGAAACAAAATTGTTCCTTACTTTCCATCTTTCTTGTCATATTCATGATTTTGATAGGCAGCTATCATCTCACTCTTCAGACACCCTTCCAGACCAAGGAGCCCTGGACTCCTCCCCAGACATCCTTTGTATGAAAGTCATTCTCTACCTCTAGTAGAAAGAGGCCTTATACTGGATACAGTGTTGCCCTTCTATGCACTTCTTCCTCTTCTATTTAACCATTTTGGGTCTCTTCATGGAAGTAAATGGAAGATTGAGACAGGTTAAAGAGGACCAGATGTATACATACTTCTATATGCCACTTTTCCACTCTTTCTTCTTTCAATTTAATAACTAAATTCAAAGATTTCCTTTAATAATTCCTACCTTTTTTTCCCCTCCTGAGTGCTGTTAAATATTTAGCTGATGCTCCTACATGTTTACTATAAACCAGCATCTCCTCCTGAGTGGAAAGGAGTTCACAGCCTGTCACCATATGAAGTTTTCTCTGCATATATCACTAAGTTTCATTTGCCAGTGTGTTGCCTCTTCCCAGGGGGATTAAGATCCAAGTGCACATTCTGATCAAATGACTAATCCAAAGCAATAATAAAAGGCCCATACAGGGGCACTAGCGTCTTGATCTGTCCCTGCAGTTTACTCAGAAATTTCTGTCTGACCTTTTCCTGGACTGATGAGTAAGTGACATTCTCCCTTTCTTTAAAGGATATAGTCTTGTGAAATCTGTCTATTAAAAAGACAACTATATTTAAATCATTTCCATAGAAACAGTTAGCTTATCATTTGCTTATGGAGTATGTTTTCTTCTTAGACAATAGCAGTGAAAAGTCTCTCTCTATGAGAGACTCTCTACCATGTAGAAAGGCTCCTAACTCAGCAGTCACCTCTATTCCTGGAACCTAATTCTTTCCCTCTTTCTCCCTTTTCATATTCCGATTTTCACACCCATGTTTAGTAATTGTTCACAAATTAACAGAGATCCCATAAAATAAAGTGCTTTCACAATCTCTTCTGTTCATAAAAGCCTAACTTTGAAAATTTACCTTCTCATGATTAACACCCCAGAACACTTCTCTCTCTAAATCTTATCCACCAGAACTTGCAATTCAGTTGGCCTTCACATAGGGATGGGTACAAGGCTGCTGGATGTTTGCACTACTGGGACACTCAGTTTCAGGCCTGGGCAACCCAGCAGCTCTTTCCTGAGGGAAAAAGAAATTCCTCCAGGGTATCGATCCATTCACGCCAGATAGTGACAAGTTTGTAAAGTGAAACCGGACCAGTGTTCGCCCTCCTGTCTAACTCCGTCTTTTTGGAAGTACAGTGACAACCAAACTGTAAATCTAGAGTATCTGCAGTTACACTGGCCTCTGCAAGTAATGACCTTTTGTGTGTAGCCTTCTCAGGGCTAGCTGGCTTCAAAGGAAGTATATTTACATTTTAAATAAAACCCGAATGAAATGTTTTGAGTTTTTAAACAAAGTATGAGAACATCTTACAATCATAGCAGAAAGCATTAATGTTCATGTATGGAAGGCAAATTAACACATTACTGGGCTAAGAAGTCATTCTATAGTAGAAAGCACAATTCAAAAATCTGATTTTTAAAAAGTTGTGTTCTTGAAAGATAACCTCCCCCGGCATCTCGTATCCTTCTTTAGCTGCACTAGATGGATATGCATGGAAAACCTAAATGATAACGTAATATTCTTTTCATAAAATTACACTTAAGATTCTCATCTGTGCACATAGGCCATATCTCTACACGGGTTCTACTGCTTACTAGTTTTATTACTGCTGTTAGGATTCTAACCATTTTCCATAAAAGTAATGTTGGAGCACTGCTGAGATACAGCTATCTTCTGAACTTTTTATACAGGTTATGTTTATATCATTCAGACCAAAGGACAGAACAGCATGCAAGCAAAAACATCAAGACCAATCAGATGTATCTGACTGTAATGTCCCTAGAAAGGAGCTATCAAAAAGAATAATAATATCTATTTCAGAAAGCAATGAAAGATGACTTTTGATATCAGGCTGAGCAGAGCAAAGCCACATAAACAAGAGACTTTGTGAAAAAGGTTAAATCGCAATATTTCATCGTTTCCGTAGAAATCTAAAGGCAAGTTAAGTAAGAAGTTTCAAATGACTTTAGTATTATATAAGAAAGTATTTGTTTCCCATGAAAGTGAGTTTCTGTCTCAATAATACAATTTCTTGGGGCTTGAAGCTTGCGACTCAGAAGTCTTAGAGAGAACATTTTTATTAAGTTCTTTTACTTTTCTAAATCTCTATAATGACTTCTAAGAGAGTTTATAAAATAAATCACTCGAGCGCTGTATGATGCTTTATCAGTGTTAGCTTTTTGGGGGAACCAACCTAAGTAATTTTCTTTGGAACAATTTTCAATTTTTTAATCTTCCATTTACAACAGCATTTTTCAATGAAACAAGGCTTTAACGTTTTAGATAATAGATTTCAGAGTATTTTATCCTATTCTAAATTGATTTACACTGATCTTAAACAAGGAGCAAAAGCATTTTGGGACTTTCCTTTTGAGTCAATTTGAAATGAGGAAGAATGGCAAGCTTTTATCATTCTATTGACCTGTTGATGAAAGTAGCTTTTATCAGTTGCTGTCTTATCTACTACCAAAACTTGATATAGCCATAAGTAACTGAAGCTCCACTGGGCAGAAGGTGGCCCCAGTAATGTCAGTTTGAAGGGAGGTAGCAAGGGACTTCTCTATACTAGGTACATTTTCTGCCTCCCTTACTGACCCAATTGCTGGAACTCAATAGCATTCATCTGTGAATAACAGGGAAAAGGATGGAAAAGCTTGGCTTCCAGACATGCACCGCAGCCAACATCTCCCATACAATTTAATGTGGCCCCCACACAAAGACCCAGCTGGGAATGGATATTTTCAGCCAAGCATAAAGAGAGACCATGTGGCATTTGATCTCCAGCCAAAGTCCGTTTAACTGGAACGCAATAAAGAAAAGTTGTTGCTATTAAGAGTCCTCCAGTTCTGAACTGTCCCTCTAACAACCATCCCTCTGATCATCTATAAAGGAGGTAAAATCAAAAGTCCTCTCAAAGGACTCATAGCTCTATCTTTTCCATGAGCAAACAGAGCACAGAATTCAGGCAGTCTACGCGAACGCCTGCAGGAAGGTTAGATAATGATTAAAAACATAAAGGGCTTTCTTTTTATCTAGAATTTGTGCCATAGAATTCATATAGCAATGTTTAAAGGTATCCCAAAGCTTGTGAAAAAGGGTTATAATATACGTCTGCTGAATTACGTTGAGGCATTTATGTTTTTTATATATGATGTCACAAATTGAACATCTTTTTAAACATTGCTTCCTTTTTCATCGTCTGATTTTTGCACATAAAGAAGGTACCTTCCCTTTTAAGGGAAAATGGTGAGAAAATACCTTATCCTTAAAAAAAAAAGGACACTCATGCGTAAGCATAATCACTGCCTAAAACTATTCCTTAGAAGAAGGAATGCCAGAGCTGGGGAAAGAAATGGAAGAGTCAGCATTCTGACTCAATGAGTATGGAGAAGAGAAAACAAAGCAAACAAACAAAAAACATGTAACAGAACCAGTACCTAGCAAACATAATGGTTAGTTACATATTTCTTACCTGAACAGATGCAAGTTTGTGTCTTGATTTCACAAGGATTATCCTGGCTATAAGCAACAAGATAGGATGAGAAGTCAGTGTATAGACTGATTCACCATCTAGAAGCAGTGTCTTCAAAACAGCTGCATGAAGCATTTTTGGCTGAAAGAAGAAATCACAAAACAAGTTACAGGAAACAGTTAAACAAATCATATAGTAGAAAACCAGGAAAAAAGGCAACTATTGATTTTTTTAAAGAGAAAGTCTGCTCCAAAAATAAACAAATAAGAAAGGGACTGACTGTGTCTCAGAGTCCCAGCCCTTGGCCAAGTCATACTAAATTCTACTTCTCTCTCTTACTGGCCAGGCACACCATACCAACGTGATCCAAAAGACCCTGATTTCCTGCCCCCTGAAATGCATATATCCCGTCAATTTTACTCCCACTAAATCCATTGCATTACTATTATCATTGCCATGATTTAAGGCAAAAAAGCTTCTCACAAATCCATACCATTCAACTTGCCATCACAGAAAATACATTTGTGTATAGCCCTACAGGGCTCAAACACATGACATACTCATTCAATGAAGTCAGCACAGGTTATCTTTCTCTTCCTCCAGAAGGAGCTATCTGTTGGAGTGGCATCAATTCCACATCAATATTAGAGCCATTCTTCTTTGTCCCGTAAGTACAGGCCCCTCTGCTGGGAATGCTGGCCTGTATGGAGAGCTCTTACCTAATGGGGCTGAGGCAGCTCCCCAGGGAATCTGTCTCTCAGTGGTGACTGTCAGATGACAGACACCCTTTATTGTCTAACTTCTAACGCAATGAAAGCACTCAAACAGTTTATCTTCAGACTTTGACAGATGTCAGCTTATCACTTTTTCCAAGTTCTCATATAGCAGGTTTCATTTGCAAAGTAAGAGAAGTATTTTGTTTCCAGCAAGTATGAAAAGGGCAGGAGATGGGAAGGGAAAGGAAGAGGTACAAAGAGATGGTTAAGTAACAGCTTGCACTGAAGCTACAGGTTATCTAGCCTAGCCTCATCTACCAGGACAGAACTTATTTGAACACATTCATCTTTTAAAAACTCAACTGATAATGTAATTCCTAAATTGTATGAAACTCTTTTCAATACCTAATACCAAAAGACTACCTCAAAGACGACAGCTGTTAAGTAATATTACTCCCTTAGCTCACGTTACAGTGACCACTTTCTCTTTACAGTCATCTGCAGGCTTTTTCTGATTTGCTTTCACTTGTTACTTATTTGCCATTTATTATCATTTAAAATAATTCAGCTTTGTAGACAATGATTTGTGACTTTGAATTATCTACAGAGTGCAATTTTTATGGCATCAGTCCCTTCAATCCTAGCATGAAAACAAAATCTACAACACTCTTGATAAATCACCTGAGAATAAAGGAAAGAAATTGCAAAGTGGGATGTAATCAGTTACCCCCACTCAGTCATCCTTAAAGGAATAGTTTGACTAACATGGCAAACCTGCTTTGAATTGGAGATAAAAAGTCATGGCCCAACATGCCTAGGGATTCATTTTGAATACACATGCCTACATAAACAAATGACACTTCTTATAATTTTAAGTTACACTTGTTTCTCCTCTACTCTTTTTTTTTTATTATTATTCTCCCTACAGTCAAATGAAGTCACACAGTAAAATGCGAAGGGCAGACTCAGTTGGAAAGTTTATAGCAGAGAGATGCAAGCTTTGTTATAGAACCATTTTATGAAACTGTCTTGATATGCCACAGCAATCTACAATCATTTAAGAGCTGTAACAACCAATTAGCCACAAATTCACATTTCAAGGCCATTCACTGGAAAGCTCAGTACAACTAATGTAACATTACAAGGAACACAACCTAGGAGGGAGAGATGATGACACGTACCAGACCTGACAAGAAGCAAACAAGTCTCAAAGCCATAAAATCTTCTATTGTAACAAATCCATTTTCTTCTCCATGAAGCAAATACCATACAAGGAAGCAAACACCCTTGTCTTGAAGTTGAGAAAGCCTAAACCAGCACCGATTTATCTAGCTTTTGCCACGAAACTACATTATCAGTGCACAACCTACTGTCCTAATGCAGTCATTAAAGTGAGACGACAACTACATATGAGGAAGATATTTAAGTTTTTAAGGCTTCAAAGGTTGAAAAATCAGGAATTTATTCCAAAAAATTCTAAAACATTGGCCAAGAGTAAAATGAAATGAGCTTGCCTTCTTGGTGTTTAAAAATTTTAGATCTTTCAATTGCTAAGGAACCCTTCCCTGTATCTTAGAAAAGAAGCAGGAAGAGACACAGATGGAGAAAAATGTTGATTAAATGACTTAGGTTAGGGAATAGGGAAAGAATGGAAGATTTGAGTACCCTAGACTAACACAACTAGGCTCCCGCATATAAAGTACATGATGATCATAGAAATTGATATACCCTTTCCCATCTCCTCCAAACACATCTTAGAAAAGATTTAAACATAGCAAAATTGAACCAGGAAGAAATATTGAGAGGAAATCTAAATCTCAACAGTGAAAAGGTGAACTTTGGATTTGGGTAGAGGACATAATACAAACAGAAGCAATAAAGGTATTTATGTTACCATTAATGAGATTTGGTCCTTCGCTCTAGATTGCTCCCTCTAGACTTACTTTGGGGATTTAAAGAGTTGTTTGCTTCTCTAACTTTCAGCAAAAGGAAATACTGAGACTATGATGGAGACTGTCCCCAGCTTTACGATCCAAACTAGCAGTGGGTAAGTGATGTATAGCTGAGTTGCAGCCTGTATATGCTAGCACATCTTGATTATCTACACAGTCCCCCCACCAAGAGTGCAACACGTGGAAGTGTTTAGCTATGAACGCACTTGTCATGTTCCCTACTCTATTTGCAAACGAGTGTTTTTTTAAGTATCCTCACTAAGAATGTCCCCTCTCTCATATGTGTATAGCAAGGGAATCTAGACCTAACAGATTGGCCTGGCTTACAAGACTCTGCCTCCACATTTAGGTTCATTCATCAATCCTTACATACCCCAGAAGAAGAAATTTGAAGAACCTTCAAATCTTTCACCTGGCTGGTCACTTGTATCTAAGGAACATATCAGTCAGCCTAAGACTCAACTCTTTCTTCTTTTTGTCTAGTTCATGCTCATGAAAAGTCAAGCCTGTGAGTCTGGGAACAGAACAGAATGCACTTCTAAAGGTTTGAGCTAGCGAGGCCAAAGGATCATGTTGGATTTGACACAGTAGTGCTGGAAACACAACAGTTTCTTTCAGCAAAAGAACAAAACTGCACATAAAAGTAGCAATCAAAACAAATGGAAGGGGAATTATTCAAATCTTTTATAAAACTGATTAGTTGGAATCAACCAGAAAGTTGAAAATGACCAGCAGGAGTTACTGACGTATTTTGAGAATTCCTAGGAGTTATTTACAGGGATTATCAATTAACGTATTGGAATCATCTTCCAGATGGAGCTTCTAGCCAAATAAAACCTAATAAAACAAGTATGATGTATTTATTTATTTTAAAATGAAGAGTAGCATCTTTGGCCATGAACAAGATGACATCAGATCCTAAAATCTATAATTGCTTAAAGCAATTATAGCAGCTCATTCTTCACAACATTTTCACAGTCCTTGGTGGCCCTTGGCAGACCTCAACTTTTAACAGTTTTGTATCATTTATTCACTTAGGTGAAGGGAGATAGCAAAAGTAACTTAATACACAAGAAGCCTATTATTATATCCCACTAATGACACATGTATTAACTTAATCACAGCTAGTTCAAAGATGGCACTGACACTACATTTAATTTAAACTCAGCATTTGTTTAAGCCTTGCTTTAACACAAGTCATTTACCATACAAAACTCAGGGCAGTGTCAGACAGAGTTTGTACAGAAAATTCTGGCAATATTAAAAGAGGAAAAAAGACACTTAAGAACTAAAATGTAACTGCTTTCTGTATAGAAATTATAGAACTATTTTTGCAAGTGGACTAATAAAGAGAAAAGCATATTCAGTTCTGCAGAACTTTTAAAATCCTAATGGAGTACATGAATGTAGTCATAACCTAAAGATAAGACTGGAATCAATCTGAGGGATTGGAAATAATGTACACATACTCAGGAATATTGTTAATGGAGGACATCCAAGAGGCCCCTACGAGCAACTCATCTAAAATAGACGATTTTATGACTTGTTTGTTCACTCAAATTAATTATAGTCTCATGCAGTCTTAATGCACCCGCATAAGGAAGTAAAATTAATGATGCATTCAGTTGTCTGGGAGCAGAAATAAACTTCTACCACAGGCCCAGAGTTGAAACTATGGGAAGGATAGAAATGGCAGATGTTATATAGCCTGGAAAGTCATAGAGTTAAGACATATCCAATAAAGCTTTGAAAATGACATTTTTGAATATATTCCTAAAATGAGATATCAGGCTCTAAAGGCTGAAGGTTAATACTATTATTTACAGCAGGTTAAGAAAAGCACGCTTCATGAAGTCATAATCTTAATCTTGATATGGAAAGAAGCCATTTTAGTTTGAAAAACTGAAAAACAGAAGGTCTATTAAAGGGGGGGAAAAAAAAAAAAAAAAGAAAGAAAGAGCACCTTGTCACTGTATCTTCAACCCAAATTACCAATCCAAAAATGGATTAATGGAAGTATAAAAAAGACCAAATTTTGAAATGCTCATCTTTAGAGAGTGTTTATACTAAGAACCTTTGGAAAAAAAAGAACATACATAAAGATAATCCAAAACATGTGAAAACTTTTGAATTAAAATGTTCAAGACAGAAGAGTACTGTATAGTATATTTCATCACATAACTGTTTAATATGCTTGATGAAAAAAAAAAAAAAACTTACATGAAAACAGTAATAATACTTATAATACCAAGCTTCTTTTGCCTCAATGCATAAACAGCTATATTTTACAGAAATATAAAATTCTGATGCAGCACTTTTTAGAAGCATGCTGAGGTCTGTTTTTCTTTATCTTCTCTTGCCAATTTATTTTTTGGAACACATTCTCTCTGTAAGCAAACATCCATCAATGCATTACACCCACAGCCATAAGAAAACCTAAAGGACGTATATTCTCTCATTCAACAGGCAATTATTATCTCATTCATCCATTAGTGTACAATAAACAGGATGGTTGATCTAAGTTATGCACACAGAGCTTTCACAAGTCTAGAAACCCTGTCCATTTTAGAAATTCTGTGACTATCAACTTGGGCTGCAGCTTCAGTGTTAAAATCCAGCTTGTACATTAATAATAATACAGAACATTAGTATTGTTCAGTAAACAACACCGACAAAAGAAAGGAGAATGGAAGAAATGAATTTGTCTTGCTCATTTATAAAGCAACCTGAAAATATTTTCCCTTCAGAAACAGCATTCTTAACTTCTGCTAATTTCTCATTCTTGAGATTTAGTACACGTGGCTTCCAGAATTATTTTTCAAGCCAATAGGAGACTAGGTTTGAACATGCAGTATCAAAAACTAAGAAAAAGTGGCCCATCATATCATGCCAGCTCTACGAGATGCAACAAAATTATAAACATCTACTTAAAAAAAAAAAAAAAAATAGATACTGCACGGGAATGAATATTATTTCAAAATACAAACTTGGGAATGAAACTAGGGTAGCACTTGTCGAGTTATGGCATTCCTGTAAAAATACGCCATAGTAATACAACACAGATCCACAAGTCAAACCTCCCCTCATTCCACAGTTTACAGCATTTACAATGATCATGGTCCATACCCACTTCCATAATGAAATTCTAAATACAAAACAAGTCGTGTGTAGATACAGCATTAGCAGAAAATGTAACAATCCAGCATCTTTATGATGACTTCCAATTCATGTAGTCTATATATAACAAGAATAATATTCTCAGTTATTACTCTATCAGTAGTAAGGAATTCCTTGTTTCAACTATTCACAAAAAAATAAAAACTCATATTAAATAACACCAAACAATGTAACATACACAAGTTCATAAGCAGACTAGGTCCATCTTACTAAATGCCAGTTAAAAAAAGATAATCTTTTTGAAAAATGATGAGAAGTGAGAAGATTCACACCTTGTAAAAGGAAAAACCCTGCCCAGAATGTAGTATGAGACGGCAATATTTAGAAGGCTGTCTCAACCTATAAAAAGGTAAAGAAGGAAGCGAGAATTTTTCAGGCTAGCTTTTAATCATAGGAAAACTGCATTTCTAAATGGCACATCCAACCTGAATTTAACTATATCCCAAGTCAGCAGTGTTTTTGGAATAGGGACAAAAGAATATCTCTTCCAAAACCAGTTACATCTTGCCACATTCACACTAAAGTACAGAAGAAAACGTAATTAGAGTTATCCTCTAGCCCCCACACAATATATTGCAGTAGTTAATGTATTACTGTAGCTTTAATTTCAGTTCTGGGCCCCACAATAGAGAGACCTCTTCAGAAGAATCCCACGGGCTAGAGCTCTAGAAGGAAGGGGGGCCCAAGAGGGCTGGCTAGTTTTGAAACATCACCTTCTTCACGCCCAGCAACAGTGCATCCCTGTGCATAAGAAGTCAGGCAGAGGGGGCAGGAGACCCGCGTGGATGAGCAAGGAGCTGGTGGCAATGCTCAGGCAGAAGGCGGCAGTATACAGAATGTGGAAAAAAGGATGGGCCCCCTGGGAAAAATACAGGACCGTAATCAGGGAATGCAGAGAGGCGACAAGGAAAGCTAAGGCGCGTTTGGAATGCACCCTGGCAAGTGATGTTAAAAATAACAAGAAAAACTTCCTCAAATATATAAACAGTGAAAGGAAGATTAGGGGAAATGTGGGTCCCCTAGTGAACGGGATGGGCACCCTGGTTACGAACAACACAGAAGAAGCAGAGTTGCTGAATGCCTGCTTTGCTTTGGTGTTTACCAAGGGCAGCCCTGTAGAGTCCCAGGCCCTAGAGACAAGAGAAGAAGCTGGGAGAGCTGGGAGAGAGGAAGACTTGCCCAGGGTAGAGGAAGATTGGCTAAGAGATCTCCTGAGGAACCTTGATACCCACAAATCTATGGGTCCTGATGAGATGCACAACAGAGTTCCGTGTGAGCTGGTAGGTGTCGTAGCCAAGTCACTCTCCATCATCTTCGAAAGATCCTGGAGAACGGGAGAGGTGCCGGAGGACTGGAAGAAGGCCAATGTCACACCAGTCTTCAAAAAAGGCAAGAAGGAGAATCCGGGCAATCACAGGCCAGTCAGCTTCACCTCCATCCCCAGAAAAGTGATGGAACGGCTCATACTGGCCGCTGTCTCCAGACACATGGAGGACAAGAAGGTGCTCAGGACTAGTCAGCATGGATTCACCAAGGGGAAATTATGCTTGACTAACGTGACAGCCTTCTAGGATGGGATGACCGGCTGGATAGATGAGGGGAGAGCGGTGGATATCATCTATCTTGACTTCACCAAGGCTTTTGACACCATCCCTCACAGTGTTCTCCTGGACAAGCTCCGGAGGTGTGGGATGGATGAGTGGATGGTGAAGTGGATTGGGAATTGGCTAGATGGTAGAGCTCAGAGGGTGGTGATCAGCGGTGCAGAGTCTAGCTGGAGGCCTGTGGTTAGCGGTGTCCCCCACGGGTCAGTCCTTGGCCCAGTCCTGTTCAATTTACTCATCAATGATCTGGATGAAGGCACAGAGTGCTCCCTCAGCAAGTTTGCAGATGATACGAAGCTGGGAGGAGTAGCTGATACCCCAGAGGGCTGTGCTGCCATCCAGAGGGACCTGGACAGACTAGACAACTGGGTGGTCAAAAACCTCATGAAATTCAACAAGGCCAAGTGCACGGTCCTGCACCTGGGGAGAAATAACCCCAGACACCAGTACAGGCTGGGGACCGACCTGCTGGAGAGCAGCTCTGCAGAGAAGGACCTGGGCGTCATGGTGGACGACAGGTTGACCATGAGGCAGCAGTGTGCCCTCGTGGCCAAGAAGGCCAATGGGGTCCTGGGGTGCATTAAGAGGAGCGTCTCCAGCAGGTCGAGGGAGTCCTGCCCCTCTACTCAGCCCTGGTGAGGCCACATCTGGAGTACTGTGTCCAGCTCTGGGCCCCTCAGTACAAGAGGGATGTGGAGCTGCTGGAGAGAGTCCAGTGCAGGGCCACAAGGATGATCAGGGGCCTGGAACATCTGCCCTATGAGGAGAGGTTGAGGGAGCTGGGCCTGTTCAGCCTGGAGAAGAGAACGCTGAGAGGGGATCTAATCAGTGTCTGTAAGTATCTCAAGGGAGGCAGTGAGGAGGATGGGGCTGGCCTCTTTTCAGTGGTGGCCACTGACAGAACCAGAGGAAACGGCCACAAACTGAAGCATCGAAAGTTCCACAGGAACTTAAGGAAAAAATTCCTGACAGTGAGGGTGACAGAGCACTGGAACAGGCTGCCCAGAGAGGTTGTAGAGTCTCCTTCTCTGGAGATCTTCAAGAGCCGCTTGGATGCAGCCCTGTGCCACGTGCTCTAGGTGGCCCTGCGTGTGCAGGGGGGTTGGACTAGATGACCTCTAGAGGTCCCTTCCAACCTTAGGCATTCTGTGATTCTATGAAAGCTGGAATGAACCACAAATACATTATCAGACATGGTTTGAAGCATGGTACTACCATGAAAAACCATATATGTATCTCACTAGGGTAAGTTATGGTATTAACTAGTTATGTTTGTAAAACATAAAGCAATTAAAACTGATGCCCCTCAGTTCAACTCTTACATTCCCCTGTTCTTTCAGGAATATTATTTGTCTTAGTGCTTTCATACTAATAACAGTGCCATTCATGGGGTATCATTCACAAACTGCCAGGATGCTGAGCAACCAAATCTACTCTTATAGCTGCCCGGCTTTCTGCTATTTGCAAGACACCTAGCTTCTACCTTTTCTCCAGAGAGGGAAACCTGCTAAGCCACTTATCAATATCCTATTTTTGACCCACCTAAGGATATATCCCAAAATAAAAGTTTACTGACTGCAAATGCTTTTCAAGTAAATGGTGCCATGCAAACAAAACCCAAGCTCCCTCATCCAAACCCAATACTTCCAGCAGGAAATCACTTAAGTACTGACAGCAAAGACAGTAACTGCCTTTAGGAAAGCACATAAAATGCTGACATAGCTGATGATACTTCCACTAGCAGCCAACAGGACTCGGCAACTAAGGCAATTCATTCCCACCCTGCCTCACAGAGAAATCTTTTGTGAATAAATGATATTCTCCACAAATAGAATAGCAGTGGTTATAAAAAGACAGAATATTAAAATTCAAGCATACCTCACAGAATTTCTGTAGCAATGCAGATGGCAAAAAGTCCTCAGGCTGCAACTGAACAGGAGGCCCAGTCCAATTGCTTTGAACAAAGAGCTGCAAACTGCCCACGCCAAGTAGGAACACCAGCCTCTGCCTGCAATATAGATAAGAAAAGTAATTAACAAATTATTTTAATTTAGCTTACAAAACTTGGTTAATTCAAAAACCCCAATCTTAAAAAAAAAAAAAAAAAAACCCATACTCCCAGTATAATGAATCTAGTGCTCAAGAATACAGAGCCATGTGGGAAATTAAAAGGGTTGGAAATATTCTTGGTTATGCAGAATGGTAATGACAACATTTTGGAAACAGAGGTAAAGTTATATGTTTCAAAATTTAAGACTACATCTAATTATCAGATCAGTATAGGAGACAGATTATGCCATATTTGCCTACTGCAGCATTATGCTTTCCTATGACATATTTTTTTTTGCTCAGCACTGTCAGAAAAACAACATGGCATCGCTGCATGTTCCACATGAATGCACTTTTTTTCTATTTTGACATTAATTTGTTTTCACCCCCTCTGATAATAAAACTACACTAACCTTTAAGAATTTCTTAGGTACCCCCTCAGACTTGCCTCAGATACTTTGACAGCAGTTCTCATTCAGTCATACTTTTTAAATTAAAGTATGCTTTCAGAAAAAAAAAAATGAAATTCTGAGAATTGCTTTTCTTTCTGAAACTGAGTATAAGTTTTTTCTTATTTACAAGGCGATAATCATTTAACTTTACACTATCTTATTAATTCTCCAGGCAGCTACATGAACAAATAACCCCTGTTGTATGCAGAAGATAGAATCCCTCAAAAATTAGTAGTAGATTTAACAGTGTAGACTTTCAGGACACTTGCACAGATTTCTGTTTTTCTGACTTCTTTAGCACTTTCAGTCCTATTATGTTGTAGGTCAATTACATGCCAAGGCCCAGCTGCACATCACAGACATAATATAACTCCTATCTAGAAAAAAGTCTGATATAAAACAGGAAACTTAAGGAGCAAAACTGAATTGAAAAAAAAAAAAAGTTGCTCTTTCTGTAAAGGGACACAGAGCTGTAAGACAAAATGTTATACAACCAAAAAAAAAAGCAAGCAAACAAAATGAAACCAAAAAGCCACAAACAAACAAGTATGTGGTGGTCAAGAATGTGCAAAAGGCGTAGAACAATGAGAAACTAGAAGTGGGGAACATTCAAACGGGGAGGGGGAGGGGAAGAAAGAGAGAGAAAAAGATACTTCAGGGAAGTTGGAAACAAAAGTACAGGTCTAAAGCGCTCTTGTTGATCAACCATATTTACTAGCTACCATTATCCACATGGTAACTACCTACTCAAGAATACTGCTCACATGCGTATTTCATGTGGTCATTAAACTTCGAAACAACTTCAAGACACGCTGTATGATCTTATTTCGTTCCTGTATTTCCTTAGCCATATCTTTATCCATCCATCTTGCCGGTCCTTTCTCTATGTGATGGGGTTTTGTGAGTTTTGATCATTTCAGGTGTTTACACCAAGTCCAGTACAACTGTGATCCATGATGCGAAATGTTGTTTATACAAATAAAAGACTGGAGTATATTATATAAATTTGCTTGGACTTAAAACATAACTGAACATTCATATCTGGAAAAATAAATTTGCATGTTATTCTATAATTCACATATAAAATAAGAACATTCAGTAATCTGGATATGCTTAAAAGATGACTGCATTACAGCTTTTATTTTGCCGTGACTTCCCTTCTGTACTTTCTGGGTACACATACAGGTGAAATTGAAGAGAGTTTTCTTTTTCCTACTTTAAATACATTAATGCCAGATGAAAAACAAAAGCTTGTTCACTTTTATTTTTCCATATGTATGACACACAAATTCACTGACCATCACATGCCTCAAGAGGAATACCAGAAATATCATCCATGTTGAGAAACAAAAACAAATTTCATTGTATGGATTTGTTTTGTAAATTTTGGTATTCATTAATATATTTAGTAAGGTAAATATATGGGTAAATAAGACCATATTGCTCATTTCCCTGCTCCTTTAGATTTTAGGATCAAGTACAACAGGAGGTCTTCAAGCTCTTTCAGAGTTCTAAAACATTTTATCCTTATTTAAAGTCTCTGTGTCTCAGGCAACAAATGTCCCTCCATCAAATGGAGGCAAGGAGGAAGAAAAAAAAATAAAGATAAAAAGAAAGATGGATATTCCCCTCCTATATAGGCACATATATACTATGCCTCTATCTTCGATAATTCTGCTGACTTGGTATACAATTACAAAGCTATATTTTTCTAGTTTTTCTATAGAAGATTATTGTTAGCCTTTGAATGGAGTATCCACAGCAGGAAGAAAAATGTGTTCTAAGTTTGAGAGCAATAATTTGAGACTACTTTTAAGCCATGAAGTTTAAAAGTACCTTACTGAAAAGTGTCCAAGAGTAAGGAAGTAGTAAACATGATAGAAAATGTTGCAGCTAACATTAAAATACTATTAAAATACTTTTCTTAAAGTCCTGACTGTGAAAGCAGGAAAAGTGGCAGACTATGTCCAAATATAAAAATATATATATTCTAGGTCTAAATATTAAGCTATTTTACCCTCATACTCCTTACTTTTAGCATCAGTGAAAGAACTGAGCAGTTTTTAATGCTATTATAAAACTGTGCTTTGTACTGTTTCATATTGTACTAAAAGAATAAGGTTAACACTACTCAACTTTCCATTTCTGATTGAATTCAGATACCACTTTTTTTTTATTTCCAGAATTAAGACTTTAATCTAAGGAAAAAAAAGCTAATTTGAACTAGGACCTGTGTACTGAGAGCCACAAGTAATCATATTATTGAGTTTTCTAAGCTAGAACTTTTTATATTTTCTTTGGATCATTGGAGGGTGTCAGACACTCTCACCATATGCAGTGAAAGGTCAACATAGCAATATGGAAAGGTTGCATTAATTTCTTCCATAAGGCACTCAAACAAGGCACAGGACCTGCAGCTTGGAAGAAAATATCTATTTTAACCCAGAAAATCATTGGAGGTAAAGTAGCACATGCTACAGCTAAGTGTTTTGAGCCATGCCTACCTAAGGCAGGTGGTGATGTGTCTTTTATTAGAAGATTTTCTGTGAAGAGGAAGAGGTAAACAACTTATTTTCCAGTGCTAATATCACTCAAATTGTGTCATAATATCACTAACAAAACCTGAGAAAAAAATATTATTTCCCCACTGAACATAAAATATTTCTGGAAAACACTTTATTTTGAAATAAAGCTATTCAAAACTTCTATTTCAAATAATTTTATAGCATATTTCTTGGGTGGAAAAAAAAAAAAAAAAAAAACAAGCAATTGCTTCTGAAAGGATCAGTGTCGTGGTTTTGCTTTCATACATTTGGGCAGAAGGAAAGAAAAAACTGTAAGACTGAAGTACTAAGAAACTGCTGCTTTCTGCAGCAGAGGCAATACAGTCCTGTAAATGGGATATAGATCAAAAAATCCAAAGAGAGAACATAAAGATACTTTATAATATCTTGCCATGGTAACATATGATATACATATGATTAAAGAAGTTAAACAGTTCATAAAAGCTATTTCTTTCATGTGCAGCAACACATGCATTAATCAATGATTAAGACCAGGATTGTATTGATAGCTTTCAGTCCATTTCACACTTGCTGCATAACTCAGAATAAACTATTCCAAGAGAAGTTACCAATACTGACATTTTTATCTAAATTATGTCACCATATAAACTTTATATGTCATCATAAAAAGCCATACACAACAGCAGCAAAACATAAAGCAAAAACAAAACAGACAAGCAATAAAAAAAAAGGAAAAAAAGAAAAACAAAAGACGCTAGAGACAAAAATCCATGGGAACAACCTCTAGATATTCCATTCCAGAAACAGGAGCGCATCAAACTGTATTGCGTTAGTTAAAGCTCAGGCTCTCTCTTTCTCTAAACTTCTTAACGGGACAGAGACTGATTTACAGACAACGAGAGAGAGATTGGGAATTGCATATTAGAATATATCTTTGGTCCCACTATGATCCACAGCTTTAGAAAAATCTCAGCCTAGTGTTTTAGAATTGCCAGTTATTTGATTCTTTCTGGTATTTTAGCAAAACTTCTTGTTTTCATGTCTGTCACACCAACACACATGTATTTGTATTCTGCCGCACTTACACACTATACTTGCTTTCTTTTTACCTCCATACTTCTCATCTCTTTTACCCCCTCGTCTTTTTTTTTTTTCCACCTAGCTCCTTAAAGAACTATATACACACAAATAAAAACTATTTAAATTTTATTATTTTAATATTAAATTACATATATACACACACATTTTCTACTTCCACTACTCCTACTGTAAGCCAAAGTGAGTTTATCTTACAGAAAGCTTTAAATACAAAATTAATCAATCCATGAATATCATCCATCAGTACTATCTTACTCACTTTAAGATAATATTAAAACAATCCTACTATGCATCAACCTGAAAAATATGAACAGACATTGTTTTGACAGGAATGTTAAATGGTATTGCACATATTTGTGTGGATGCAATACAGTGCATACATACAGTTAAAGATACATACAGTGAAAGATGCATAGCAAAACGATTTTTTACAGCAGCAACTTCAGAGGTTAACCACTATAAATAAAGCTGAAGTTTTCAACAAACTTTCCTATTAAAACACTATCTAGTATAGGAATCAATAAAGAATAGATCCTCTAGCAGGAAAGGGTGAGGGAAGAACTAAGATACCACAGAAAAACTATTTTCAAATTTTCTCTCTTCAGAAAGAGTAAAAAAAAAAGAAAAGAAAAAATAGTCACTATTGAACCTTTCATAATAATAATCAATTATTTCCACCTTTCCATGTTATCGGCCTCTGCAGAACAGTCCAGGTATGCGAGTATCTGTTCTTCCAAGTAGCTGTCAATGTTCTCCTCTATCACAGAAGGTGCATTGAAAATATCCTGGATGGCTGAATTTGAAAACATTGCCTCATATTTCCCATCGAAAATCAACTTCAACAGCAGTCCACTTTCTGTGAAACAAATAAATAAAGCATCAACTTAGGAACAACTTCATGTTAGAAGAACTATTCAAATCACAGCGTGTACATTTCCTCCTTGGGAAAAAAAAGCATCATTTACCTTACAATAAGCGCAGTTCTATTTAAGCTAAATAACAGCAGTGACAAGAGTCATCTTACTCAAAAGGAATTTTACAGAGCTGATATTAATGTTATAGTTAAGTACAAACTGCTATATGAATGCAAAGCATAAAAAAAACGCACAAGAATTAAGGGACGTGCATGGCCTTTCAAATAAACATACTAAAGTTAATGAAGACTTCAATATTTAGAAGAGGGTTTAAAAAAAAGAAAAANTCCAATACATTTTAAATTACTAACTTACAGGTTTTTAACTATAAGACATTCTTTTCAGGAGAATAGGACAGCTGTGACAAAAACAGCTCAATAGTTGTAAAATTTCAGGGAATAAATTCCCAGGTAAAGGGACAGCACTTCTTTTAATTGCTGGGAATAGTTATATTGACCATTAGCTGTGAAGCTGTGACCTTAGCTCTACAAAAAAAAAAAAAAAAAA